>VUYV01000017.1:2507497-2635179 GCA_008711295.1 Anarhynchus alexandrinus | reverse complement strand
AGAAAGAAAGAAAAAAGAAAAAAAAAAGGTGATAAATAATGTCTCTAAACCGTTAAAGTTCAGAGATTCTCAGGTCTAGGAGCTTGAAAACAGTAATGTACAGGAAAAAAAAAAGGCTTGAGGGAGGACAGCAAAGCAATACTTTTTCATTTTAGTACACTTGTCTCATGTACTTTTATAAAAGAAAAGAAAAGATTAACATGTTTACACAGAAGAAAGTCAAGATTATCATTTCTTATTTTAACCTGTGTTTTGTATTATAATAGACTTACGGAGTTTTTTATTTTGTACTTTATGCGTATTCTTTACAAGGAATATTGTTAAAAATTACTGGCAAGTATTATTGTACCATTTTAATGTAAAATTTTTACACATTTTCAAAAATAAAATTTTTAATTTTCAAAAAAAAAAAAAAAAAAGAAAAACCAAAACCAAACCCAAAGACCAAAGGAGCCCAGCCAAACAATTGGCTTCGGACCCTTCCCTCCTTAATGCTTCTCCTTTCTTTGGGACATTGATATTTTTTTCTTCGGGATTAATAGCACAATAGCCAAGGAATTTTACAGCTTGAAATTTATTATGTCTGGATTTGACCGCGAAGAAGAAGATCAGAATATGATCTTTGCAGTCAAACCATTGTTAACCCTAGCATAGAAAGAAAGAAAAAAAAAAAAAAAAAGAAGGAGCAAGGACAAAAGAGGGAATAAATAGAAATAGAGGTCTCTCTCGCGGGAGTAAAGCCCAGTTCTGTAAAGCACCAATCAGGGGGTTGATTAAAAAGCCGTTTTAAAACTATTTTTATACTTTTGGGTGTGTTCTAAATCACAACTGCATCAGAGTTTGGTTTCCAAGAGGCCCAAAGGAAAATACTACTAATAAGGGGCACGTACTGAACTTCAGAGAGATTTGTCCTAGACACTTATGTTTCTGTGACGATAATAGGGACATGTGTTTCTACTTTTCAATACATATAATATAAAATGAGCATTGGAATATCCTCGTGTGACGAGCTGATTAAGTGCACGAGCTATTGAAGTAAGGATATATATGTAAGTGTACGAAACAAACCGTGAAAGCAGCTTTTTCCGATTCTGAACTCTCGTCTTAACCCCCATAAGGCCGATAGATATCTATTTCATAGACTAAAATTATTTTTTAACCAAAAAGCCCGCCTGAAATATTCGGAGCTTAGTCATGAAAAGAGAACGGCAGGTTTTAAGAGTAGGCATGTAGTTGCTTGTTGTGGACTAGGAACACGCGTTTTTCAAATCAGGGAGGTGCTTTTCAAGTACGACTGTATTTATAACAGTTTAGTAGATTCAGGAAAAAAATACGTGAATTTTCGTAAAAAAAAAAAAAAAAGAAAAAAGAAAAAAAATAGGACGGATGCCTTTTAGTACTCTTTGGAGTGAGGAGGGGAAGGTTGTGCGGTTACATGCTTTTACATATCGAAATACCTCATCGCCTTGGCTTTAAATATTCTCGTGGATAGAAAAGTGATGCTTTTCTGTTTCGTTTGTAGCAATGCAGGGTTAAATTAATGGTTTTCAATAAGCGGAAAAGACTGGACGTAAGATCTCTGCTGGGCTCCATTTGCAGTCCGCAGCTGGAGGGCCTCTTTGGGTATCCAGGGTCCCTTCGAGGACAAGGAAGTAGCGTCCAGTTTAATTTCTAAAACTAAAAGGGAAAGATCCCAGAGGCACCGCGTGCGTACCCATTCGGGGAGAACGCATCCTTTTCTCGAGGGACCTATTAACTGCCTTTCCCCGGGCCCCCGGCCGGGAGGATGCTCCGGGCCGGTCCAGCGCGGTGTACCGAGCTCGGCTGAGGCGCCCCTCGGCGATGCGGCTAAAATGAAGCAGGGAAAGGTTTTTGCGAGGGAGAAGGCGGCTGTAGCCGGGAGCGCGGCAGTACCGGGCTCCCCGAGGAGGGATGATGCTTGCGGTCGGTCCGGCTGCTGGCTGCTGGAGCGGCGGCCCAGGGAGAGAGGCCATGTGAGTCCTTGCGCTGTCCCCACGCAGTTAGACGGGAAGAGCAGGTCCCGGCGACCCGGTATTTGTTTCTTTTGGCTTTCTCGCAGCAAACCCTGGGGAGCCCGGCGACCTGCCCTGCGCGGAGGCCGGCCCGGCCCGGCGGGCGGCGGGGTCCGGGCGTGCCCGCCGCCCTTCCCTCGGGTCTCTTCAGCGGAAAAACGTGCTCAAAGGTATATATGGCAAGGAAACGGCTCGGCCACTTGTTCCTTCCACGCTTTATGCCGGTCGTTTGCACCCTGTGCGGGCAGGGCCTTCACCTGGGAGTTGGTAGGGAAGTTGGCAGGAGCAAGTTGCAATACGTGGTGTAGCTTTATTTTTTTTATTTTTTTTTTTTTAAGCGCTGAGGAAACGGGTTAGGGAAGGGGCCTATGGTGCTGGGGGAAGACCCCTTCGCTCGTTTTCTCCGAGTCCGCGTGGAAAAAACCCGGCCTTGGCCCTGGGGCCCGGCGGTCCCTGTTCCCCCCGCCGCTGCGCTGCGCTGCGCTGCGCGGTGGATGGCGGCGGCGGCGGAGCAGGTGCCGCCAGAAAAGGCGCCGGCCCCGCAGCCCTTTGAGGGGGTCGCAGCACCGCCGGGCCGCAGCGCCCCATTCGCATGCAAATGGCCCGCCATGCCCCCCCCCTCCACTCCCTCCCGGCTTTCAAGGCGAATAGAGGGTACGTGTAGTCCTCGCAGGACGAACAACTCCTCCAAAATAGGCTGGCCCCTAATAAACAAGCTGGTGGGACAAACAGGATGGTGTCGCCTCCTTCTCCTCCTCCCAGCTACAAAGTGTGGATTCATTAACCCGTCTCCTTTTCTCATCATATCCCCGTAGGGCTGAGAGACGAATTACTGGAGCTGAATTGGGAGGGGATTGCTCTAAAAGGGGGCTAATGTTTCAATCAGTTCCTCCAGAAGGACCACACAAAAAGAAACTTTTTAGTTTATGGTGCTATTATGCAGAGTTTTAATCTAGGGATAGATTTAGCCAAATGTTATCTATTGGGAATTTAATGAAGCCCTTATGTATTCAATCGCTTTTTATGCCACACACAGTGTCTCTATCCAGAAACGTTTCCTTCCACATATTTCTTTGTTTCTGTTGGGTGATTTATATATTTTTAATTACGTTTTTTTAAAATTATTTCTTTTCAAGCATCTTGTATAACGTTTCTCTCAAGCAGGACTGTGTTAGGTCCCTTCCCACATCCCCTATAAAAGAAGCTTCCCCTTCCCTCCCTCGTTTCGAAGCTGATTAGTTTGCACGTCCGCACACTGCGCCCTTCCCGCCGAAGCGCTCCCCCCGCCTTGTGCAGAGGGGACCGATACCCCGCCGGCTCCGCCGGCACCGGCGTGGGCAGCGCAGCCCGGGGGTCCGGCCGAGCCGCGGGGCCCCCGTGCGCGGCTCCCCGGGCCTGAAGCTGATCTGCTCCCAAACCTTCCCCATCCGCAGCTCCTTCTGGGCATACATTCGCTCCTGGTTATTTTTCTGGTGCAGCGAGAGGCACCCCTGAGGGGCAGCGGGGTGTCGGCTGGTGCACCCCCCGTCCTTGCAGATTGGTTTCAAGTACCCAGGACCAGTCCCGTCCCCGACTCCGGAGGGTGAAAGAGGGGGCGAGGGCCTCACCTGCTCTCAGCTGCTCCCTTTCTTGCAGCGCTGGTGGCGAGGGCAGAGCACACGGTCGCCCCCGCCGAGACTGAGGCCTGTGCGGGGGATCTGTTAGAAAGTGGTTTAATAGTCCCTTGGCACGGCCCGGAGGCTCCGCTCCCTATGTAATACTTTCACTCATTACTTACAGTAAGTACTTCGGTAGTCTCTGATAATATTGTATTTGACAGAAATCATGGAAATTATGACCGTGGCCAAACGCTCCCTGCGCTGGGACTTGCTAACCAAAGCAGATCCATTTTTCAGCTTGTTACTAGCGGCTCTCCCATCCGCAGCGAAGTTTCTCCCCGCTCCCCTTTCGGCGCAGCGTCGGGCCGCACGCACCGCCGGGACCCGGGGACCGGCGGGGACCCGCCGCCGTGTGCCCGCAGCCGGGCGCCTCCCCAGCAGGTAGGTGTCCGCTCGCCCTCCGCTCCCGCCGCCCCTCACCCGCACGGCCCCGGTCACCGGCCTCAGGTGACTGCAGGGCTTTCTCCGCCCTTCTCCGTAAGTCCTTTCCCCGCCGCAGCCCCCACCGTGGGAGCCAGGGCGAGTAGCCGCCGTGGGGTCTCCGCTCGCCGCCCCTTCCCTCGCTGCAAAGCACGACTGAGATGCGGAGGGAAGATTCGTGCACAACTGTGTGTGTGTACGTGTGGGCAGGAAAATGGCACTCCCGGCGGTAACGAACTGCTTTCGGACCCGCGCTGCGGCAGCGAATGTGCTCGTTGCCTCTCTGCGTACATGGGTCCCCATCGATTTGGGGGGGAAGGGGGGAGGAGGCCTGCAGGCGACCCCCAAATCCGTAAACTACTTCTTCCTGTTTTTCTTTTGCAGAAGAGCGTCGTGCCCCGCCGCCGGTCCCCGCCTGGAGGGTTGCTGCGGGCTACCGGCTCTGCAGCCCCGCCGGCCCCTTCCCCGCCGCCCGGCCCGGCTCTCCACGGAACTCCCGCCGCGCCACAAAAAAGGAGAGGCAAAGGGTTGGGGGGCTTTGGGGAGGGGTCCCGCAGGGAGCCCCGCGGCAAAACTCGTGGCCCTCCCGGCTGCAGCAGCGCGGGTGGCACCGCGGGCTGTGCGCGGCTGCGCAGCGGGGCAGAGCCTTCGCGGCCCCGGCGGTGCTCCGCGTTCAGCCCGCCCGCAGGAGCGGGGAAGCGCCCGGCGGCGGCTGGGCGGCAATCACCGCGGGAACCCCGCGGAAGATGCGCCTCGTACGAAGGTGTGCCTTCAGGGCAGGGCTCCGGCTCCGCGGGCCGCCGCGGCGAGGGTCCGCGGGGCTCCCGCTGCGGTCTCCGCCTCGGAGGAGGGGAGAGACCGACCAGCTAGACTCCGGAGTGTCCAGAAAGTATAAAAAAATATGGACTGGACTGTAAGGAAGACTTTTTAATTCTTTTTTTTTTTTTTTTTAAAGGCAGTGTCTAGCCAATTTCAGAAATTATATCACTGAGCTGAATTCAGAGGGAAAGTTGTGTTGTTTTTTTTAATCAAAATAATTAAACTTGCCCTTTCTCCAAGCCACAAGAGACCTGCTGAATTGATTCTAAGTTTCCCTTTCGTTGATGGAGCAAAACGGCATGCAGAAGTCTGCGGGGCCCCATATTTAGATGATAAATTATACAATTTATGTTGGAAGCAAAAGGATAAATAGAGATTTCAGTTGTTGCATTAATTCGTTGTCTGAGACTGGGAAAGCCTTATCCACGGTTAACCCGAAGGTATTTCTTTCCCCTCGCGCAACAGAAAACCATCTGCGTGCGTCGAAACGCGTCTGTACGTTCAGGCGTGTGTGCCCGGGCCCCGGTGGTGCCACCGAACCGCTCCCGCGCATCTGTGGCACTGCGGTGGTCGCTCCAGCAAATGCCCACGCTTTGGAAAGTCTTCGTAAAACCCGGGAATATGGCTCTTCCTACCGCGGTGGACGTAGCTCTGCTTCTCAGCTTTCAATACGGGAGAGCACATGCACACCTGTATACACCAAATACATTAAATACACACAATCAAGATAAATGAGGTGTCTTCCCTGGGTTTTCTTTTCGTAAAATAAACACTGTCACGTCTGCTTATTTAGCAACCGCTAGACGAAACGGATAGCTTTCTAATATAGGTGTATGCAGTGAAATTCCACCTGTCGGCTGCACGAAGGGAGGGGTAAAGGAAAGCAGTCTCTTCGCATCAATAGTTCACGATTAAAGGGACCATTGGTGGAAAAAAAAATTGTCCAGCGCAGAGTGAAGAGGAGTAGGTATGTCAGGTGACCGGCTTGCCCGAAAGTGGATGGGGTTGGAAATTACGGACCGTGGAAAATAATTTATACTGTTCATTCCAGCCTGCCTGTGCACAAAATCCCGCCTGGGGCAGCTCGGTGGGTTCTGTCAAACATCCTCCTCGCCTTCCTGGAAGTCCTTAGCTTGTCTTTCCCCGTGCAGACGGCGCTACGTGTGAGGCAGCGCACTCGAGTGTGTGTCCTTGTACTGTCCCGCAAACGCTGGGCAGCCGGCGGCCCCGCTAACACCAAACCGCAGACCTCCTCCCCTCTGCCTCCCGCTTCTGTTCGGGAAGCCAAAGGGCGGCCCTTCTCGGGAAATTAACCTCTTTAGATCGCTTTCAGCACGGCTCCCCTCTCGATGGCTCTTCCCCGGGTGTTCAGATAACTGCCGACCGGGACACGTTTTTCGGGGGAGACTCCGGTCCCGCCCGCCCGTGAAGCAGATCACCGTCCCGCACACCGCAGCGGAGCTACCGACAAGCGACGTGGGATGTCTCTGCTTTAAAACTGACCCCCTTCCCCTCCAGCCTCCTGCCCACCCAGAGGAAGCCCGCAACAACTTGCTAACACACGGGCAAGCCAAACCCAGCGCTCCCACAAGAGCTTTTGAAGCCAGCCCCGGAGCTGCGGCTGCGAGACGGCGCGGTTCGCCCGGGAGAGGGGAGCAAACCTTCGAGCTGGGGGAGAGCCGGGGGCGCCGGGGGGTGCCCGGCTAGGGGGGGACCGGCGTCTCCGTGCCTCCTCCCGACCCCAGGTACGCTGCCTCCCTGCCTCGGCTGCGCTGGGCAACCGGCAGAGAAGACCATAGCTGCCGTCGAGGGAGCACCCGGGGTTGATAACCTGCCCCGACACGGACAACNCCGGCGCTATAAATCCCTCGGCAATTGAGTTCTGCACCTTTGATTTGAAAAATCGGATTCCTTGAGTGGAAACAGTTGACAGGAACCTAAAAGGATTAGCTGCATTCCACACAGGATCATTTTTACTGGTAACATTTTGAAACGATTGATCCCTTCCAGACCATAAACAATGTCCAGAAAAATGATCTAACGAGACTTCCATTGTTTCCTTTTGTCTACGATTCCCCTTTCGCCAGCAATTTGATTAGGGACTTTGACAGGCTGAGTCTTAATTCCACCCCCACCCCCCCTTTTCTCGAGCGAAGTATTGAATTTGAAATCGCTCACAATTTGGTCCGTAATCCCAATCTGCCAGAGAGCGAGCAAGTGCGAGGAAAGGCAGGTAGGGGGGGAAGGAGGAGGGAGAGCGGGCGGGGAGGGGAGTGGGGGTGCATTTGCCTCCGTGTAACGAAATGAGTGGTGGGGGCCTTTCCCTCCGCCATGCTTCTCCTGCGGGCTTTTGTGCCGGCCTGGCGGGAGAAAGAGAAGGGGAAAGCCCACCGGTGTCACGTTTGTCCGGGCCGTGGCGTGGAGAGGACCCCAGGCGCGGACCAGTCCTCCCCCACCCCGTTGCCCGGAGGGACTCGCGATCATGCCTTGTCCCCCCGCTCCCCTCCCCGTCCCGTCTGCGGACTTACCAGGGTGACATTAGCGGGGGAGGGGGCGAGGAGGCCCTGCCCTGCCGTGCTGGCCGACCGACTTTTCCTCTGTTTTGACACCTGCGCGCACTGCCCCATGCTCCTCTCCCTGATTTATCGCCCAATTAAAGGTTCAGCCTTCCTCAAGCCACCCGCGCTGTTTCCCTCCGCACCTTCCTCCCTGCGAGGAGGCGGTGGTGGGCTGGAATGTGGGGCGGAGACCCTCCTCAGCCCCCCGCCTGCCCCTGCACCCCGACCAGACCCCTATCACGCATCTCTGCACAAACGCAGCCTCGACGGTGTCTCCGCGGGTTCCGGCTCCCCGGCGACAGCCTGGGAGGCGACGGGCCGAGATGGGGACCCAGGAAGCAAGCTGCTTCTCAGCACCTTCCCCTTTCTCTTCCTACTCCTCCACGCGTGTGTGATCGCGGGGCCCCGCGTCCCAGCGGAGAGCCGGCGGGGTCCGGAGCAGTCCCCCGACGGCGCGGCCGGGCCCGGGACTGTGCCGTGCAGCGGGGACCCCTTCCAGCCCGGGACGGCAAACAGCCAGACCCACTGGTGGAAAACCCGGCCAGGAAAGGCACCTCAATTATCTGTCCCCCTCAATTAAGAGACAGCAGTTCCTGCCCCTCGGATTCCTCGGGACTTGTCCTTCATGTTAGGCTCCGGGATTCTCCTACTTTCTCTCTTTCATTTCTCTCCTTTTTTTTTTTTTAAAAATTTTATTTTCCCTTTATTTCTTTTTCCTCCCACAGAGAATAAACCGCTCCGCGGCGCAGATTGGCAGCATTGAGCATCTTCCTAACTTAACTCTGTCTTCCTTGCATCTATCAATCCACCTTTCTAATTAGACTAATTAGAAGATATGTGGAGTGTTGCTGGGTCCATAGACTAAACTGCTTAGGGCTTGTGAAAGGAAGGCTGAATGCCCACCATGGGAGGTGGCCATTCAGGGGGACGGTAACAGTTGCTACATTTATCTCCTGCCATTGAAAAGAGCTCTGCTTAAAGCTCGATTAAAATGTTTGGAAACTAATGCCACCCTCGATCCCTCTCTAATTAGAGGGCCTGGATAGATCACCCTGAGCAGTCAAAAGAAACTCCTTCCCGGGCCTGGCTTTTCTGTTCAGCAGAATTACTTCTCTCCACCCCCACCCCGCCCNATAAAAACGGAAGGCAGAAAAATGGCGCTAGGCCGAGGTCATCCCTGTCCTCACAGGCCCAGGCTCTCTGTCCTCGGGGTTTCTCAGCGGCTGTGATGCTCCCGACCCCGGCGGAGCGATAGGGGAGGGGGTCTGGAATGGGCTCCCCAGCTGCTGCTCCACTGCCTGCTGCCAGCCAGGAGGGAGCTCGGGGAAGGGGACAAGGCTGTTCCGCTGTGGTCCCCCCCCCGTCCCCTTGCTCAGCGCCCCCGCGGCCGCGGTGCGTGCGCAGGTGCGGAGCCCGGGGTCCGGCTCCCCGCCTCGCCTCGCTGCCCCCTCCCGCGCTGCGCAGTGCCGCTCTGGCTTGGGTCGGAAAGCACCGCCGGGGTAAAAAAAGAGGCGGAGGGCGGGTAGGGAAAGGTCACCCGCCGGGGGGGTGCGGCTCCTGCCCCCATAACGCTGCCTTGCGGGAAGCCCAGGAGGAGCGGCAGTTTCCAAGGGGTGAGGGAAGGGCGGCTGGAGATCTCTCCCCGGGGTGCCCTGTGTCGCCGGCTCGGAGCGGGGAACACTCCCGCACCCCCCAACAGACACACACGCCTGTGCAACCCCCGGAGCAGCTCAGAGCCGGGTGTCCTACCGCACCGGCCCCCGCCAGCCCTCGGGGCGCCCCGCTCCTGGAGGGGGCGGGGGGAGAGGGGGGTGCAGCCCCGGCGGAGCACTGCGGTGACTGAGCACATCGTAAATCTGCGGCGCCGCTTCTTCCCTGTACGATAGAGGGATTTTTGTTCTCATAAACGCGAATAAAAGATTGGTGCTGACGGGGGAAGGGAGGAGGAAAATGTTCTCTTCATTAACACCAGCCTGCTACACCCAGATGCTTTAATTTACGGGCTAGATATCACCAAAAGTGCCTGAAAAGAGCTCGCACTCATGACTTGGCAGGCGGCGAGCCCCCGACAGCCGGTGCCGAAACGGCGCTCACCCGGGGGGGGCGCACCCCCCTTGTGCCCTCAAACAAGGGCGCTGGGGCGCCTGCGGCCCCCTCCGTGCCGTCGAGACGGGGGCGAGGAGGGGGAGTCGAGGAGGCTGGCGGTGCGGATTTCCCCCCGGGGTCTTTGGTGGTTGCAGTGCACCACGTGTCAGCAGAGTGGGGTAAAGTTGGGGTGGCAGGGTTTTGTTTGTTTGTTTGTTTGTTTGTTTTATTTATTTATTTTTAAAGAACGACCCGATGGGCCCGTCTGGAGAAGCAGTCATATCTGCCAGGGGAAATTATCTGCGTCCCGTTCTCCCTGCCGTCCCCCAGGAGAGGCCCCTTTGAGCCGCTGGCGGGTGGGATCTCGTGGGAGAAAGACCTACGGGAGTGGCAAGTGCGGAAAACCCGGTGGCATCTTCCCTTTTCTTCCAAGCCTTCAGAGTCACTTTCTCCGGAGATCCTGTGCTGGGGAGGGGAAGGAGAGAGAACTGGGAGGATCTGCTCGGTGTGTTTCCCTTTGCCCCAGCAATCAGGCGGCGCTGCCGGCGGGGGAAGGACTGCCGCTGAGCCCCCGGGTGGGCAGGCAGGTGGGAAACCGGGCAGCCCCCGCCGTGTCCCGCGTCTGCCGCGCTCTTCCAGGCGCGCTGTCCTCTGCCCTCGGCCAGGCGGGCAGCTGCGCACGCTGTATCACGTCTAATCCCAGTGAACTCAACAGGACGAGTCCGAGGGACAAAACCGATCAAATATTTCCCTGAGGGCTATAGAATCTACTCCTCCCCCCGCTCCCCGCAACCTTCCAGAGGACAGATCTGCTCAGCTGCAGAGACCGCATCTCTCCACTTAATGCTCCCGGAAGACCTCACCCCTGCTCCGCTGGGGTCCGCGGGGCGAGGGGCACCCCCGGCGCCCACCTCAGGGAGTGAGAGGGGAGTCCCCTCCGCCAGGGAGAGGTGTTCGGCCCCGGGGGACGGGCAGGAAACTTCCTCCCGGCTGCCGGGCCGGGACGCTGAGGATGGAAGGAGGGAGGCCACCCCTTCCCAAAAGGCGGTCTTGTCGCTTGTCGCTGTTCATGGGCTGTGCCCCTGCCCGCACCCCTCCAGCATGGACAGATTCTGGGGCCCTTCGCCATGGAATGCAGCTCCGCAGGTGCCCAAGAGACAGTCAGGAGAGGGTGCCCGGCCTGCAAGGATGAAAGGACAGCGTGAGAGGTAGTGGAGAGTTTGCTGAGTTTTACTCAGTTTTAGAGTTTTCCTAATTTTAGAGAGTGCAGCATCTTCCCAGGGTCGGTATCTACACTTCTGGAGCCCCAGGGGAAATCCTGATGCTGGTGACCTCTCTCTTTCGGAAAATAAGTAGATGAAGGATGAGGACGCTCCCTGTCCAGACCAAGGGGCAGCTGCAGCTGTATGTCTGGTAGTCCGCTGCAATCAGCAGGTGGCTGATGTTTGTCTACATTTTACATGTTTCACATTGCTTTCCTCGTGGGCGTTATACGGCAAGTTTCCTTGTTAGCACTGGGAACTTTCTCTTTTTCTTTTTCTTTTTCTTTTTCTTTTTCTTTTTCTTTTTCTTTTTCTTTTTCTTTTTCTTTTTCTTTTTCTTTTTCTTTTTTTTTCTTTTTTCTTTTTCTTTTTTCATCCAAATGGGGAATTTCTGCAAGTTGCATGAACATAGGGGCAGAGCTCTGGGTTGAAAGGTTTCGCTGAAACCTGTGCCCCGGCACCGATCCGCTTCTCTACTCCTGCAAGTCCTGGCCGTGCCCTTGCCCCGGGGGTCCCTTGTGCATTTATGCCATTCACCTCGGGCTGGGCAGGAAGGGAAGAGGTGGAGGATTGGATGTTTTAGGGGCGGGGAGGCTGAGGGCAGGAGGAAAAGATGGGTTAAGCCTTTCTGAAATCCAGCCCTCGGTGAAAATCCCGCGCAGGGGGGGCCACAGGGTCAAAGCCGCCCCGCGGCCGGGGAATTTCATCCCGGGGGAAGTGGGAACTCTCCGAAATGTACGGAGCTGTGGGTGGGCTTTTTTGTTTTTGGGGTGGTTGTTTTGGTTCTCCCTCCAACCCCCCCCACCTCCCCGCCCCCCCGGGTGCTCCTGATGGAAACATACCGAAAGTGACTGGTTAGTGGATTGAGGCAGGAGGCCCCAAGACACCCCCCCCGCCACCCCGGTGGGGTACGGCCCTTCCCAGGGCTCCGGGGACGGCTGCCGCCGTGAAAGTGGGGAGCATCTGGGTGAGGGTCTTTATGAAGGGCAGCTTCGGAGGGACGGACGTCTGCCCAAACAAGGGGTCTTGCTTCGGAAATACGTGTCTGAAAATACGGCAACCCTCGCCGTGCCCTGCCAAAGTACCCTCTGTGGTCTGGCTGTCTCAACCAGCCAGAGCAAGGACTTTCTCCAGATGTTGATGGCAGAAAGAGATAAAAGGGGAATTAAAATAAATATTTGTCCTTCAGGAATGGAAGTTATTAAATTAACACCCCAAAGTTTGCGCGACCTAATGAGTTTTGTCAAACATTATTTTTTAAAAAGAAAGATCAAAATATGTGAAGTTTTGCCTTTGGCCGGTGCAGTGGAGCGTAAGAAAAACCTATTAACGTACATCATCGAGCCACGCAAGCCACTGCTGGACACGTACAACAGAAGGTAAATAGATTATTTTGTTTAACAATGCTGACAGCTCGTATGGAGCAGAATTGGAGAGATCTAAATATTAATAGATTAATTCAAGTGGAGCAAAAGTTACAAATCATTAGCTGAAGAAAGTTGGCTTCCAGCCCACATTCTATAGGGGCATGAGGGAAGCGTGGTAACTGTGCTGTTGCCGGCTACAAAAGGGCAATTTTTGTATATAATTTATTTAGATGAAGTGTGCAGAATGTTTTTATTTGTTCTACTTCTAGCTGTCTCACCTCTGTGTGAACTCCCCAAACCCAGATCTACTCCAAATACTTCTGCTCCCCCTTCTGCACACTTCCCTCCAACGTGTTTGCTTTGGCAACTTTCATGTTCTTGCAAACAATTCTTCCAAAGATATCAATCACTCTTGCACCCAAAGAGAAATACTGTACACTCAATGCGATGACAAAATGAAACATGTTTGAAGCAAACCATGTGTTCCAGTGTGCCAGGGATTATGTTATTTGTTCAAGGAACATGTTCGGAATATTTTAGGCTTCTGTTACTCCTGTGATAGTAAATTTTATTGTCTGCTGTTGGGATTTATTATTTCGGAGACAACCCAAATACCTCTTTACACGGGGAGAACTTCTAAAGTGAGAAGCCTACTCCGCGTCGCGCTGAGGGAATTTATCGGCCCGGGGTATTTTATTTTCCAATGCCGTTTGCCCTACGAGACACGCAGAAACTGCGGCAAGTGCTCCTGGGCCTGGTGCCGGCAGCGCGGCGGGACCCACCGCCTGATCCCACGCGTGTCCACCCCAAGCCACGAGCGCCCGCCCTGCCCCCACGCGTGCCCCACGGCGGCCGAGGGAGCGAGGACTGCGGCGCCCCGCCACGGAAGCCCTCTGCCCGCGGAGGGCAGAGCGGAGGACGGCGGGACCCGCCGGCAGCGCCCGTGGGGAGCCCGCGGAGCCGTCCGGCAGGTAGGAGCCCCACGGGCGATGGATGCGGGGAGGCCCGGGAGGATTGCAGCGATCCCCGGCCAGTGCGTGGGCCCGCAGCCTCTGTGCGCCGCAGGCAGCCGTGCCCGCCTGCCCTGCCTCTGGCGAAATCCCAATTTCACATCCTGATGTTGCGGCAGGTTTCGGGTTGATTTTTTNTTTTTTTTTTTTTTTTACCCTGCACCAGTCTCCAAACAGGTTTGGTCACGAGGGAGCGGGGCCACGGCGCGGGTGCTCCCACTCGAAGTTTCGGTACTGCCGGGCTGCACCGAAAGCCCAGGGATGTGGGTATCCCTGCCGCCACCGCCTCTCCGCGGGAGCCGGGCTCCCCTCCTCTCCCCTCTGCCCCGGCCCCCCGGCTCCCCTCTGAAATACATCAGTGCTCCCCCGCATCCCTTTCCCCTCTCTCTTCCCGCGTGGGTGGCGGTGCCCACGGCGTCCCCGCCCCGGCGTGAGGGGTGCGCCTGGCCTCCCTGCATTGCTCCTGAGGGTCCCCCCGACCCGGCACCCACTGTGCTGCGGAACGAAAAAGCTGTCGTCGCCGGGTTCGTCCCCTCCGTGAAGGTTGGCGGGACGGGGACCTTCCCCGTCGACGCACAACCCCCCGCCCCGACCGCCGCTGAGGCCGTGCCGGTGCGGGTGGGTGTCTCAGGCTGCTTGAAGGCAGCTGAGTTTCCCTAACCGCCGGAAAGCCAACCTGATATCTTCACGCAACCCTGGCACGCTTCTGGTCTCCGGAAATACTGGGCTGTCGGAAATAGCCGGTCTGCTAGTCAGACGGCATTAAACTATCGCGATTATGCACGAGCCAGTACAGGTGCCACCTCATTTTCCTGATTTGGCATTGCTGATCGAAGTGAAAGTGATAGTGCCTTGCTCCAAAAGAAGCAGAGATGCCCGGCAGCAGAGCAGCTGGGTGAGGGATGTCAGGATTTCTGACCAGGAGCACATTTCAAGCGAAGAATACACATTTCCCCGAAAAACATTGTTAAACTTCCTCTCTTGGCCTGCGGTCAGGCTGTACAGCGGCTGCTTCAAACGGGATAGCTCTGACCGTATCCTTCAGGGAAAGAAAATAGGCTGTATGTCATTAAAGCAATAAACAGGGTTTTGGTGGCTTGAACTGAAAGGGGGTGTGTGTGTGTGTCCCGCCCCTGTCCGGTGCGCCGTGCCCGGCTGGTGGGGACAGAGCGGGCCCGCTCGGGGCGGGAGCAGCCGCAGGGCCGAGCGGCGATCTCCTCTTCTCCTCGAGGACGACAGGACTGCTTTCCGAGGGTACCTCAGAGCATTAAACATCTTGGGTGGAAAGGGTTTCTCACGCTAAGGGATGGTGCTCTCTGCCCAGGGATACCGTCCTCCCCAAGGAAATAACACTTTGTGAAAGGTTTCAACGAGGAAAGTAGAGCGGGGCGCAGTTCGGTACCGGAAACTTTTTTACGCACATTTATTTTTTCCAGTAAAATCTTGAAATATCTGCGTGTGTGCGTGTGTTGGCCCCGCAGGAGTAAACTGGGGCGGAAATTCTGTTCTGAAATAGTTGACACCTTCCCCCCGCACACCTCGGCCGAAGGACACCCAATGTTCAGTGTCAGCCTGTTTTCCTGGCGTGTGAGGCTGCTCTCAGCAGTGAGCTTAAGGCGTGAGCCACCGCCCTTCTCAAGGTGATGGAAAATATCTTCCATCGGTACAGCTAAGAGTGAGCGGCGAGGAGTGCCACCATATAAGCTAGCGCACGGTTTAGGTGCCGGCCAGTTCCTTCATCATTNAAAAAAAAAAAAAAAAAAAAAAAAAAAAAAAAAAAAAGCGCTGAGAAAAATACATACAAGGTTGTAAAACAAACAAAAACCCCACAACAACCAACCAACCAAAAGGCCAAAATGTTATAGTAAAAAAAAACCCCAAACTTTTCAGGGGAAAACACCTACTGCAGATGTCACGAAAGGGCAGGAAACCTAAAAGTGGGCTCTTTCGGTGCTGGTCTCGTTCGCCCAGAGAGAAGCCTGACCCCAGCCCGGCGGTGAACCAGGGCCAGCAAACACACTCTCTCTCTGCCGCTCTCTCCCGCTAGCGAAGAGGAAACAAGGGAAACAGTACATATGGTTATTCCTGGAAGGACGGCCGGGAGCCGGTCCGCCCGGCAGCGGGAAAGCGGGCAGAGGTTTCCGCAGGCAGCTGCAGTTACACCGCGGCTTCTCCTGGCCCCTTCTTCACGATCTTATCGCTGACAACGCTTCAAAGAACAGAAACTAGCGCCCAGGCCTGGAGGAAAGAAAAAGCCTTGCTGGGTGGCTGTTGTCCAAACCGGGGGGTTGTTCCCCCGCGCCGGGGCCCGAATGCCCGGAGAGTGAAGGGGCGACTCCCGGGACCCCGCCGGAGGGGAGCAGCCCGGTGCCGGGCCTCCCTCTCCGTCCCAATTCGTGGCTTTTTCTGATCCCCGACGTGCAGCGCCCGCTTGGCCGCTGTGCTTTAAACACGGCAGGGATGGGGACAGCATGGGACTGCGTGGATGTCCGTGTTTTCTGGGTACGACGAGTTGGCTGTATCTGTTGACGGGACGTTTTTCCTTTCGAGCAAAGCTTCCTTTGGCTCTGAGGAACACATGGCGAAGCCCGCCGGAAAATGGAAAGAGATGTGCTTGTGACTGTTCATTTCATCTACCAGAGAAACTTCTCCCGAATGACTGAAATCCAGAGCCGAGGCAGAATAATCTCAACCACATTTGGTTTTATAGTAAATTAATACTGCAGTCTATATAGTTGAACGGGAAGCCGAAAGCCAAACCAAAACCCTTGTCAAAATAAATACTCATCAGCAAATATTTTGATTATTTAAAAATGCTTTAATAAGTGTCTAGCATTTCAAAAGAAAATAAAAAAATGATGAGAGAAGCGGAGAGCCAGCCCGAGCGCCACATGCCTCGCAGTTCATCCCCGAGCGACAGACGAGACGTTGATTAGTCTGCATTGTGTGGGGCTATACGAATAGACTCATAAAGTTTTATTTGCTATTATCTCGTTTAGCGGCTCGCACGACGCTCCAAGACTCCAGTTGGGTTTGAGGCTCTGCATCGGGAAGGGTGCTGATTGAGGTCCCGAAAACATCTCAGGCTGCCCAAAGCGGTGAAGATGCCCTTGTGTGCGGGGGCCACTGGGGATCCGGGGTGCCCCGGAGTGTTGGGGGGCGGGTTCGGCTGGTGTTTCTACCCTCTGTCCCCAGGGAGAAGAAGCCCCAGGGCTGCCCCCGCTTTGCCCCCGGCTGTGCAAGCTGCGGCACCGGCGTTCTCCCTTCTAGGGCTACTATAAACGGCCCAGCGACTTCTCAGCTTTCTGGTCCGCAGGGCTGGAAGCCTGAAATGTCCAAAGCTGGCACGGTGCATGAACTGAAACCTTTATAAACTTATTTCCCTTAAAGTCTTTATTAACTACCCCCAAGGACCATGGCTGCTGCTGCTGCTTCTGCTCTTGCACGGTGGTGGTCTGGCACCTCCACGAAGCACACATGCTAAACAGATTAACATGCTTCGGCTGACCCATACTTCACAAACCGGGGATAGAGTTTCTCCAGCTCCATGTGGAAATTAACCTACATGTAGCAATGGTCAGCTGCAAAGAGGGAGTTCCCAAGCAATCTAAACAACCTACAGTTCTTTGTTACTTTTGGCCTTTCCCTCCCTTTCCATGATTAAACATTTATTAAAATAGGAAATAAAAGGAAAAAAAAAAGAAAAAAAGGAAAACAAAAGGGAAAAAAACTTCTTCCTCCCCCTTGGCCTCTCTTCCCCTTTCGCTGGGCTTATGTACATACCTGCAAGAGCTTTTTGTGCCGGTGCTTTTTTGTTTGTTGTTTTAGAAAAGCAGGGCTTCTTTTAGAAAAGGCTAAAATCTCAGTTGCATTGCTTATTAAATGTTCTTGAAAGGCAGGTTAAACGCACAGGTTTGGGAGTGTTATCATTGTTAAAAAAACTTCAGACGCTGATGTCTCCCTTCCCGTCATTTACATTTGAAAGCACCCTGAGATAGAGCTGTTTGCAGATAGCCGGGGAAGGAGTTTCCCGCATGCTAATCCCACCACTTTCCCTACAACAGCCTCTTCGCCTTGTGCCTTTGCGAGATCGATCCTACACCCGCGCCTCCCGGCTTCAAGCTCCAGGTTTTCAGCGCGGGTAAGAACAAATACAAGTAACTGTTGGCTTGTGTCACACGGGGCTGTCATGGTAATAAACACACAGCTTCTCCTCCAGGAATTCCTAATCCTCCCTGTGTGGCTCTAGCCCTGTGGATAATATCATTACAGGACTAAACAAATAAACAGTCTATCCGAATCAAGCGGGAGGCACTGGGGACCGCAGTTCCTCTCTGCAAAGATGATACAAGTAAATTTACACTCAGGGCTTGGAGAGGGTCCAGTGGCTATGAATAGCTGCTCAGTTCTACAACACTGGCTCTGGGCTGGGAAATGGTGCTGACCCTCCTGCTCTGTATTTGCCGCAATCAATGTGAGCTATTCAGGGCTGTGTTTTCCTTACTATCCTCTGCTGGGAACATCAAGGACCACTAACACTTTTATGAACCCGGGCTCGAGGAAGACGCTTTTACTACAAAGTTGCAGTATTAAACTCAGTGACATGAATGAGAGGTTAACGTGCTTCTGCCAACCAGGAGTTGGGCTCTCTCATGCGATTTCCTGTTGTTCCGGCTGCTGCCTCGTATTTGATAGACTTGCTCACGTGCTGGGATGCACAGCCACATTCTTCCCCGTCCTATGAAAAAATAACATAAATATAAAGACCAATCCAGCTGCAATCAAGATCCAACACAACCAAGACATTTTAATAGTGCTCTATAAATTCTGGTCTCGCGTTGCAATAAATAACTTGAATGGCATATTGGGAACATTAGCATTTATACTGCCCCCTCCCCCCCCAAACCACCAAATAACAACCAAAAAAACCCCTTATATAGATCAAATTTATCTGTATGAATCTGGCTCCATGTCATAAAAATTCCAAATCCCTAGACATTTAGCACCCTTGCCTGCCGCAAATGCCAATTTCTAAAACATATTTCAGTGCAGTTGGTTTTCTATGCGCTTTTAAAAAGATTTGATTATCTAAAGTGCTATGCTTTCGAGGACAGAGATATTTTATTCCTTCTCAGACAAAGAGAGGAATAAATTGTTTTTTCTTATCTGTACAGTCTCTTTGCAAAGATTCTTCTGAAATCTGTTTTCCTCAACTGCAAATGTTGGAGCTGTTTAGCTGAAATTAAATCCTTCCTTTTTAGTAAAAACAGCAGTAAAAATGTCACACCCAAAATGTGCCCTAAAGCATGGGCTTTTTTCCCCTCTGCAAAGGGGAAAAATCCAAGAGATAGGTGGTTAATGAAAGTGTGCGTGTGTGTGCGGGTAGTTGTTGAAGTCAAAAAATACTCCAGATGAAGCAATACCAACTTACTGTAGATAGATAAAGTTATGAATTTTCTGAACCAGGCCAGGCAGGAAGGCATCTTACACAGTCCATATGAGTTTCAAGAGCAGAAACGTCCTGGATCTAATTTTGATTAGGCAGTTTGACAAAAATCTTGCCAAATTAAATATGCTGGTTGGTAATCCTACAATCACTTAATTAACTCAGTTTGGTGTCAAAGAATAACAGGGACTTTCCACTGGATACGCTTTAGCCACTTCAGGTGTGCCAGCTCTTGGTGTCCCCCGAGAAGACAAGGAACATTTGGATGTGGGCTACGGTGCTGGTGCACACCCTGGAGCCTCCTGGCAGTTAGAGAGTTACACTGCTCACTCCCCAGACCAGCCACACAGAACCCGCCGGATGCACCCTGGTTTTATTTACCAGGGCTTTTTTGTTTGTTTAGTTTTCATGGTGCTGTGCCAGTGGGTTAAAAGAGTATGCATTTTTAATTAAGTCAGATTTCTTTACCGTATCTGAAGGCTCGATTATAGCTGGAATGAATACCAGGCTCAGAGATGGAGCAGCTCCAGACACTCCTGTGTCAGCGGGTTATTGTGAACAGCAGCCTTGAACAGGACTAGGAGTAGTGACTAAAGGAACTGGACAGTCTCAGGGAAGCTGGACCTTTGGCTTGGGTCATGCGAAATTCCCACAAGTTTTTAGTATTGTTCTGCGGTAGGACCTTATCAATGAATAAATAATAATGCAATAATAACGCTGTGCTCTTTCAGATTTTTTATTGACATTGACTTAGACTGTGCTTCAAAAGTCTTCTGTGCAGGAACTTCATATCCTCTATGGCTACAGACTCCTTGGGAAGTGCATTCGGGAGTGCACTGCTCAGGATGTGTTTTATGTGCTCGCCTTCTTGCTGGTGTCCATCAAAAGTCCGTGAACAACCAGGCAACTTGGGTGACTGCTGACTGCACTGAGGGTGACTGGTGTGGAGCCTCGCATCCCAAAGTGGAGAAGAAAGGACCTTCCAGGGCTTTTGCACTGTAACCTGTTCTGCGACTTGCTTGGTGGAGCAAGAAAGAGCAATTTAGCCCATCTACCAGCTTCTTTCCCAATGAATTGGCATTTCTCTCTGCTTTCTTACCTGCAAGCCAAGCTCTGGCCTGTCTTGCTCCTTACTTTTATTTTGCTCCTCCCTGCCACTGGCTTGGCCACTGAAGCAGAAGAAGTGCCTCCCTGTCACTATTGCTATGCCGTGGTCAATGGAATGCAGATGATTCCTGTTTTGGAGCAAAAGTTCCAGGTGTTTGCTGGCAGTGATAGTGACAGAGCAGGGAAGGGAAGAAGGGCAACATCTATCTGCCTTTTCCACAAAGTGAGATTCAGACTCAAAAGCCCTTTTCCTCACCACACAACCATGCTGAACCTGGCAAAAATGACCTCCTGATAAGCTACCTGGCAACCCCATCTCTTGTTAGTGCAGTGACAGACTGAAATATCCTGAAGTACAGCTGTGCTGAGGAGAGGGCACAACTCATTTTCTTGGAAACTGCGGAAGATAGGACTAAAATTTGTGTTTCATTGTCCAGGGATATAACTCATCTATTAAAACCAAGGGGTTAGCAGTTCAGTCCCCAGGGGAGGAGAGCTCAAAGAAGAAATCAGATTTATTCCCCTAATAAGATGAGTTCAGAGTGCAGGGATATTTTCTTAGCATGGTTCCTCACGGCCATCAAATCACATGGGTGGTTTTAAGATCCGCTTTGCCTTGCCCAAGCTGTGCAAGTTCCTAATGTTAGTCCAGGGCTCCTTAGTGAGGAGTTTATTAGCATGGGAAATCTATTACTGCAGAGGAGAGCCTGCGGCTCTGCATCCACCAAGCACAATGCAGGGGGACAGCAGTTGAAGGAGCAAAGTTGCCAAAGAGTTACTGGCTCCCACCGCCCTTTTCCATTAATAAAACCCACCACGGCGTGATTGGCTCTAGCCTCCTTTCCATTGTCATAAAGCTGGAATCAAAGAACGTGACTGCTTTTATTGGCAAAACTTTCGCTCCATCAGTGACGTCAAAATGCAGGAGGTGGCTGAGGGTTCACCGGCAGCTCAGCGCAGAGCAGGCTTTCTGGGTGAAAGGAGCCTTCTGTCAATGCCCCTCCTGAGACACTTAGGTTTAAGGAAATGTTTGTACTGCTCTAGAAAAAGAGCTGGCCGGGTGTTTTTCTTTTGTGCTTAGGCACTCTGAAAGGAATTCCTGTGGGCACAATTATCTCACATATGGCGAGTCAGAAACAAAACAAAAAAAAAGGCCAAAGGGAAAAAAAGGAGAGAGAAGAAGAAAAAAAAATCAAAGGTCACTTGGATGCTTTGGCCCAGCACAGGAAAGGGGAAAATCCACCTTGGAGGATACAACTTACTCAAGGAGAGCTGGAAACCCATGATCAAAGCAACAGGAAACTGAGAACAAGCAGTGGCCCAGTTAAACCCATTGAAACAAATCCCAGTCTCTGCAAACTGTAGGAACAGGGTGTCAGTGTTGCAAATGAAACGGAAAGTTTATGTGTGTGTATGTGGTGAACTTCAGGGGACTGTACCTCCTGCATCCAACAGCTTGTCTGGAACAAAACATAGGAATTTGATGGGGAAAGAGGTTTCTAAGGGGCAGCCAGTCTTGCCTTACCTGCACTACTACCTGCCCTGTTCATTGCCAGCTGCTTAACTGGATCCTACCCGGATCTTGTGTGACGATGCACAAAACAGCACTTGGTCCTCGAAGCATCTGTGTGGCAAAGGTTACAGCAAATTAAACACTACGCACAGAAGGGAAAATGAAGTTTTACCCCCAGCCAAACAGCCAGTCACAGGCAAGAAGAAAATCTACTGACTTTGCTCAGCCTCCTCTGACAGGAGGCAGAGCAGAATCAAGGAGAGGTGTTACTTCAGACATATTACCTGTGCAGGGCAGTGGTACCAACTTGAACCCAGTAGCCAGCAGGGACTAGTTCTTTTTCCCATGAAGAAGTTGTTACCTCTCTTTAAAATTCAAAGATCCCACAGTGTCTGGAAAACCTAAAACCTTTTTTAAAACTGTTTGTTAACCTTCATTTAAAAATCCATTGTAATTTTGTGATTAAGTAACTGTGTATTAGGTCATAACTTGATTGATTAGATGCTCTCACTAATAATTGTGTTCATTCTTGGAGGATGGCTTGTCTGCTTCACTACATCTAGCTTGTCATATGAACGCAAGCCTCTTCCTGCACTTTAATTCAAATTTGTTTCATGTCCAAAGTGTTTAAACACCTGTCCACATTCAAGCATCTGTGCAAAGTCCAGAACTGGGAAAGACAGGAGGAAACCCTGAACTTCCACAGCCCGTCAGTGCTGGACACCATATCTTTTCCTTTATATCGTCAACACCATCAGGCTTTTTCTTAGAGGACATCGACTGTGTGCCACAATGCACTGTGAGGGTGGTATCAAGATGGGTCAGGCACCATGTCTGAGCCTCTTTCCCGGGCTGTGTTTACAGAACAGGTATGTATGAAACCCTTGAATCAGACCATCAGGGGATGCATAATGTCCTGCTATCATATTTGGCCTCAGTGGGATCACATCAAGGACGAGGTGGTGTAAGACCAGCAGTGAGGAATCATGGTGTATCATAAGACTTCCTCAGCATTAACTCTGCAAAGGATATTGCAGCATGTTTGAGTTCCTGCTCAGAGCAGTAGGGGATGAATCAGACCACCAGTTTCTAAAGCTTTTAACAGAGTTTATTAGTTTTGGTAGGTGGGGTACCTAGCACATGGTAGATTATCAGTTTCTCTGGCATGTTTTCCTCTTGAGTGACAGCAAGGGAAAAGCAATAGACACAGTAGATACTTAGGCTGTCTGCATTTAAAAAAAATGTTTATTTTGTTCTTTTCATTATAAGTAAGAGAAAATAATGGATGTTTTTATTTGGAGAAAACATGAANCAAGGGGCCAAATGATGGCCCGGAACATATGTTTGTGGAGGTTCCCCCACTTAGCTATGTCTCCCCACCTTCAGGGTCACACTCACGGGATGTTGTTCCACTGCTATGTGTGCCACAGCAGTGATGAGCTCAGCCTCCATCCCCTGCACACCAGCTACTGCAGCCAGGTGAGCAACGCTGCACAGAGGAGCAAAGCTGCCCTGCCCTCAAGTTCCCAGGAGATCTGGCAAGCAGCATAATGGAGTGCTGCTTGGGCTCTCGGATGGGATAACAGCAGTAATTATTCATAACTCTTGGTCAGCTATGCCATCACGAAGCCCCGTGAAAATAGTTTCATTAGGTTTAGTTTAGCTGTGCCAAACTCCCTGTCACAAGGCCAAAAATCTTCTGCATTGACTTTGGGATGCGTGTGGTCAACCCCGAGTCATTGCACTCAAAACTGAGATAAAACCAGATAGCACGCTTATTTTTTTGTAGCTTTATTTTGTCTGACAGTGGTGGTGTTCTTGTTTTGTTTTGATCCACTTTAGGAGTGTGAGTACCTTGTATCTCTGATCTCCATAGTAAAGACCAGGGAAGACAGGTTTATTATTATTTTTAGTAATAATTATCTGATTATTTTTATTCCAGTCAACTAGTTTCTGATCTGAGGAAAAAGACTTCTGTGAGGAATTAACTGCATATAAGGAGTATAAATAATGAAGGTTGTGTGAAGAAAAGTCTATTGACTGACTCGTCTTCGCTAAAGAGCTCCAATATGAAACCCATGATTTCGCATTAGAGCCTCTCTGTTATGACCACTAAATCAGTGTACATCCACTGGAAATGCATTGGCTATGATAGATGTATACAGCTGCAATGGAAAGCAGAATTTACCTATAACGTCTGTAGCTTTGATGCTGTTACAGATATAAATTCCTTGGCTTTCAAGAGCAGCCTCCCAGACATCATAAGATTGTATCCCGGATGTAACTACTGCGCGTGTGTAGAAAAGTTGTACTGTTTGTTTTTCTGGCACAGAACTCACTTTAAAATGAGATTACTTAATTGAAGAAAACATTTCCTGACATGTTGTAAATCAACATTTAAACCAAATCTTCTCCTTTTGCGTAAGGAGAGGATGAGTGCACTCTAGCCTGTTTAATCCATGTGGAGCTCAATGAATTCATTTTAACCGCTGAGGCATTTGATTGGTAAAACATAATGTAGCACAGTGTGAAGCAGCTTGCCATCAGTTAAACAGTTTTGCTCAGTCAGATTGCTTTGATAATTATTGGTCTTGTGGGGGGTCTTCCATAATTCCTTCAGATAGGCTCTAGCTCCACAGACAGAGCGACAGACTAATATAGACAGGGAGACTAGTTCAGACAGCACAGTTTTTCTATAAATACCTATGGTCGATTGTTACTGAGCATATTGTCATTTGGGTATGCTCTATATATATTTATGCTGATTTGAAGTGTTTTCTAAGCATATATAAAAATACATATATATAAAAATATGTGTGTGTGTGTGTGTGTGTGTGTGTATGAATATATATTTACTAGAATCTCTTGGCAATAACATCTATAAATTTGGAGTTGTGTTGGGTCATCTTCCAGACAACAAGAGATATCAAAAGGAGCCCAATTTATTGAGATCAGGAGTTTAAACACTATTAGTGCTACTAGTGCTAGAATTTATTTTCTCGGGAGTCACTGCTAGTGCGTTAGCTATCTTCCATTTTCAGTTGTAGAGCAACAGAAATATGTCACAATTTGGAAAACATCTGGAGATAGGAGGTGATGGAAACTAGGTCACCAAAGGGGATCTCAGGGTCCTGAATCCCAAGAGCATCTCTTGCACAGGGTAATACCCCAGCTTTTCCCTCAGCACTCTTTCTGCTGTCCCTTTTCTATCCTGTGTTCCCATTTTTCTGAAGGTCATCCTGAGGCATCCTGGTGTCTGAATGACACGGGGACATTTTTGTTTCAGGCTTTCCATGTTTAACTACTCATAAGATGGAGTCCCGAAGAAGTCACCTCTACCATTTTGTTTGTTATTGACTCAATTTTGAAACCTCACCCTTTCTGCTTCCCCACAGGGCAGATGACAACAGCCACACAGATCTCAGTGAAGGATCTTCACTGCTTGATTCTAATCTTTCCACTACTCTGCCATGCCAGCATCAAAAGACAACTGATAATATGCATTATAATTTCATCACACACCTTGTATTTTCTTCTGTTAACTGTGAAACAGAGATGTCAGTAGTTTTCACAATCTAGTACCTCTGGTTAGTGACAATAACCTGATTTTGTGAGGGCTTAATGAAAGGTTATGTACAGATTGCTCTTATCCCCACAGAAGAGCCTAGTCAGCATTATTAAGCATCTCCATCAATTTTTTTTGCAAAGGTGGTGTCCAGAAGTCTGCTACGGATGGCAAGGTACACTGGGTATCAGAACAGGTTGCTAGTAGGAGCAGTTTCCATTGATTAGGCTACCTCATCAGTGTAGGACTATATCCAGATTTAGTCATCTACACAAGTTATTTCATATTTAATTTTTAATAAACATTTAGTTAGGGGTGTATTAAACATAAAGGGTCTTTCAGCTTTTGCCACAAAGGGTTGGTTTTCAGTTATCTACATTCAGAAGTGAATATTAACTTTACCTGATAGTATTATATTGTTTATTTTTTTACAGAGGTGTTCTTCTGACCAGTTTTGTGCACATGGGCACTTTTATGCACACTCATGTACATATGCATGCACACAAATCATTCAGACTTTAGCCAGAGGTATGCAGCTATGGGCTGAAGAAAGTATTTTGTTGGCATTCTAAGCAAACCAAGAAAGGAGAAGGGATGTTTTGTACTGAAATTCCTTTGATCTTTTCATATGGCATCACTAGTAAAAAAAAAATACAGTTCCTATGCATTAAGTGAATTAAATGGGTTCAGAAATATTCTGATATTCTAGGTGCAAGAGGGAAGTAGTGAAGTTAAAATGTTGTCCACAGTACAAAGCGGTAGAGGTTTTGTCTTCAACTGTACATTTTTTCCTTTCTAAACTTTACACTAGATGATTAATTTCCTTAAGCATACTTTATGTTGATAATTCTGTACCATTTCTTCAGCTTAAGCTCAGAGTTAAGTTTACTGACAGAAACATTAAAATGTTTTACTGTGTGAACTCACTGAATATAGTACTTGCTTTACCTGTGCACAGAACATGATTTATACGATTTCCTTATCCAAACTCTATAAATCATGTCTATTGCACATTAAACCACCTTCAACTCTCAGTACATTCGTTTACTAAAATGTCTTTAGTTCTCTTAGTGCATAAACAATAATTCACATTGAACTGGCTAATATCTCTGTAAGTACTTTATACTTTGACTAATCTACAGCATGAAATGATCATTCTTTAGGAGGCTATAATGAAAAAAAAATCTGCCCAGTCCAGATTTGTTATACAGATATAAAAAGAAGCCTAATACTTTTTTTTTTTTTTTTTAAATCTCCTGTCACTGGAAGAAATATAATCACTTTTGGCTTAAAATCTCCTGAAATGCTTCATTCCATCTTCAGGAATCTACATGTGCACTCATTAACACCGGATCTGCTAAAAAGTGCCATAACCATCCTTTTCCTTTACAGAACTGAGAATTGGATGTTTCAGAGAAAGCTAAAAACTTCTGTGAGACTGCCTTTAGTTGAATAATATTTTAAATAAAGAAGCTGGATTTTCCCCCAAATTATGTACAGATCATCTGGTCACAGGGATTTTTTAAATTTTCAGAGCGAAGTATAATGGCACTCAGGTAATGGGCTGAAAACCAGCTAGACTGCAGACTCTTTCACAGAAGGCATAGGTTGGTGGCAAACACGTGGCTGGAACAAAGCCCCAGTAAGTGGCTCCAAAGACTCAGCGAAGTGGGGATACTTCTAGAGAGGATTGCTCGTGATGGCTCAGATGCAGCCTCTGGCTGAGGAAATCCCCAGGATGCTGGTTACCAGAAGCTAAAAGATGCCAGAGGAGGATCACTTTATCCTTGCCCTGCTTTTCTTACTCCTTTCCTCAGTATTTTCCCCAGCCAGATGCAGAGAGAGACTCCTCTCTCAGTCATAAAAAGTCATGGGGTCACACAGTATTGCACTTTTCATATTCATGTATCTAAATAGAATAAAGTTCTGGACATTTTCCCTCCCTATCATAGATGTGTAACATTTCTGTGGTAATGAGAGTGTTAATTTGCAAAGAAAAGTTGTTTTAGGAGAGTATGTATTTGTAGCTGTTTCTAATGCAGTTTGTGTTTGATACTTCTCTGTATGTTTTCTTGCAATTTATTTTTCTTTGTTTCTTAATTTGCTGCTTTGGTATTGGCTAATTTGGTTCCTCTGTATATCTCTCATGCTTGCCTTGTTCAATTTCCCATTCTCCTTATGCCAGGCCTTACTTTGTGGTATTTAGCCACCCTGCATTCACTGGTGGCTCCGCTCCCAAAAGCTGGCTCCACCCCTGCTTATTAACAATCCCCAAGAGGCTGCGAAGCTGGATTCTGTAGAGCTCCAAATTTATCTCTGCAATGATGACAGCCAAAAACACAAAAGACAGTGAGAACTGCATGTTCCACTAACCCCACACCAGCTCCTAGCAAGTGGCTAGGAGTCACATGCTTGGAAATTGTTGGACTGTTGCTTGATGTGATGGCCCAGTCATCAAACCACAAGAAAAAAGAACAAGCATGTCAAGTACAATCCTTGTTCTTCTACCTCTGCTGATTTTGTAATAGGGGTACAGCACTTGTTTTGCTCTCTGCGGTTGTTTTTGTAGAGTCATTGGTTAATTAGGAACTGAAAAATACTAATTGGTAATAAAACCCTTTCACATTTGAGACTTAATATTCTTCTGCCAATGAAGACATTTTCATGTCGCAGCTGTGCCAAAAGCAAAATAATACAATGCCATTGAGAGTCCTCCAATTACACATATAGTTCTTCTCAGTTTTCATGTGGTATTTTATAGGTTAAGAGATATCAGTAATTTTAACATGCATTCCTTGCTTGCAGTTTGATGGCAAAAACACATGAGCAAATTAATCAAACCCAACCATTCACTGCAATGTGTTGACTAGGAAAGCACAAACCCGACACACAACCCGTATAGCTCCCATGCAGTCAATCAATTATTGTTTCTCAGAATTATGATGGTATAAGCAGCAGTAGAAAATGTTTTCTATAATTGTTTTCTCATCTTGTAAAATATCATAACTCCATCTATGTACCCATCCATGCTCTTGCAAGCTGGCCTGTTTGTTTTCCAGAGCTTTACTAAATGAAGAGTTATGCTTGCTTATTCCATTTCATCTCTATGTTATTTCTATTTTTTTCCTTTCCAGATTTGACACCCAGAAAAGGACTGAATATTCCAGCAGCAGCTGTTGGCTTTCTACTGGTCCTGAGACCTCTCAAACCTCTAAACTGGGGTTTAGAGCTTTCATTCTTCTGCTGGACACAGGCCAATGTTTGCAAAAATACTACAGGGCTTAATTTCTACCTAAAGTGTGATGCAACTACACCTTTTATCTGAAATTTGCAGTTATTCCTCCCTCTTTTCTTACACTGTCTGCAATCATTCATCCTAATCAGTTAGCTGTAACATTTAGGGCAACAGGGGTGATACCAGCCAGCTGGCTATTGCTTTCTCTTCTAGCAGGCAAAATGGATGTCACGCTCTCCAACCTCTTCTGTGTTTCAAAGACTGAGTTCCAAGTCCAATTTCAATGACTGCAAGAGTGACCAAGCTAAGTTTTGGGGATCTTTGTTTGTACTGCAGTAATGCTTTGCATGAGGTTCTGGCTATACAAAGCACTAGCTGCAGGGAAAATAACAGACTTCACAACATTCGTGAAACAAAAAGAGACTTGTCCGGTTGTTTAGATGAGCATATGTAAAAGGTCAGAAACAACAACAAACTACACCTGTGGCAACATGCTACGGAGCAGATGGGTACCTCGGTTGCAGTATTAGAGGCAATGGCACATGTTACCGCTAAAGGTCTGGGATCGGAAGACAAAGATCCCTTTCTGACTTTGGCAGGTTCTTCCGTTTCTCATGCTGTTGATGAAAGACCCGTCTATTACAGCACGACACAGCTGAAGCAAACACATGGTTTGCACCAATGTACGTAGAAGATGCATACAGTAATTTAGAGATGTACGCTTATTGTTAGATAGGCTCTGTTGGATTTTCAAAGTAAACATAAGGGAAAAATAACAATCCTTTAGAGTTACACCTAAGAGGGAGGTCTAGTACATCACTGGCTGACCAAAGCAGTTAGATTAGTGCTGCTACACCCACTGACCAAATTTAGTCCTGCTAAGTTAAACTACTTTGTCATATACCCACTTCTGTAAGCAGCTTGTGCATGTGACTCAGTAACGAGACTGGAGATCTTGGTGCCCAGTAGAAAACTCGCGGTTCACTGGGATGTGGGTATTGCCTTATCAAAGGTTTGCCTTTATGGCTTTCTCATTTTAACTCAAGCTATAAACATGATAATCATTAACGTTTCTTTGCTTGGAGTACACTGACAGTCCTGTTCGTGCATTGTGTATTTGTCTAAATCCAACATGCTAATCAGCAATTTCAGGTCTGTAACTAGGGCTGGTGACTAGTGAGTACAGAGAAGGTGAGCAGAGAAGAGAGAGATTATTTTTTTTTCATGATTACGAAATACGAATTTCCAACAACTCCCTTCAGTTGTTCTCTTTTGTTAAGTCATTTGAAAAAATGAGAAAGAAAAGCCCTTTGTAAACCAGAGAAAGAGGACCTTCTCTCTCTCTCTTGCTGTGCATTTCTTATCAACTCTTACTCCAACAGAGTCACTTCCAGCCTCCGTTTCTGTGTTATACTTGCCAGCAGTTTATGAAATCATGGCATAAGGCAGCTTGCTCAGAATTTTCTGATATCCATAATCACTTGGCTTGGGAGAGGGTTAAAAAAAAGCCAGGTGAGCCAGAGGTCTAAGCCTCAGACCAAGGGGAGTGAAGGAAGCTGGACTCCCCTGCTCAGGATGGGAGGAGGTTTTGCTGCAGGCATCGTAACTGGATGATGCAGCCCTGCTCCCCATCTGGTGAGAATATCTGCTCTGTCTGAGCCACTGCAAGACAGCATGTTGACCTGCCACCAGGGTGCTAGCCTTGTCACCACAGTTAACTGGGGAGACTGGGGAGAAAAGGGAAAAAAACATATGTTTATGCATTCACACGCACCCTTAACTTGGCTTTGATGTGTAGCTTTGTCTTCAGATATACCTTGAAAGACACTGATGTGTGGGAGGCACAAATCTAGTTCTAGAGCCACATGATTTGAAATAAAATTAACACAATGGAGGTAACTTCCAAGTCCTTCAGCTTTAGTGCCAAATAACACTTGTAGCTGAATACAGAAGCAGAGAATGGTACAGAAGAGATTCATAGAGGTTGCTGTACCTAAGCCGTGTTCAAAATGGTTACCTGGGCTTTCTTCCCAAAGACACCCACAGGCCATTCAGGAGGAGAGCGCAGCTGAAAGCTGAGACTGTCTGTGCTGGAGAGGGAGCAGGTGAGCAGAGAGGTGCTTGTTCCCTTTTTCCTTCCATAGCAGTGCTGACAGCATCGCTTATGACGAGCAGCTCAGCTTTGGGCCAATCTAGAAGAAAGTTAGTCAGATGTGAACGTGAAATTGATTTCAGAAGTTACTTGGGATATGAGGTATGAAAAGACTGGAAGTGCCGTGGTGGTAAAGGCCATTTTGCTTTCACTGCCTAGGAGGAGTGATCTGCCATAGCTTGTCTTTCCTAGCATACCTGCTACACTTGAAGTGAGTTGGGCCCCAACCCAATCTGTCTGGTACACTTGACATAAAGCAATGAGAACATAAACTACAAGGTTTACCCAGAAGGACCAAAGTTCATATAGCTTCATATCTTACAACAGATGCTAAGGGAAGGATAGGAGAACAAAGCAATAGTCCAATACAAAGCTCCTGTCACTGGATTATCTGTGGAGGACCTAATGTGAGCCAGACTGATCTGTGAAGCACTCAGCTAAGTGGCCCACCTGCCAGGCTACATTGGTCACTGCTTGCCCTGTGTTCAAAGGCTCCTGTCTTTATGGTCTTCACATGCAATTCAATTATCCCCAAGTTTTGTAATTGCTCTAGACCTTTCCTTACTCCAGTGCTGTGGGTCCCTTGGTCACTGGGAGCCTCACCACACTTTTGAGATGCCTCTGCTGGTCCCTGAGCTGTTTGGCCCCTGCAGGTTGCCCACATTTACATGAGCCCAAGCTCCTAATTTTATAAGGGCCACCTGTTGGGCTTCACGCACTACTTTTTTGGCCTTCAATCATGTTTTAATTCGTTTAATGAACGTATTTCAGTGACAGGGTTAATAAGTAATCAGGTAATTAGGAGTTTTCTCACAATATATTCAAGGGGCAGAGTTAAGGTTGTGTGACCATTTCACAATTTGGAGTCCTAGGGTTAGAAACATTCTTTTAGCATGACTACGCTATTCATTACTGCTGGGTCCTTTCTCTTATTTACTCTATGAGACACCACGGGATCCATTGTCTCTAATACTAAGAAAGCTGGAAAAAGGAGGCTTCATCGTAATATTTTTCCCTTCCTTTTTCTGAACTGCTTTCCCAAAACTATGATTGTAAGAATGGAATTTGTTTCTTGTGGGATTCCAATAGCAAGCGGATGCACAGCGAGGAAGGCATGGAAAAAAACCCTGCTCCAGCACAACCATCTTCAGCTGTTCAGTGTTTTGCTCAGTACAGCTTCCACTGCATCTGAAGAGCCAACACAAATGAGAAAACCCCTGCACAAGAGCTAATAATCCTACATATGACTTCTAACTGAACTTGTGTGACTAACATGCTTTAAAGCAAAACCCCGTGCTTACCAAATCCAACTTGGAATAGTTTCTTTGGCCTCCAGTTCCCTGGTATTCAAGCACTGCTGCTTAAATATCACACCAAAGAACTCAAGTAATTCTAACTTGCAGCATTTCCAGGCTTCCAATGACAGCATTGTTTTGCATCGATTATTTTTCTGAAAGACTGTTTCTCTAGGATGTATTGAGGCCAAACGCCCCTATGGATTCAATCAGCACATCATCACTGAACCCAATGATGCAGAGCTGGTTTGCCTCATCTGATAATCTGGCACATTTGTATTCCTGCCTGTTTTTTATGGAATTAAAGCAAATCTGACCGCTCAGGTTATGACTGAATGCCTGTAGATGCAGAGCCAGTCTAGGTCCTAAGGAAGTAATTGGGGTAGCTTCAGAGCTGCTGTGGAGACTAGTCAAGGGCACAAGGTGAGGGATAAAATGCGCACTAAGTGAGAAAATAGAAGGTAATTGACAATTCTGCAGCAACTTTGATATGAGCTTTTGTCAACAGAAATATACTTGCCTTTTAAAAGCTCCAACTGTAACTTTCCAATTTAAGATTTGCATCCTAGTGGATATGTGGCTAGTCTAAAATTCCACTGCACAGAAAGAAGTGTTTGGTCAGGGCAACAGGCCTGTCTTGTGAATGACATCATCAGTGGAAGCAAGGTCTTTGGCTGCAAATGAAAAACAAGTCAGTCTTCCACCAGGCTTTTTACAGCATAGACCTGGCTGTGTTTTTTGGGTTTGTATTTTTTTTTTCCTCTGGCAACTCTTACTCTAACTGTTTCAGGAGTTACAGCTCCCAGCTGCTCACTCTGTGCTGGTGCTGGAGGTTATTGCCCCTCTGGAAGAGCCAACAAAACAGAGCATGTGACCACCCCTTGGCAGATCCCCGACACAACCCAGGTACGCCACTGATGAAGGAGGATTTCCCTGTAGGACACACAGCAGCAGCAGCAGTGCACAGATAGCTGGTATTACAGCAGTGGTCTAAATTTCTCTGATGCCAAATAATATCAAAGTTATTCAGTGTAGATACTATTGCAGTATCTCAGTATCTTCATGGTCAGTCCTAGGCACCTCTCTGAGGCCAATTTTGTGTCTTTTCTGAGCAGCCCATCTCTGCCCTCTCTAGCCCCCATTCCTCTCCAAGGTTGATGATGATTTTGGAGAAATTACCGCTCTGAAGGATTCAAGTGACACCACTGTTCCCTGCACCAGACTGAAGAGGAGTGGCTGAAACCAGTGCCGGCATTTGCCTGTAGTGGCTTTGGTCTGATATCTTGCACCAAGTGGAGGAGCTGCAGTACCTTACACCTCCATGACTTGTCAAGTGCAAATTGTAAGATCACGTGTTTATTGCTAAGTAACGGGGATTTTGGAAAAAAAAAAAAGAAAAAAAAGTTTGTCAATTGATAATAACAGGAATATATATAAGGGCATGATATAGCAATGAATAAGTCAAATGTAGTTATAGTATATGTCAAAAGAGCTATTTCCACTGGATAAAAAAGGACTGATGCTAATCTCTCAGGTACCAGTGAGGCCCCTGAAATAAAATATACCTTTCTGGGCATCTGTGTTTCAGAGTGCAGCATCTGTGATGCTGTTCTGAGCTGCTTTCTAACAGCTGTAGGGAAATCCAGTGAATAGTAATAGAGATGGAGAAATGAGGAGCTGGAAGAAAAAATATGAGAGAGAGAGAGGAAGAGAGAGAAAGGGGAAGAGAAAGGGAGAGGGACCTTGTACAGACTAGAGTGAGTAACTTGTAACTATTATTTTATTCATGCCAATTATTGGTCTCCCTTACTTCTCTTGGGATATAGGTCATGCACCTGCCCCAATTTTTTCTCAGATTTTCCCTTTCTCCCAAGCACTTTCATGGTATCTTTTGAAAGCAGCCCTTGAAGGAATATTGTGATCATCTCCACAGCTGTACGATGGGGTTAAATCAGCAGATACCTCATCCTTTCTTGTAAAGCACCTGCTTACCAGTTGGAAAAACCTGCAAGATGAGGAGACAAAGCCTGGGCACAGGTGTTGGGGCACATAGCACCGTGGGCTGAGGTCCTGTGCAAGACCAAGCGAGGAAGCAAGGAGGCAGATACCAGCACCAGAAGTGCAGGGCTGGAGTGAAAACTGCTGAAGTCAAAGCAGAGCCCGCGCAAAAGGAAATGGAAGGGGAGGAAAGAAGGTGAGGAAGAACAAAAAAAAAAAAAAAAAGAATACCATGTATTGTTGAAGAGAAAGGGGTGCAGAGATTTCACATAGTCTGAACGTGGTCTGAAAAGCTAATAGTTTTCCCTCCTTTTCTGTGAGGTTGTTTTTGTGGGGACAGGGCAATGCATTAAGAATGAGGGTATGAACATGGAATTTTGCCACCTCTGAGGATTAACATGACTCAGAGAGCCCAAGGTGTTTTAGAAAGGGATAGCTTTTTCCTGAGTCCCCAAGGAGGTGATGGATGAGACTGTACTTCCAGGCGATGGGATCCTAAATAAATGTGTTAAATCAAATCTGGTAGCATCTGCCTAGAGGAGAGCAAGTGTAGTACATATTTTTTTAGGGAAAAAGGGAAGTGGTGATCTGGAAAACTAGTTCTTTTAGTCTGACCTCAGCGGTATGTCAGTTTTGCAACAGATTTCTAAGACAAGAATCGTTGCACATATGGAAGTTAGTGAAAAATAGGATTTGAGTTAGAAAAAGGTGAAACATGCCAAACTAAAGCAATGACTTTCCTTGATAATCACATTACTAAACAAGGGAAATAAGTGATCTATTTTATCTCAACTTCAGGAAAGCATGTCACATGGTATTACATAAGAAATGACCAGTTTATGTGGAGAAGATACGGGAACTAGTGATCAATAAGACAGCCAAAGAAGTTACACAGAGAGGGGAAGCATCTGGCTGGCTGAAAGTTACTGAGAGAGCTCTTCAAGGATTAATCTTGAGCTGAACTTGTTTAAGCATTTAATTAATGACAGCAATAATGACTTGGTAGAAAGCACGAGAATGTGCTAATGACATTTGTTATCAACACAGAAGAAGGAGGTATGGTGTTAAGCCAGAATATATGACAAGAAGAACAGAATTACTGTGGGTTTGAAGTAATAGAAATAGGATAATGGTCATTAGTGCAAATTGCAAGATCATGCGTTTATTGCTAAGTAACAGGGATTTTGCAAAAAAAAAAATAAATTAAGCTTGTCAGTTGAAAATAACAGGAATATAGATATGGGCACCATATAGCAATGAATAAGTCAAATGTGGTTACAGTATATGCCAAAAGAGCCATTTCCACTCAATAAAAAGGGACTGATGCTAATCTCCCGGGTGCCAGTGAGGCCCCTGAAATAAAATGTACCTTTATGGGCACCTATGTTTCAGGAAGACGAATTCAAACAGGGACAGAGGCCAAGAAGGGCTGGCTGTGAGTGCCTTTAGGGAAACAGAGAACTGATCTTGCAAGAGAAAACTAGAATCGCTCAGCTTGCTTAGCCCAGCAAAACAAAGGCTGACAGATGATCTGCTTACTGCTCAAGCAACCACAAGGCCTGGCATATAGGAAGGAAAAAATAGCTTAATGGCAGTTTAACGGTATTCTTATCAGAAAGACACAAGTGCCTGAAACAGCTAGGAACAAGGCTAGGCTGAGAACTGGAAGATGTTTCCTCAGATTCAGAGGGGTGTGGTGCCATGACGGACTCCTGGCTGGAGCAGGAGGACAGGACCATACCTGCTTTTGGGCGAAGCTTGCTCAGATCAAGAGAAGGATGACCTGAGGTGCACCCCAAGAGAATCATGGGTAATGTGAGGAGCTTTTTCTGTACTCCTAAATCTTTTTCTTCCTACCAGCTGATGCCAACTGTTCACCTCCTCACATAGGGAGCAGCCCTGGGGAAGCGTATTTCTTAGACAGGCTCAGTCTCTTTGGTTCTTCCTGTGTGGCCTTGAACTGCTCTCTATTTAGGACATGTGGTGGAGCACCACAATCTAACCCAGGGCCTGTAAATGGTTTGCAAGAGGTTCCGTGAGAAAATTCTGTGTTTAAAATGTGAAATGTGTTTCAAATTTTGGATGGGCACAGAGGTCATGTGACAATGGCTCTGCTTCCCAATTGGAAGAACGTACCCCCTAGAATTGATTTTCTTTGCAAATACTTGTATTTAGGGCTCCAGCATGCATATTCTGAAAATATTCTGACCTATATTCTTCAAATTTCCTGCTTCTGCAAATATTCCTGCTAGCAAATTCGTTCTCTACTCTCAAGCCAAAAGAGTGTGAACACAGCATGAAGCAAAAACATTTTTTTGTTCAAGTGAATAGTCCTAGAAAAATTTTCAAGGAATACACTTAGGTCCTGGAGGGACACAGGAAACAGAGTGCTAGACAATCAGGAAGGGCAAGAAGAGGAACAGAGAGAGACAAATTGCATGAAAGAGCCCAAGGCATGTCTGAGGCGGGCTTTAAAAACAACAAGGACAAATTTGAGTTGAATAGGGAACCAGTGAGGCTGCCTGAGGATAACGCGGACGTTGATCCCTGACACTTGCGAAGGAGAGAGAGCCCTGTGCATCCAGGCGGGGCCACACACAAGAAAATTCAACAGCTGAACTTACAGGAGCCGAGGCATTTCCAAGGTAGAAGCCCAGGCTGTGGAGTAGAAGGCTGAGGTCCACAGCCGCTGAGAAATAGAGACAGGAGATATGGAAGAAGAAGAATTAAGAATGAGGAAATATGCCCGTACAGCAATCAGGAGGAGGTAAACCACAGGTGGGGGCTAAATGAGATGGGGAAGAGCAAAGCTGCTCAGAATTTCAAAGTCAAACTGGAAAGCTGGCAAGATTTATGTGGTTTCAGATTGAAAGCATGTAAAACCACTTGCGCAGGACATGTATCATTGAAGGGTTGAAGCAGAAAGCTTTTCAACTCTGAACTGAGTTTTGGGTTTTTGATCAAACCACAGACCAAGAAAACAGTTTTGAGAGTGGGGGTGGGAAGCTAGGTTTCATTGAGAAAGGTTCTCCTGCCTGTAAATGATATAAGAGAGTGGAAAATTACACTGTGCTTGTCTCCGGGCATTTTTCTGGATAGGATTCCCTTTAACACAACCCCTTTTTACATGAAATCTTCCCTTTGCTTCTGTCCCCTCCAGTTATGAAACAACTGCGCTGTGCCCACATCCCCCTACCATGAGCTGGGGAGCTCAGGTGACCCCTCAGATTGCTTTAGTTTTTGTACAAATCATGACTGCAGGTTGCATTTTGCTCCTTCTCAACTCTCTTGCATTGAGCCACTGGCACCTAGTTTCTCGGGCCAGCCTCTTTTGCACAGTGAGGGGGATCTTTAGAGGATCTGAAGAAAGCAAGGGGAGGAAAGAGAACGATGATTAGAGACTTCTGAAAGGGGCAGTGAGGAATTAGGGACTATACTCTTTGAAAATTTGCGTGACACTCCTTAACGGTCCCTGCCTCATTTTCCACTTGGCTGCTTTATGACTGAACTGTAAACTAAAAATGACATGGGCTCATTAATTTGGCAGCAACTGGCAAGATGTGGCCATTTAGCATACCCACAAAGCTATTGTTTAAGGCTGGGTCATGTCAAAGGGCAAGCTAAATATGGCCGAACCTCTGAAAGGCTGAGTCTAGGAGTCCTAGAGCCTAAACCTTCTCCCTAACCTCTGCTTGTCTTCAGCAGTGTGATCAGCTTGGGTTTTCTGGGGAAGGCTTTACATAAAGCTGTCAAGTTACTAGCAATATTATGTCAGTTTGATTTTTTTTTAAAGCGGGCTCAATTATATCATCCTCTCTTCACATCTGACAAGCGGTGCAAAAAGTGTTTGCAATAGCAGCTTCAAGGGAACAGAAATGCTTTGGTTGCGGGTTGCTGCTGCAAGTCCAGAGTATGAAGGGAATATAAGCCCAAACACTCTAAAATGTCAGATGCCACAGAATCACTGAAAAAAACACTTCAGGACATTGGTCCGACTACATTTGTTTGGTTTAGAGAGTAGGTGGTTAGTCCCTACGCTGTCAAGGCATTAAAGTGCAGGGCAATCAGGCGGACCTCACGTGCGCAAGCTGAAGGAGCCCATCGGAGTTCAGTATTAAAAAGCCACACCACAAACTGCCGACCAACTGTTCACACACGTCTCTTCTTCAGAGAAAATAAGACAATGAGAATAAAAACAAATGCAAGTAAAAAAGCAGTTTCTCCCCTTTCTTTATCCCGTTCCTCTGCACTGCTGCCCCTCAGGTGTAGTGGAAGAGATTTTCTTTGTGTCTTTGGTGTGACGGTTTGCTCCCACTTTTCCTTGAGCTGACCCTGATAAAAAAGGATGACATCCCAGCCCACACTCTCCCTAGCCAAAAGCTGCCATTTATTCACGGGACTTGGAAGGAAGCCTTTCCCCAGCTGGTCCATTCCTTCTTGGGACATCTACATCTGAAAATAATACCTCTGCTATTTATGCACGTGGTCCTGTCATGACCTCGTCTACTACGATAGATTAACCGAATTTCTCCAATGTTTTCTTTACTTCCTGATGGCCACTATTGACTTTGCTGTATGATGAAGGCTTTCGAAGGAGCTAAACGTGCGTCATTACAGGAAACTTCGCGTGCCTGAACTTTGGGGTGGCTTGCTATTCTGAGGGCTTTCAAATGTGATTTTTCCCCTTTTAAAATGAAGTCACACTAAAGCAGAAGGGACAAATAATTTAGACTGGCATTTCCTTCTTGGTAAGCAGTCATCTTAATGAATTTCACAGAAGGCAAATCACAGTTCTCAGGTGTCGAAATTTAAGTTTGCTTTGTAAGCAAAAAAAAAAAAGAAAACAGTTTGAAATTTAAATGTTACTGACTGGCTTTGCCGTGAAAAAAATATCTCAGCCTGGCTTCTCATTATTGCATTTAAACTTAAAAGAGTGGAGTAACAATAAAACAACCCTTTTTTTTGTCAACTTCGTATTCTGTGAAGGTTAATAAGCAAATGTTTTTCCATGCTGATTGGTTAAGTCATATTGAAAAAAAAGCTCTTACTCGTTTAAGTACTGCATAACTCAAAATCTCTTTTTTTCCGCTTCTGTGTTTCCAGTGATATTCCCCTATATATTTCTACTTTTTGTTTTGTTTTGTTTTGGTTAAAAGTTCATGCAGGGTTGATTAATTTTAGCAAGTTTCCAAAAATGAACTGGGCTTTTATGCCTCAAGGAAATTTTTTTATTTTGACATTTAACAGCAAAGAAAACTATTTCCTCTCCCATTCAAAGCTAACCATGTTTAATTGGCCTAGAAGTCTGTTGTAGTTTGGAAAATGTTTGTGATATCCCATCTGTTTTTTCATCCAGCCATTCGAGTGGGCCTGTGTTTACCATCTTGTTGGGTTTACATGTACAATCATGTTGGTATGACAAGGTATTCTCTTGAAGCAATTGAAACAATGCTGGGTCTTACAGGCTGTGTGACTCTTAATAATGCTTTTTACATAGGGAAAAACAGCTCTGCAGTTTTAGTGATGGTTACATGAGATCTCAAATTTATTTTAACTGCTTGGACAGATCAGCTGCATGAATAATACACACAACATAGAGACATGCAGTCACACACAGCTGTGCTTTGGGGACCATTTGGAGGACTTAACGGGATCTATTTGTTGGCTTCAGTGGATTCAAATGAATAGTTCTGTATCTTTTGACCTTTGGTTGAAATGAAATGGTTTAATGCAACAAACAACCTCTAAACTCATAGGCTACCATTTGCATCTCTCCCTGCACATCATTAAGAGACTTCAGACTTCAGGGTGACAAGCAATATATTTTGTAAAACAACAGGGATTTAAGATGCAGACATGTACAGATGTTGCGTTTTCCATACATTTTTGTGGTCAGATAGCAATGTTTGAAGATGTATGTGTGAGGTCATTTGAATTCACTTGGAGATGGGAGCTTCATAGGCACAGAGACCATCTGGCGATCAGATGTGGACTGCAGGTAGACCTATTTGTTTTTAACTGAAGTCACTGAGGAATGAAAATGTCAAGTACCCTAACACTGCAGAAAAATGATAATCACTAACCACCCAGCACAGCGTCTGTTTAACCAGTCTTAAAAAAAGTAATCCAGTCAATGAAGTAGGAAATTGCAGGCATTACAGTATTTTTTCTTTTCTGTGTGTGTGTGTGCGCATGCGTATGTATATATGCAAGCGTGTATATTATGCCAAGTCCTTAATGGAGTGGTGAGATTTCTGGGTGTCTGCTCATGGTGGTCCACACAAACAAAAAGACTGGTAATTGGAGAAATTGCTCTAAAATCACTTAGCCTGGAGTGTCTGACAAGCTGCAATCAGTCTCTGACATGTGCGTAAATCCCAATTTTTTGGATGTTATTTGACTCTGGTGGTAAAGCTTTCTGGCTAACTGCTGTGCTGTTGGTTTCAGAATTGGAAGTTAGGCTGTGCAGGGATGTAATTCAGGATGTCCCTCACACCCCTCTGCCTACTCCCCAACCCCAGCTTTTAGCTGTAGGTACTGGCATGGTGGCTGGGGGTATTGAACTGCTGGCACTCAAGAGCTGAGATAGGCTTACTTGCTTTCAAGGTGCCAGAGACCACATCAAAGACAGAAAAGAGTGAAACCACTGTGGAAAATGGGAATGAAGACAGCACCATGTTGCCTGAAGACAGGGACTTCCTCTACAAGCTTTGGATGCATTTTCAGATATAAAAATGAGCCTTTCAGACTTTCTTTGAAAGATAAAAAAAAAGGAACCACACAAATTTGTAAAAAATAGTCCAGATGATGAATAATGTATGACTTGGTGTGAGCACTTTCTGTATAAAAGTATAATTCAAAGCACAAAATCCGGCAGCCTGGCTTCTATCTACAATTACTTTAAATACCTCAATATCTTGAGAGCTGCTTGAAATTTGTGTCGTTTCACTAAATAACGGTGACATATTGAACCCCGGGAACCTTGTGACACTCAATACAATAGAATTTTGGTGTTTCTCGGCAAAGATTTTGTAGTCACACACCAGCTGCTCTATCTGGCAAAATCTGCAAGTGGCACCCTGGTGATCAGCCTGGGCAAAGTTCAAAGTTTAGATGAGCACAGAGAACAAACAGAGCTCTCAGACCTTCGATACCTCTGCAAGACTTCATGGGAGACGCTTGAAGAGCTGAGCAAATGCTGGGCAAAGTCTAAGGCATGCTGTCTGTCCCCTTGTGCAAGACACTCCTTTTAAAGTTACCTTGCTCGCTGGGAGAAAAATCTTCCTCACCCCCTTCTTTCTCAGTCTCCCAGACATTTGAAGTCCTATGGACACTTTTTCTTTCTTTCTTTCTTTCTTCCTTTCTCTCTTTCTCTCTTTCTTTCTCTCTTCCTCTCTTCCTCTCCCCCTGTCTCTCCCTTCATTCCTTCGAGCAGCACAAGGTTACCTCCAACCTAAACTAGAAATTTAACACCATGGCACCTCTACTTCTTTTGGTGGAGGTGCTGTCTTGATGGCACTCATGCACTCTGAAGTGCCTGACATTTGCAAATTGAAAAAAAAATACTGTGATCTGTATTAACACTTGGTGACAAATCACAAGGTGGATTATCAGTGAACAAACCCCCTGATATTTCTCCACAGAAAAGTAATCTAGGGTATGGCACAGAAATTGCAAAGGAGTTTTACCATCAAAGTGTTGATATAAAAATCCTAATTATCTATAAATAGTTTGTGGATAATATTTACACGAGTGATTATGAAGCAAAAGAAAAAATATAGAGTTGATAAAGATCTAGGTGTTTTCTCATGTAGCTGTTATGCTAATAAAAACCTGTCAAAACTCTAAGCTCTTAATAAATATTTTTCTTCTTGGAAGCTTTGGGACTGATTTTTTGGTGTAACTAGTTCTTGCGCAATTAATGTTATTAACTAGTTTAAAATAATCTTATTTTCTCTGTGTGTACTTGGCTAGTAACTACTTTATCAGAAGCAGACAGTAAATAAATGAGGAGTCTGAACATACTCTCTCACTCTCTATTCTACCAAGTAAGGCCCCATGGAGCAGGAGCCTAGATCACTTTCCAGAGATGCAAATCTAGGCCGACGCAGTAACATAGCAATCGCTAATGGAGATATTCCAGATTTATATCAGCACAATGACAAGTGAAATAAAACCTGAAAACCATAACCAACATAATATCAGGCAGCCATCTGTCTAAGTTGTGGACTGTGGTCTTGAGGCCTTCTTTCAGCCCAGGGTGATGAGCGTTGTGATGAAGTTTACAGGGTCTCCAGGCAGACTATCAGGCTTGCTGATCTCTGGCTTGTGCACATCTACTGATCTGTCAGCCCAACCATCTATATCTAATCTTTGTCAAATAAAACTGGTAAGAACAATATAACTTACATCAAGAATTATTTGGGTTTGATTCTGAGTTCTTTGTAGAAAGGAGGTATTACAAATATTCAGCACTTCAGTACATGCTTAAGGAGACAACTCCATCTAGATGGAATAGAAATTACATATAGATCTCCCAGGACACATTAACAACAGTCGCGGTATATGCAAACATGCTCTCCTCACAGGAAGACAAGAATATTATTCCTTTGGGATGATTTCTGTCTTTCTGAGGTTCAACTTGTATCAGTGTGTCAAATTGGCTGATGTAGTACAACATGATTTACTCGAGACCTTCCTTTTGCTTTTGTGATGATCTGTGTTGGTGTATTTGGCTGGAGGCAGGGTTTCTATCTCTGCATTTGGATTCTATACCCAGCCTTATATAGTAATGCTCTCATCTGGCACACTTATTTGTACAGTGTGTCTCGTTATGGCTTTTTAATAAAGAACAAGTTTCCTGGCATTTTCTTTGCTGTCCTTGGGGTAGGAACAATGGACTGATCCTGAATTTTCTCCAATCAGTTTTTTGCCCACACAAGGCTACTTTAGTTGATACCTGCCTTTCACTAGACTATGTCAACTGGGACTATAGTCCCATTCCTTTCATTTCCCTACATACTTATGATGGTTTTTAGATTATTTTTTTTTAAGCATTTGACCATTTTAATTAGTGAGGACACTGAGATCATGAATAAGCTAATCTGAAAGAAAGTACTGGTTTAAATAAACTGAGAATTAATAGCAAATGACGCATGGCTATTTTTTTCAGGTTTTCTACAGTAATGAACTTTAGGACTGACTAGTAAAGCAACGTTCCTTGATTGCACAAAGTGAGTCGATGTTATTCATGGAAAGATGATCAGTGTATTTGCAGCTGAAGTTGTGTCTCATTAAATATTATTTGATGGATAGTACAGAAAAGTAGGAGAAACATCAGAAGCATAACTTTCATTAACTGGGAACAGAAGCATTAACATGATCCCCTTTCGTAATTTGTTTGAAAATGATACGCATCTAAGCAAACTTACCCCTTATTGAAACATTTCCTCTAGGTATATTCCACTCTTCTTGATGTGTTTTGGGACTCTACCAGCATCCACTATTATTTCATCATGCTGCTTCTCCTCTCTTTCACACAGTCTGTGCACTGGACTGCCTTTTCTTTTGGATGAAATGAGATGGACAGCCTGTTTTTGAAGCCCGTCAGTTCTGCTCCCTGGATTTGTCAGTGGAGGTTTGGGGGTCGTGACACCAGGCCCTTCCTCTGCCTGACCTGGGAGCCAGTCTTGCCAGCAGAGTGCTGCTGTTATTAAGGCACAGATGTGGACACTGTGTCCTTCCTCTCTGACTGTGCTGTTTGCCTTCCAGCCCGGAAGAATGCTCCAATGCAAGGAATGGCTGAGCACCTCTGGTACAGTCTGTAGGAAAGCATTGGGTGAACGGCAGGACATGAGTGTGGACTGCCCTAGGCTGAGGATAGTGTGCAGCGCATCTCTCTTCTTTCTCAGGAGGTTCACCAACCATCAGCTATCATAGGAAAGGTGGGTGTCAACTCTTCCTTTTACGCCGATTCAGGCCAGTCAAGGTGGAGGTCCCTAGTTATCACAAGAGCAGAGCTTATGGGATCTGTGCTACACCGCTGCTGCACACTTAGCCATCTATAGGTCATTAAGAACAAAGCAGTTGGATTGCTTTTGTGGTTACCTCACTTTCTCTTTAGTGCCTAAATTCTACCTAAACTACACTTTCAGGGCTCTTCCAGGAAGCTCATTGTGGCCTCCAAGTTTGACCCATGGTCTTGGGCGGGTGTTTACTGAGAGAAATATCCCACTGTAACTTGGTGCCTTGTTTTAATCACCTGTCTGTACCTTCCAGATAAATACTGGGTTGCTCTACAAATACTCATGAACTCCACAATGCATTGTCTAGAAGACACTCATAGAAGATTGTCACTCAAGGAAGCGTTTGCTATATTCAGCAGAGCAGCAGCCTTATTGCTAGGGATAAACTAGATATTCAAAACCAGTTTTACTAAAGGATGTATATCTGGAATTTTGAGGAACAAAACTGCAGAAAGGTAAAACATGAAATGCACTATAAGAGCAGATCCTTCTCAGCTGCTCCAGTGTCTCAGCAATACCATGTGGATAGCTAGTTCAGTTCTGCCAATAGACCAGAGCCAACATGTGCTCCTGTTGTTAGAGGTGGCTACCAGAACAACTGTTCCACAGTGCCGTGTGCCTTCCTGGTCTAGGTGTAACGACCCAGTCTCATTCTTGCCTTTATCAGAATTTCATTTCCTGTCATGACTGTGCACTAGAACTCCACACAGGACTGCACAGGGTTAGGTCATTTCCTCCCCCTTCCTCACTGAAGTCTCTTGATTAATATTTAAGTTTTATATCTCAATGGGGACATCCCTGGCTGTGCTCCTTTTTTATAATCTTCTTAAAACCTAGCAGTATAATACAAATTATGCATCATGAGAAATATTAATTGTATAAGCACCTTCTAGTGACTGATAATATTCAGCTTGCTCCAAGCTTTCCATAAAGTCTACATGTGTCCTGGAGGACAAAAGAGAGTTCTGAGGATGTGCTTGCCAAGCCTGCACATTTCCATCCTTCGCCTCGTGCATATACCCACATATGCATATACACACTTCATTAGATTAAGAGAAGCCCTGGGGGATGCTGTCACAGCTGCCTGCATCCTTTTCTCGTATCTAGCCTTCAGACGTAAATATGATAATATTTTGCACAAGCTCTGCCATACCTAGAGAGCCTCAGACAAAAGATTGTGTTTTCTCCAGTACAAACCATTGCTGAAGACACTGGAGTTACATGGCAAGAGCATGAAATCAGAATCAGGCCCAAACTTTCAAGGTTTGCTCTGAATTTCCTGGCTTTTGTGGTTAGAATCCAGACCCTTAACATTATTTTAACATAGGTTTTGCATTTATATTTATAAACACAGAGTACTGCTGCCTATTTGAGTTTAGAATAGATTGTGGTATAAACATATTTCCTCTTTACACATTATAATCAGTGCACAATGGCCTGCTTTATGTAAAACATATCACAGTCTTTGCTTCTCTGCATGTGCTCGCATGCACATATAGCTTAAATTAACTAACTTAATATTCTCATGATGTGTTCAAAGAGGAGATCTGTGAATGAGGTAGGGAAAGACAGTCTTGCAGTTCCTATTTTGGAGTTTGAGATTAAACACTGTATTTAGAGAAACATTTAATGACGATTCATTTTAACAGACTTTTCTTGATGACTTATTTATAATTTCATCAACCAAACACTTCCCTTGACAGAGTATGTTTTGGCTCACTGTTGCTCCTGACAGCTATGTAGAACAATCCATAGTAAATGTGTCCTTTAGAAAATTAGCCAAACATCATTCCAATGCAATGACTCTGTAGGCGATAAGATGAAAATGATTAGTTACAGTTCATTGAATATTGCCCCAAACCTGTTCAAAACTACTGCTTGGCATAATCCCTGAGAAGGTGTTTTGGCTTCTTTCACAGCATCACTGAAAAGCAGTTGAAATCAAAGTTGAGTTTTGTTTAAAGGGTGATTTCATAAAAAATTGGGGGCTGAATTTTGCAAACGTTGTCTGCAGAGTCTGATCTAATTCTGCAAGATATTTTGCTTAATGTGGGACATGTGAATTTACTTTTTGGGGACTAATCAAACATTCATCTTCTTGTAGTAAGATATTTTGGTTGATGGCCTTGCACAGTAACTTTAAGTTCAGTGCAAATTCACAAAGAACAGCAGAAATAACAAAACACCTAAACAACAAAACAACAAAACAAAACAAAATTAAACAACAAAACAACAAAAACACCTAATTCTCATATAGTATTTTCATATGTAGATCTCACAGCTTTTGGCAAAGGAAGTCTGTATCATTAAACCTATTTTAAGGAGAGAAAACGGGGACAGAAAGTTTCCAAGACACTATGAGGTGTGTTGTCCAAGAGCTCCCTTCCAACTGAAGACAGAGGATTGAGATCCCTTTAACTTCAGGCCATTTCAAGACACCTTTACTCCAGTCTTGCTGCATGTGAGGCTCCTGTGAGATGTAACAAGTACGTTATTTGCTGAGCACCAACAGGGGTGTTGGAATAGTGAAGTCCATAGCTGGGGCGTCACTTACAGCACACAAACGATGGCAGGATTGTGCAGCACTCATGTCAGGCGCTGCGGTGCTCTCAGGCAGAGCAGCTGAAGAACAAAAATGCAATATCCTTTTGCCCTCTTCCAAAAAAGATCAAAAATCCAGAGGTTTGGGACAAAGTGTTTATTTATGACCTCCACTGGGTGCCTGTTCCCAGCCGCATCTATCCACAGACTATTTCTAAGTGGAAAAAAGAACGGCACACTCTTTCCATTTTGCTAAGGACTGAACAGAGAACTTTGGTGCTGGGTGCTGGGCACACAGGCAGCTTCCCACTGAGCTACACCTTCCCCTGACACCGTCCCCCGAGTCCATGCCACCACCCGAGGCAGCTCAGCATGACCGCAGGCTGCGGAGGTGATTTTGCAGTGCCCTGGGCATCCTCTCACCCAACGGAGGCTGCCATGGGCACTGGTGCTTGCAGCAGCATTAATCCTGCTGCTTTCACCTGTGGTCTGGCAGTGACGTGAAGGGGTCAGGACTGTGTTTTTCTCCTGGCTTCTTTCCCGCCCAGCCTTGGGTGTTCCGAGTGGCCGGTGTTAACCAGGACAGAGCGCTACTTTGAGCAAAGTGTGAAGGGGGAAAGGTGAAGTTGCAGAGGACATCACTCCTCCTCTTCACCTTCATCCAGTAGGATAACACTGCACTGTTCTGCTTATCTGCACCAGACTGTGAGGATATATATTTTTTTATTTAAAATGCAGGAAAGATGTGATTTCCCAAGCACTGTCTGACATGAAAGTTTGCATTATTGTACTTACTTATATATGCTTGTGAAAAGTATTTACTTTATGATAAACAGCAGTATACTTTTTTTACAAAATGCTCCGTGGTTTTATAACTGTTGCACACGGTCTCCCACTTAATAAAACTTGAAGCATGGATTAGGTATATGTAGGTCCATCTGCTCAGATTCTGAATCATTAGACAAGAGAATTTAACTCAATTCACTTACAGTGCTATCTGATTCCTTCACAGAGTTTTTTCTGAAGAGATGTCAGACTACTTCGGAGAGAGATATGTCCTATTAACCTCACTTTTCATATCCCAAACTAATGGGGTTTGTCTGAAATCACTGCCTAAGTCAGCTGAAGAGCTGGGGTGAAACCTCTGTCTTCTCACTCCCGATATGAAAAATTATCCTCAAGTCAGCTTTCAAACTCAAACTGGTTTTAATGAAGATAAATGGAAGCCTTAAACCCTCTTAATACATTTCAATATGTTAGCTGTAAGTCTCAATAGTAAAATTCCACCTGGGAAATTGCTGCATGTGAAAAAAGTGCAAGACAATTCCTCTCTGTCCTCTCTGTGTCTGGAAATAAAGGGGTATACATAGTTCTACTCAGATCCAACATACCCTGCAGATAAAACATTTTATTAGCAAAAGAAATGTTATTCTTTCAGTAATTGACAAATACAATGAACACTTCATGTTTCATACCTGACTTTCCTTTTCTAAGACTAGTTGCAAAACAACATATAAATTCTCTTTTTTTTTTTTTTTACTTTCCATACAGTGAGCTAAATTCTGTTCTCTGAGCTGTGCGCTGTGCTGGTCCCCACTGATGCAGATAAGAACAGGATTTNATAAACATATCATTTTTTATACCTGACTATCCTTTTTGAAAACTAGTTGCAAAACATCATATAAATTCCCTTTTTTTTTTTTTACTTTCCATACAGTGAGCTAAATTCTGTTCTCTGAGCTGTGCGCTGTGCTGGTCCCCACTGATGCAGATAAGAACAGGATTTGACTTTCCTTGCCCTCCAAAATTTAATCAGGGATTTCAGCATTATATGCAGATCTGCCAAATTGTATCCCTGCTGAAAAATGTGATTAGCCACTGACTGCTCCCCTGCAACTCTTGGGTCCCCCTCATTTGCATGCCATAGGTGGGGGTCTGTGCCCCTGCTGGGTCCTGGAGGGCTGAAGGTGGAACCTTCAGTCTCTGTGATGGAGTGGAGCATGGAATGAGTATGGATTTGCTGGGGATGTGAGAGGAGGTTCACCTCCTCTTCCTCCAAGGATTACACATGATATCTCACTGTATCAAACAGCTGTGGCTGTGCAGCCTCTTTAGTTAGACTGGGGCAGAAAGAGCAGGCTAAGTGGGAAGCTTTTAAAACCGCATTCCCCCACCACTCCCTTCCCATCAGGAAAAAAAAAGGCATATGTAACACACGCATTGTATATACCTGTGTCTGTTCCTGCTCCTTCCCTGAGCAGTAATTAATTTAAATCAGGGATGAAAGCTGAGTGAAATATAGTTTCTCTGAACTGTGCCAAAGATGCTCCAAACAGATGCCTGCTGTATTTGTATAATCGTTTAAACAAAATATCATAAAAACTCAAATTAGTATCAGATTGATCCCTCCAGTGCTTAATGCAGTCTGCTAGGATGCTGAAGGCCACAGAATATCACAAACCTGGCATCTGGGAATACAACAAATATTGTAAGAAGAGACCGTACCCCATGCCACTTAATGACACAGAGGCTGCTTCACAAAGGTAGAAAGTAACCGGAATTTGAGAGATTCTTTAATACGGTGAAATGTGCTAATTACTCTCAGCCAGATTCTTAAACACTCAGCTGCATCGAAATAACTGGTCTGAAAGAGGAGAAACCAGTGTTACCTCCCCATCTAGATTTTCCCCCACTTCGCCCATGAAAGGCAGCCCAAAGCTTGTCAGTAGCGTAGGTGGGGTTGACTTGCTGCCCACAGATGAAGAATTGGACCTGCCTGGGGACAGGTTGCTTCTGCCACAACAAGGTTGAGGAGACGGGCAAAGAAATCGAGCCCTGGAGAACGTGGGTCGCTGCTTCTACTGTGCCTGAATAAGGAGAGGATGGAAGGGAGCAGGGAAGGGTGTACCAGTATGGCCCATGCCAAACGTCCCACGGCAACAGCTGCAGCAGGAAGCCCCTCTTTCCAGGGCTCTTGCATCACTAGAGTAAATGGCTTAGCAGAGGACACTTTCTTTCCTAAAGGAGTCTTCTGCAGTGGGCAACTGCCTCATTACCTGTGCTGATCCAGCCCCATAATAAATTCTCATATCTCTGCAGAAGTATGAATTCTTTTTCAGGGAACAAGCGGGACAGAGTGGCTCCTGTTTAGTTTCTGTCTATATGCCACTCTTCTGTCATTCCTTTGCTGGTAAAATATTCCAAGACCTGCTATTGAATATAACCTTTCAAACCAATACAAAGAGAGAAGGCTTGATTATTTCATTAGCAATAGGACGGGTTACATGAAAATGTTATTCCATCAGTAAGTTAAAGTCTTGCCACTATATATCAAAGGACCATTATGGGTCAAATAAAGACCATATGCGTCGTTAAAATCTTGTTTTGTGAGCCTTGAAAAACAGAGTGTTTCACATTTTATTTTGGGGTCATTGTAGTTTATTTACTTAGCTGTAGATCTGGGGATTGATTTTTTTTTTGGACAGGCATTCATCTGGAGGGCCAGCCTTGTGCTGATTTGTATAGAAACACTGAAGTCGGTTCTTATGCAGAAATCGACCTCTCATTTGTGTTGGCTTTTTGCACATTGATTTAGCAAAGGCAGGTCTTGGCTTTGTTTTCTGCAAAGTCCTAGGCTTTTGTTTTTATCTGGCTTATCTTTGCATACTTGTCTTTTTGAGCTGCAAGCTCCTTGGGGCAGGGGTTGCATTCACAATGTTTAATGTGCCTTGCACAAACGGAGTCCTGAGCTCAGGCTCATAAGTATCAGCTGAAAGCTAATAAGAAGAATGAATTCCATCTGATCCAGCTCATTGCAGAAGCTGATCCCTGAACTCTGATCTAGCCCATTTTGCCTACGAACTTGCATGTTTAGTGACCACTACAGAATGAGAAGGGGAACGTGATTTGAGGGAAACAAAATGTCTATAGGTAGCATTTGGTCTTCTCTGCAGAAAATGTGCTGCTTTAAGCAATCTTTCTTTTTTTTTATTATAGTTCTACAATAGGTGCTAGTGTTTGTTAGGACAATAAACTTGTCACATTGAATTATGGTAGTAAAAAAGCACAGATGCACACAGAGCCAAAACCAAACCTCAGAGTATTTTAATTCATTAGTTCAACAACTCATGTTTTAGGAAATAAGGAAGATGGAAAATTAGGAAATGGAACGGAGTCTTACGTGAGTGGAAGTTACATGGATCTGAATGAATCCAAATATCATTTATAGGGTAAGAAAAAAAACTTGTGTTCATTGCCATATATTAAATCTTGTTTATCCTTCCTTAAACTAACCAGAAACACATTGTGTTCAAGTACTGTTTAACAACTGAGATGCTGCGGTTGTGCTGTAACTCTCCTCTGCTGCTTTTATCTTCTCTGAAAAGGGAGCGTGACTGCCAGGCTTGGAGCCTGGCTCCCCCTGCTTCGAACCCTTCCATGTGGGAAGCCCAGAGTGGTTCTGCCCATGGCCCCCACTCAGGAGAGCATCAGCCTTCAGGCTGAAGATCATCCTGATGTGCAACCAGTGGCATCTGAACAGATGTGTAATAAGGGTTTCTCTGAGCTGGACGCAGCATGACTCTTTTTTGTTAAAAGGCTGTAAGCCCTTCTCTGCAAGATCTGAACACTTCTGTTTATATTGCTGATATCTATATCACAAGTAAAGACAACATTTTTATGAGGAAGGATCTGCAGGTTTTCCTTTCCTTGCTGTACAGTGCTATCTGTATAAATTTTCTTGTATTACAGTAGAAAATTGTAGGTGTACATATGCTTTTGGATGCCAGCTGATGAGTAGGTAGCTCAAACCTTTAGACCCCAACATTTGAGACTGACGCATGTGGATTAATATATTGCAGGATTAACATATTGCAATAACATTTTATCTGAGATATTGCTAGCTGCATAAAAGAGACACTCATCTCCTTGATTAAATTTGGAGTACCAATAAATAAAACGTGCAAAGCTGATAGGTAACCAGTCCATGGCTAAGAAAGCAGACAGCTACATCGAAACACATAAAGTCTGTGCTGGTTCAGGGGCCTAGAGGAGCCTTTAATATTTAGATGAAAAACTAGAGGCTCCAAAAGGGAAGCTAGCAGAATACATGACTGCGAAGATAGGGACATGAGGGGCATAAAGCTTGTTTTGTATTCCCTTGGTTTTGAGGCTGTCTTGCACAGTCGCAACTCCTATAAATCAGAGCAGCTTGTGGTAGACTCTGTTTTACACCAGTGGCTATAATGGCCACCTCTCCTCCAGCACCAGCTTGCACCCTGCGCCTTTGGAAACGCTGTGACCTTTTTGTTGGCCATGTGCCAGAGCCATTAAACTAGCACCTTCCATGATAGTCTTGGTCTCCTTGCCATGACACATGTAGAAAGGCTCCTGTTTACATTACTCGTATTTGTAAAGCAGACAGACTACTCACGGTACAACAAAGGTATTTCCTCATATTCCCCAGGCACCTCCTCGTTAGGGCTTTGCTGCAGGCTGCAGTCAGCCTATGGGCAGGTCCTAATGGCAGTGGTTTCATCTGGAGAAACCTCGTGGAAAATGGGCTGCCTGGTTAGAAGAGGGCCGCCTATCTCTTGTTTCTTCTCCTCCAAGCCACAAATAAGTTTCAGTAAAGACTTGGGAAAAAACCCATCTTCGTAAAAGCACACAAAGTCCTTGATCAGACTAAGGGAAAGGACTAAATCCATTGGCAGCATTAGAAGGGAGGGTTGATATCTGAAAAATTATTTTTAAAAAATTGCTTCCCCAAAATTTCCTTCTGGATTATCAGATCCCAGCAAAATGGTTCAGTGCTTACCCTTTCTTTAGTGTTCGGACCCCTACTATTCTAATAAACTGTGTATTAGAAAAATAGATGTTATTTTATCAAAATAAATATTACTGTTGAAGCATTAGGTTTTCCAGCTCTCCTTGACTGCAAATTTGCAAAAGATTTTAGATTACTAGCTCACATATAGTGGACATAGTTTCTACCAGCAGCATAAGGGAGGACCTGCATTCCTTTCATGCTAGCTTTGCAAGCCTGGGAGCCCTACTGAGCCACATGAGAGACATGTCACTGGGATTTGACGAGGAAGCAGAGATCGAAATAGGTACAGAGAATGGCAGATTCACAGCTCAGTAATGGGAAGCCCCAACGTAAAGGGGTCATGTTTTACCATCTTACATTCCTGCTGAAGGAGAATGATGCTATTATTCTAAAGACCAAAGACGTTAAGTGTAGACAAATGTGAATAGTCCTCATACGAGCTTTCTTTTCCACTAGAACACAGCTATATCTTGAAACTACTGTGAAAAGAGATTTTGCAGTGTGGGTACTCCTTGTATACTTCAACAACTATTTCAATTACTTCTGAAATACAGCCAACGGTGAGGTGGAACGTGGCAGCTTTTTTAACAAAATGCAGCAATGCTACATGAGCTCAGGGCAGGAAATGAAGAAATACATCACATTTACGTATAAATATTTGAAAAATTGTACATGGGCTAGTTGTAATTGCTTTAACAGGGAAATTGAGTTAACAGCCTGGTTTTGGGACACTGTGTTCCAAGGAGTTAAATGATCACAAGCAGTTTGCATTTCATGTTCATGGCTTGTCAGACTGACAGTCCATCCTAATCAGCATCATGAATATCCCTTTTTATCCTATCGAAGTATTAACTCAGTACTGGTTTTGGAGGATTATATTTTCTGAAGAATTAGACCAGGTTGGAGTAAAGTTTTGAGGGGTATTTAGAATGATGCAATTCTAAGAATGATGCTGAAATCATTAGCAATGGACACCAGCACTCTCAACCTAGGCTGACTGAGATATAATTTAGTGACTGCAGTACTTTACAAATGACTGATTGATAATCTAACGATGTCTAGTTGTAACAGATCTAAATACCAGAGCACTCGCCTGTAGCAGCTGTAAAGTTTTGTGAACACTTTTAAAAATTAATATATTTACATGTTTTCAAGACTATGTTATGCAAAAGTGTGGGGATTTCAGTATGCCCTTTCCAAGGTGGAACTTTTCAGTTAAGAGCTTGCTGAAAAATGGACTTTTTTTGGTTTTCTCCTTCCAACTTCCTCCACCAACAGTCACTGACTTATGTTGAAGAATCTTTTACCATATTTATTTTGCCTTTTCTGCAGTTATCACTGTGTAACTTTTCAAAAAATAGAAAAGGTTGTTTTGGTTGAACTCTTTCAAACAAAATTGTGACTGTCTCTGTGCCATAATTTAGTTTTGTATTGAAGACAGATCCAGAGAGAAGAGTGTTGCAGACTGAATTGCCTTTAACTTCTGGTTTTGCCAGGCATTTTTCTTTTACAGGTGATTTCCAAACAGTAACTGAAACTACTCCTATTGAGCTTGCCAGTGTGTCAGCATTAAATCAAGACATCCTAAAACACGTCTAGGGGAGCATATTGTCACCTTTACCACGTTTGTGTGTGACACTACAAGGCATAACCATAATTCTGATTGATATACAACTTCCTGCACATGCATATTCCTATTGCCTGGTCCCTACAGCTCTTAAAGGAAAGTTTTTCTGGTGAATTAAATACAAAAATGTGCAGTTGCCCCTTCCAGAATCCAGAAATTTGGGCAAGTAGTTAGAAACCAATGGGATCTGGCACATGTGACCATACAGGGAGACGCTAGGACTTTGAGATAAACACATTACCTGAGTACCTACAAAAAGACAATTTATGGGGAAGTAAATAATACTGAATTATGAATGACTATGGATGATTTTAATATTCAGCTACTCATTCAGATGAAGGAGGCTGACCCATACATCTGACCTGTTCCTTCAGCATTGTATTTACAGGTTCAGAGAGTGGATCTGTCAAGACTGTACACAGCACACCAGTTTTTAAGGCTTTCTGAACAATTACGACTCCTTAACAAAACCTTGCCTTCTGGAAACTACCTCCACAGCTAGTGCCATAGGTAGAAAATCACAGCATATACGGCACTCCAAAATACAGGCTAATACAATTAACAGTAACTCATTTTTCAGTTAAAGGCACAAACATGAAGCACCCACGTAAAGAAAATAAAAAGAAAACAAAATGTCAAGTAATATGTCAAACCTTTACCCGTTCTCAAGGTTTATTACAAACTCGTGATTATTTGTTGGTTTTGTGATATTCAGTGAGATTTTTCAAGCCCCAGATGCTGGACTCAGGCAATTTGCAAAAATCTATCCTTTCTCTCTACTCTTTTTAAGAAGAGAACACCTCCCTCATCCTCGATTCCCTTCTCAAGTGTTCGTTGCACCAGCAGATTACATCTTGTCTTAATTAGATCTCAAGCAGCTTCGCACTGCAACTATGATCTTAGCCTGCGCTATGTACTGGGGCCCAAGTGTGAGTGGGACTGCCGAGGGCTTCTATAACACAAACAAATATAATTATTTTTCTTTGTTCATAGGTGTCTTTTCTCTCTAGCTCTTACATAAACACAGTTTTGTGGAGCTGAAACTGTAACTTGGCTGTCAGTATGGGGAGCCAAGGGCTGACTGAGCATCCCACGAGATGAACAAATCTCTACCTTATGTGGAGGAAGAGAAAACAGCAGGGTTAACTGGTTCAGAGGTACTCGGAGTAATAAAAAATCTCAGTATGGGTTGCAGACTCGACTAGGGATGATCAGGAATTTTTTGAAACTGTTTATTGACAGAAAATTGGTGTGCAGCTAAATGAATCATTTGTTTAAGTATCAGCTTTCTGTGAACAGCTTCATTTTTTCAACAAGCTTTTTCCATACCCTACTCTACCCCCTAATGTCTGAAAATTGAAATATTTCCACAGTGAAATGCTGCCACAGAATTTCACGGGAGCTGTAGTTGGAAGCTGTATGCACCGATTCTCCTCTCTTAGCCAGGATCTCTGGTTACTCTTAATCTGCCAATATGTGCTGCTGCCCGACTGACCTATCCCACTGCCCCCTCCACCCCACAGAGCAGGATGTGGTGGACCATCTCCCCGTCTCACTGGGAGGAGTGGCAGAGGCGGCCTTGGACGCCCCATGCTCCGCCATGAGCCACAGCGAGAGTGTTTGCAGGTACAAAGAAGTATCTGCCAATATTTCAATTTTCTGCTCAGGGTTTTCAGGGTAGGGGCAGAGAGGGGTGGGAATGCAATGTTGCCTTCTGACCAGTGCTAGCCTCTGCCTGTGGACAAAGCCTGGGGGCATGTGGTGATATGAGCACTCATACCTTGGGGGACCAGAGTGACAACCCTCTGGCAACAAGCTCATTTATGAGACACTAAAATGTCTCAACTGAGAAGGAGAAAATAGGTCTCAACCATAGTGCTGAATGGTATACTTACCTGGATTTTCACCTGTTAACAAATCATTCTTTTTAATTCAAGCTCTATCTTGTAATGTAGCTTGCATTTTATCTTCCAAATGTCCTGCCATCTGTCTTGCCTTTTCCTCATCCATGAGTTGATTCTTGCAAAGATTATGGGCACATACTTGTTAATTTTGGTTGAGAGTCTAGGTAGTACCTCACTCCACAAACAGTCCCAGTGTTTGCATAGGGCTTTTCATATAGCAACGTCATTTAAAAGGTGATATACAACTCCAGTGTCAGAGTCTGGCCCTCTTTCAGGAGAAGTGAGAACAGGTTGTCCTGGCCATTACAGTCAGCATTATGAGATGGACTCCTGAGTTCATAGGTTACATTGGTTAGTTATAAGTACAGCTAATGAAATAATGAGAAAAAAAAAAGGTGTGAGCATTTTGTTTGCTCGCTTGACAAACAAAATTATTCCTGTTTGTTTGAGCGTTTGGGTTGTTGGTGGGTATTTGTGAAAACTGCACTAAATCTGGAAAGTCAAAACAATCAATATAAATGATCAGTGGTGCAGAGGCTACTGAAAGAAATGTGCAACTTTGTGCTGAGACTAACAAGATTTCCTGAATCCACAAGCATTTAAGAAACTTTTTGGCATCTCTGTGGAGTGCACTAGAGCATACCTTCATTGAGGTGATACAGACTTGGATTTGGACCCTTGCCGGGGACAGAGAAGGTCTAATTTTTCACTCAGTGACATAAAGGCTAGCCGGAATAATCATGAAGATCTGTGGAAGTGCAGAAGACCACAGTGAGAAGGAATAGGGAGGGAACGAGGTGAAGAGCTGGTGTAATTTCATAGCACTGCCTGTTTGCACCTCATGGCCCACAGCAGAGTCTGCACTGTGCTGTCTGCTCTTCATGCTGGTGCCACAAGCTTTGTGGTCCATCTCAGAGGAGCAGAGGTCATTAAATAACAGTGCCAGCTTCACTGATCCAGGGGAAAGTTGAGGCCCCCTGCGTTGCTGGATGGGATAGGATGCCTAGCACAAGAGAGAAGGGAAAACTCTCAGACCTCTTCTCTTTCACTAACGCTTGACTATGCAACTCGCTCAGGAGGATACCACTCGGAAAAAGTGAGAGAAAGAAAAGGGAGTGGAGAGTATGGACTTTCTGATACTTGGTTTCCCACTGGAAATTAAAACAAGACATTAAGCAACAGGGGTTTGCTCCACTCAGTTGACTTAGAACAGCTGCTTACCAATTTCTGCAGCACAGAGGAAAAGCAGAACTTTGCCCTGGGTCTGAGCAGCTTTTCAGAAGCAATCCAAGTCAAACTTCCACTCAATGACTTCATTCAAAGCTGGTTTACATCATGAAGAGAAACTCCGTTTATTTATTTGTAATAACTTCAGGATTTTATGGACCCGCAAGAGGATGTAATTTAAGAAAACATCAGCAAGCTGTTTCAAATAGCAAGGTTTCAAAACGGGCTGTGCCAAAAACTCATCAATGGAAAGAGTTCATTATTAAAAATAAAAAAATGAAGGAAAATGTCTTTTGTAGACGGCTTTGAAGTAAGAGGTTCCAAAACTTCAATTTCATTCTGCGAGAAATACATCTTTTTTATATGACTGAAGTCATATAAAGGAATGGACAGGCTTCCTCCAAGGGCACTGAACCAGCTGATGAACGAAGTTGATAATTGTAAAGCCTATTACCTCAAAGGAATGGCACAGCAACAATGTTTTAAAATATCTCATCTCATGCAAACCAAGCAATAAAAAAACATAAGAGAGGTAACTTAACGTCTTTAAACATGGAAAGCTGCAGAGTCTAATCTGATAATGCTTAGAAGCAATGGAAATTTTCTGCCAAGTGACCCAGGACAAATCACTTGGACTATCCATGCCAGGAGTATAAAACAGGCTTAATAATATTTCCTGATCTGCAGGAGAGTTAGGAGACCCAATGGACCTCTGCAGATGTTCCATGACTCAGACATGACTGGAGGCTTCTGACTAGAATAAGGTCACTGGTTTTATTTCTAATCCGGCTCTTAATTCACCAGATCGTATGATATTAGTTACATGAGCAGTTTGCCCCATGGTATCACCCATTGCTGGAAAAACTCTGCAATGCCTTTTGAGGTCTTCAGGGAGGAGACACACAAGTGGACAGGTTGTGGCAGCCTTGCGTGGGGGAAGCAGAAGGTGGTGAGGTGACATGGGAGAGATGGGCTTGACAGCTGAGCCATGAGGACCCTTGGCCAGGCAAGGGATGTTCAGGGGCAGCATCTGCTGCCAAGAGGACCTCAGGAGGCCCCTGCACGTGCACGCAGCAGAGGAGTGGTGAGAGCAGGGAGCAGTGGAGCAGGGAAGAAAGGCGGCTTGAAATAAGCCAGAACCAGGCTGAGGGAAATTGGAGGATGTGGGAGGGAAGACCTTTGGTGGATTTACCGGATCCACATGACCAGCAGCTGCTTGGCGCTGGGAGGTTAAGAAAAGAGGTTCCGAATGTGATTCTGGAGATTATAATGGCCCAGGCTGAAGGAGAATGCTTGGCTGCACAGAGGGTGTTGACAGAAAGATTTTGGCTTCCTTAGCCACTAGACTGTATGTTACAAAGGAGAATTGCTAGGCAGAAATGGGATCCCTCTGGTGAAAAGCTTTCTGCGAGGCCAGGGCTTGCAATGGCTTTGAGGCAAACTGCTGACAGGATCCTCAAATGAGCAAAAAATAGAATAAAGATCCAGGAAAAATCTTGTAAGTAGGTGGTGAATGGGGGAAACCGAACATAAGAGGAAAGAAATGAAGGAAGATAGCAAGACACTTTGCTGATGCATCTCCAGGCAAATGCCAGGAATTTGAGGAGCACACCAAAGCAGGTTTCAGTTGAATACACCACCAGGTTCACAACAGCTGGGTTCATAGAGGTGTCACGGGACATGGCAGACAAACACAGAGGAGTTTGTATGGGTAAGGAAAGACAGAGAGAGTGGGTGCTGAAAAATGGAGCTGTATTTTGTAGGCTTATCTTAAATTTTGTCTCTATTTTTATTTTAAGTTTGTAGATTTGTTTATATTATTTTGTAGATTTATTTTAAAAATGCAAGTATTGATATAAGAATTTAAATACTGGATATGTAATTATTTTGAAATTGAGAGATGCATGAGGCAGCACTGTTGACTGTGTCTGGAGCTAGAAAAGATAAAAAAAGTAAAGGGAAGATGTAGCAGAGGTGGACTACAAACCATCCTGCTGGATGGTGAGGAGGAAGTTGTGAAGTATATAAACCCTGAACCCTCCAGTATAGAAATATCTAAAAGTTCTTACTACTGGTTTGCTTATCTGTTGCAAAAGTGAAAAATGGTCCATCATGCTCCCAGAATGTGTTGGAAATGGCAAGTTGTCTTCCTAAAATGCTTCAAGGGAAGGGGCAGTTATGAGGGGAGAGCCACTGGTTCTAGGAAAAAAGTGGCTGAGAATCTGAAGGTAGAGGAAAAATGACGATAGGATAAAAAGGAATGTTGAAGAGATGGAAATAAGTAAGAAGAGCAGCAGAATAAGGATACTAAATTAAAAAAAAAAAACCAAACAAAACAGACAATGAAAGAGTCAGAAGTGGTACATCAGGTTTCAGGAGAAAATAAAGTACAAGGCAAAGCAGTCCAAGCTGTTTAAGTGACCTTAAAAGCAGACTATGCTAATTCAAAGAAAATAGATACACAGGGTGCATTTGATTTGTACTTGGTCTTGGATGGGATGGACTTGAGCAGAGCAGCTGTGTGCTCAGAGTGGTTCCCCGGATAGAGGAACTGAGGCTGAAGTTGATCACTGGGGTGCTGTCAGCAGCACATCCCTTGCAATGCACGTGTGAGGTGGGCAGAACTTCCCTCTCTGCATGTATGGTGAGCTCCCAGGACTGGTGACCGGCACAAATGTCATTGCTACTAAAGACATGACGTGGCCATACAGCCCTGGGACTGTAACAGGTCACAGAGGTCACAGATCACAGCATATGACACCCCAGTCCCACCTCCTTCAACTATGGCAATTGGTAACATACAGGCAGACTTTGGAGGATAAGATCAGAATACAAAGTAATCTTGGTAAGTTGGAGAGATGGTCTGAAGTCTTCAGGATGAAATGCAATAAAGGCCAGAGAAATGTGTTAGACTTGCTAAGAAGAGTCTAAATGCGCAGAAACAAGATAAGAAATATTATGACACTGCAGCAGAAAGTGATCTGGAGGTCATAGACAATCACAAGAGCATGACCTGCTGATGCAATGTTAGAATAAAAGCAAATCTTATTCTTTGGTGCCTCACCTGGAATGTCATACCACTGAAAAAAGTAGTAAGTGTTCTGCTTTAGGTTACATGGGCAAGGCCTTAGCTGATGTACTGTGTCCAGCTTTGGGAACCACACTTCAAGAAAGATGTAGACAAATTGAAGAGAGTGCAAAGGAGAGCAGCAAGAATGATCAGAGGTTTAGAAAACATGACCTACAAGAAAAGGTTGGAAGAACTGGGTTTGTTTAGTCTAGAAAAGAGAAGACTAAGCATGAGGCGCAAGGGGAGGGGGAGGAAGGGATAACAATTTCCCAATATGTAAAAGGTTGTTACGAAGAAGACAGTGATCAATCGTTTTCCATGTCCACTGGGGACAGAATGTGAAAAAGTTCACTAACTTGAGCAAAGAAGATAGATGAGACAATTCTTAACTCCAAGGCTAGTGAACAGGCTACCTAGAGAGGTGTACGGAAGAACCTTCGTTTTTAAAAGGGGTTATCCAAACACCTGTCAGGTATGGTCTTTATGTGCTTGAGCCTGCCTGCTTCATTTCAGCTATATGGAGTCCTGAAGTCCTTTCCAAATATTCAGTTTGGTCTTTTTAGAAGTAATTTGCATGCTAATCTTCTAATCTGTTCAGACAGTGAGTGCTGAACACCATTTACATGGGAAGCAGGGCTGCCTCTAGCATTACTGTATTACAACCCTTGGAGCTTTATCACCATGGATCCATGTAATAGCCATGACAATTGTCTGATGTTTGAAGCAGGCGAAGACTCCAAAGGTCACATGTCATGGTGTTCTACCATTAAAACTTTGTGTGGTGATGCTTCAGGATCCTTTACTTGTCACTACATTTTGGCTTTTCTTCTTGGCAATACCAGCATGTACTCTAATTTCATTAAAAAATACTTGGACTTCATTTAAGGATGCTTCTGCATTTGGTGCTTTTAAGTATGTCTGGCTTGATGTAACTTGGACAAGATCCTACTTCCTCTAATCCTATTTTGTATCAACAATACATTTGAGGGTTTTTTATACCCTGCTATCTGATCAGGTCTTTGTATTTCAAATGGATGACCTCAATCTTCATATTCATGCCTTTTTTGACTTCTCTAATGTGGTTGCCATCAGGACCACCAGTGCAACGGACATGTCCCATCTAGGAAAGAATAAGATGATCAGTAATTTCACATAATCATTGAGGTCTGTAGATGTTAACACTTGATCATGAATGACTTGACTTGTATTCCAACTAACTACCCAAACCTGGAAAAAATTGTGACAGCTTTCTAGTCTATCTGGTCTCCTGAAAGTGTCCTGCCCTTATGTAAACTCACAAGTTGCATAAATAACTGGCTACAGCTACTGTAGCTCAGTTAACTCAGAACAGGTGATAAACTTGTTTCTTGATTAAGCAAATTTTGTGAATGAAATTTAGGTTTCTTGGCAATAAGGGAAGAGTAAAGGCAAACTTGGGTGCAGAGTCAAAATAGCAACATTTGTACATAGCAAGACTATATATGACATAAGCAGTACACAGAGCAAACTTTTAATGAACCTCACCCATTGCACAAAACCAAATTGTTAAGCGTGACGGTAAGTCTAGTCAGCACAACACGTTAGGGCTCCTGGCAGAGACCACTTGCAGAACAAGATACACGTAGCCAAATTTCTAAAGTCAAACCAGATTTTTTATCTTATTTTCACCATTCTAAATCCATTATAAATCACTTCACCAACAGTTTTTCTTTTACCATTTTTGGTAGACATCTCCCCGCAGTTTATATTTATTGGTCGATTAAATTAACTGAAAATCCTCCTATTTGTCACCATGACCTGTTATGGTGGTTCTTATAATTCTGCATCTGATGCAGTTCTTCAAATAATTATTTGCATTTCACTATTTTAGTAACAAAAATGTCTGAAATGATATATTAATTTTAGACAAATTAAACATTTGTTCTTGTAGTTATTAACATAACTCCAAAATCAGCTTAGTGAGGTCAATAGCTTTCCAATGGAATTGGAAAGCTTACTGACTGCATGGTATGTGACCTACATACGATAAATATTTCAGTAATATAGATGCAATACAGCTTAAGAAAAAGGTAATATTGCTAATTTCATGTTTGTTTTAGGATTACTTCTAAAGCTGGCCTGAGGCTTAAATGTGGAAGCCGCATCTCTTCCTGCTGCAGCGAACAGCTTTGCACGAAATGGTAAACGTATCTAGGGTCCCGTCAGCTGTAGTTACATCTAAGAACTATTGGACACTGAAATGTTTCCTCTCCCGGATCATTTAAGTTACAGGATTGATCCTACCTCGCCTTTTAAATTGTATGCTTAACTGTTCTCTTCCTGAAGTAAACAGGCTTTAAGTGGTCTGGGAATATTTTTTGCCCTGTGAGGACAGCCAGAGCAGTGATGGCACACTGCAGGAATACGTGCAGGTCGGGCAGAGCCAGCTGAGGAGCTTTGTCCACCCAACACCTAGCAGCGGTCCCGTACCCTGCCTGCCTGCTTCTGCCCCTGCCTGCAAACCGGACACAAAGTGACACTGGGGAAGTTTTCCTTTTCTGGCTAGGGCATTCCTGATGCGTCTCAGATACTCTTGCTGTGAATGGCAGGAGCTAAGCCATCTTATAAGGTTTATTAGAGTTCTTCAAGGCGGCAGGCAACAAATGGGAAATGAATGGTTTCAGAAGCACTGGGAGAGATGAGTGGTGATGCAGGCAGGGAGGCAGGCAGTAGAAAATAAACAGCGTTAAACAGCAGGCTATTTTTTCTTCTGCTTTGTGATGGGAGAGAAAACCCCAGGACCAACAGAAGGATGATTACTTTCTTGCAAATTACTCCCTTAAATCCGGTCAGAAGCTTTACCATAGTAATTTCCACAGCAGCATCAGATTTGCCAAATGCTGGTGCGGAAACCCTCTCCAGTCCTGCCTGGGGCTGCTTGCAGAGCTGTAAAAATGCACCTTCCAAACAGCGATGGGAGTACCTGCTCTGCACCATCCTGCGTGCCCTGCCAGGCTGTGGGCAGATGGTCCTGCACTTTCCTTCCCAAGCTCCTCCCCTGCTGCTCTGGGGCCGAGCTGCAGCTTTCCCACCGGGATCTGCAAGGAAACTGCTTCGTTTGGGTTCGCAGGCAGGATTGTTTCCCCAGCAAAGCCCCGGTTTGGATAAGGCAGTCACATTATTCTTAAGTTTTCCAAGGCTTTTATTTTTCCACGCAAGCATCCCTCCCCCCACCCCCAGCCGTTGAAGAGCACCTCACCTAGTGTCTGCGAGGCTTCTGCTTCTTGTTTGACATCCCTTATTTACAAAGCAAACAGAATGTTCCTTTTAACACACATCATGCTAAGTTTATTAATGAAGAAAACAATCCCAGGGGGTCAACCCAGGGGACCCTTGAAACCTGCCAGCAAAAACTCTTCAAACGCTCAACGCGTCAGATCCTCCAAAACGATATTTCACACAATGAAGTAAAAATAATATTTTTCTTTCGGCCTTTCCAGCCGCTTTTGTGGAGAGCAGACAGAAATTATTTTCTTACTCTGCTCCCAGAGCAGAGATCTGTATGAAGCTGCGTTTATTTGTTTAACACGATGATTTCATCCTAAATGTCTCGACAGCAAATAGTTGGTGGTTTAATAAAGGCTCTTTGAAAGAAGGGCCTAAGCAGTTATTTGTACAGGGAAAATGTGAAGTATGTGGCTCTCAGGAGGAGAGATAGAAATGCCTGTTGTGATCAGGGGGTGTGGGGAGGACCCTAAAATCCTCTCTGTCTGACAGGGTAAGAACAGTGACTCCTGTGGCTCTGTTTCCTCGCAGCCACCAAGCTAAGCTGTTGCAGCAGACTGTGGGGATGAAAGTGGTCTGACCTTGTTATTAACAAGTGACTGATACGCCCTTCGCTCTCCAAAGCAAATGTCCTTACAGAAGATAAAGGATCTGCTGTTTGCCCAGAACAGTTTGATTATGAAAGCAATAAACTAATGATAAACAGACTTGGAACTGGCTGGTGAGCCCTGTGTGGTGGTCAGCAAAGAAAAGTGTGTGTTGAGATGGCTAAAACTAAAGTTTGAGGGGACGTTTTTGTCATTAGCTGGATTTCCCAGCGGTCAAAGAGTCCCTGACATGTCCATACACACCTGCTGTCTCTGCAGAGGCATCTCTCCGGGAATGCTTGGTGCAAAGCTGATCTCATATACACTGCGTCGGTGCGTACATAGGTGTACATACCAACTGTAGGGAGGCAGTCACCGCAGTTTTGGAAATGGATGGTGCAAGGTACCAAAATGGGGACCTTCTCTCCAAAAGGTGTGTTAATATTAAATCTCACTTGTATGTGATCTGGATTCTTTTCTTCAGCTTGTAAAATGTTTCACATTTGTTGTTTTGTTTTGTTTTCAACTGAATGAATCATTATTCAACTGGTTCTTAATTTAGCATCTCTGCTGTTGAGCAAACATGTGTCTAGCCACAGCAACTGGGCCAAGTTCAAATCTGGATCAGGGGATTGGGGTAGGCTCTGTTTTTTATTTACACATGCACTTTTAGGAGTGACAGATTCAGTGTAATTTGGTTTTGGTCAATATTTCCAGATTCTGTTGGGATTTACTATGCATAGACTAAGGAGTATAGACTATACTACGTATAGGCTAAGACTGTGGACGCTATCCTCTAACATTAATAGATCTTAAAAATATTTCGTGCAATGTATTTGCAGTTTCCAGTAGCTGGTGGCAACACTTACAGAGCCATATGGTGGTGCTCTGTCACATATGTGTAAGCATGTAGTAACTCTGATGAAGGTGGAGCCATAGTAGTGAAACTTGGACTAATTCATCAGATGTGAGCACAGAGCTGTCCCACAGGTACTGCTATTCTAACATGATTTTATAATGAGTGCAAATATTTTTATAATACAAAAGAAAAAAAAACGTGTCTTCACAAAGCCATTTGTGAGTATTTTAATTGCCTTTTCTCATTCTACTAATGATATTACTTACACTAACTGTCACTGAAATTTGAAACGCAAAGTTAACTGGGGGCTTCAGTGGATTCAAGCTTTTATCCAAGGATCACTGGAGCACTTTGAAGTGAAAAATAGTTGTGGGCTGTCATTTATCTTCCTCAATATGGTCACATTGTGCAATGGATGGATGGAAGTGGGGAGGTTGCAAAATTCAATACCGGCTATGTAATATTCATCAAAACGTATTACTACTTATAATTAGTTATGATCTGTACAATAATTGCAAACAGGAACCCAGATAATTAAAAGAAGATACCCAAACAATGTGATTGTATTTAACTTTTTAAATGTGGAAAAACGCTTGATACATGAAATAAAACTGGAAATAGGAGGTGGAAAAAAAGTTTAAAAGATGGCACAGCTAGAGTGCAAAATTACTGTGAGTTCTTTCCAAAGCAGACTGTGGGCTATCTTCATGCTTTGCACAAAACCAGCGCGGCAGCACTCAGAATCTGGTCTCTTAATCTGAAATGTTTTGTAACATGAGCTATGTACTCCTTCCTCCGCAGATGCAAATTCAAATCAGAGCTTGCTGAACACTACTAATTGAGCATTCGGATGAGCAAGCGCTGGGGAGGTGAGCTGACTTGAAAAGACATTCACCAATGTCTGTCTGGTGTTGAGAAATTTAGAGTGTAGCAGAAGGGAGGCACTGGCCACCGAATCTCCCAGCTACGTGCTCTGCCTTCCCACCTGGGCTGAACACGGTGAACTTGGTAAAGAAGCAGCCCTGAACATCACTGAGCCTCTGGTCATCTCAGGTAGCATCCAGGGAGTAAGCATCTTGCACCTTTGCCTGGACCAGCTGATGGACAAAGAGCAACCTGAAGTTACTGTCAGCTCTAGGCGATTTTTCACCGTCTCTTTCCAGCCTGTTTCCCGCAGTGCTAGTAGCTGACTGTGTTTGTCCAAATCATTCAGATGACCTCCAAAGCTCGATGAATTGATGAATCTCAGTGAGGCAGAATATCATCAAATTGCACAATGACAAATTTGCTGAACATCCATGTCCCCTTCTCCCCCTGGCCCCAGCTATTTCTAATATCACCATTGCAAGCATCTAGAAAAAAATCACTGCCTGGGGATTCATGTAAATTTATTAATATTTTTAGAGTGATCTTCCATGCATAACTGACAAAAATCATAGGGAAAGATAGTATTTTTATTAGAGAAGTTGATTTTATCAGCACACAATCCCTTTATCAGGCAGTAATTTAAGTTATGATATGTATGACTTCAGATGGCCAAATCGGCCTTTTTACTTAGGTTGTTAACACGATGGAAAAACAAATCCTACAAAGCAAGGCTGAGTGATAGGAAGGTGAGACCACATACCCAAGAAAGCTAACCTGGCTGGCAGTATGTGCTGTATGTCCTTAATGCGGCGTGAAAGTATGGCTGATCTGAGGAGCAGCTGAGAAACCCCATAATTATTGTTGTCATTGTCATCGCCCTCATCATCATCATCATCACCATCATCATCATCATCATCATCGTCATCATCATCCCAACACACACATATGTACACAATTTGGACCACTGAGAAATAACAACATTTCCAATANTATGGCTGATCTGAGGAGCAGCTGAGAAACCCCATAATCATTGCTGTCATTGTCATCATCATCATCACCATCATCATCATCATCACCATCATCATCATCATCATCATCGTCATCATCATCCCAACACACACATATGTACACAATTTGGACCACTGAGAAATAACAACATTTCCAATAAGCTTTTGCTATTTCCCAGTTGTAAGTCCAGCTCAAATCAAAGTTGTTTCAGACTGGAGTGTTTCAAGCATCTTCAATTTTTCTATCTGTAGATACACTGCATAAAAATAGATTTATCAGTTTTTAATGTGAGAGCTTACAAGTCCTGGTATATTGGTGGAGCCTTTGCAGCTTAGAAACTTTCCTTAAAACCTAGGTGATTTTTCCTTTCCAAATGTAAATGTGGTGATTTCCATGGTGGGACTTGCTTCTGTGTTCTTATCTCGCTCTACTTCTGAGAACCAGAAATCTTGCTTTTCTGCCCATCCCTGTTTTCCTGAAACCTTTTATGGCAAGCTGAAAGGGACAAAGGCAAAAAATGTTCTCAAATCTCCTCTCCATGGTTCTTTAACAAGACGTGCCCTATGCCAGGAGAAGACACTCTCATCTTCTTGCAAGGAAGAATAGGTCCAACAGATAGCACCTTAAATATCACCTGGTTCAGCACATGGACTAACAGATAAGCACCTCTTCAACTGAAAAATCTGGTAATTCCTCACTTCTGTTACAGCCACGCAGTTGGTGAGATTTTTGCTTAGGGCACTGGGATTTGGCTTTGTGTCTTTAACTTTACATAACATGAAACTGATACATAAGTTCCATCTGTAATATAGGAATGAACAAAGCAGTGCTAGTGGTTGAAAAGCTGTAAAATGTCACTTATATGTGTGACACATTTCTTCACATGTTGATTGCACAGTCCTACCTAAGAATAGCATGACTTTCTCAGCAAAACCACAGAAGGATAAGTACTTACAGCACAATCCAAATTTTTTTTATTGTAATCAACACATTTAATTATTTACAGAGTTTTATGCTGAAGCAAATGCTGAAGGACTCAGAAATCTGTTAAAAAGACTGAAGATAATTAGAGCACAGAGAGTATTTCCAACAAGTAATGTGGACTATATTTAGCTGGACTAGGTTGCCTGACTTGCTAAATTTGCTTTGCACCACCCTGAAATTAGAGGGATGCCTGATGGCCTGAGGGCAAGGGAGTCACAGAGCCATTGTGGTTCTCATTCCACTGCCAGGCTGGCCCCAAGGATCTGGCACCCAATGCTGAGGAACAGGAGACTCCCTTTTCCATTGAATGGTGAACATCAATCTGCAAAACGATGTCCTACTGTCAGTGTCATCACAGCTCGAAGCTTGCTCGGCTACAATATCTGTGACTGATGGAATAAACATACCTCCAGCTGAGCAAATATGAAGACTACGTTAAGTTCATGGCAGCTTAGCTGAGTTTCACTGGGTTGTAATTTTTTCTGATGGAGTCAGAATATCTATTTTTTTAATTATGATTTGAATCTTATCCCATGTTAAGAATTTTGTTGAGTGTCTTAGTGCTAGACCTACCCAGTCAAAGTGCAATGAATTGCTCTTCAGAAAGTAACTCTGACTAGAAAAGTGTCCAGCATGTTGTTTGACAGCTGTTGCTGAGAAAACATCAAGAAGGCAGTCCAAGATTTACAGCCTTGGAAAAGGTGTGTCCCACAATTTCTGTTGGGTTTTTTTGTTGTTTGGTTCCACTCAGCCCCCCCGAGAATTGTAAGTTTTAACTGTTCCACAGATCAAAATCACTCTGGTCAAGAGATTCCTTTTCTAAGCCTATGTTCCTTGCTTTTCTGTGACTTCTCAGAAAGCCAACGAAGCTTGCAGAATGGGCTTGTGAAAATGACAGAGATTTGGAAGGTCTCAGAAATTAGTTTAGGAGCCTAAAAGCATCGGGACCACAACGTTGCATGCCCCATGGAAAGGATCCAACAGGAGGTCTAAGCCTAAAGTGTATCCTCAGAAATTAAGACTGCAAGTAGCAACCAGAGCTTACCCAAATTCAAGTGTCTTGCTTCCCAAGTATGGCATGACTTGCAAATTGCTTAGACGACTGTTGACAATGCTACATAGTCAGCTAGAGGCATCACATCCATCTATAATTATCTCTATAGAGATTATTATCTTTGAATTCTGATGATCTTTATTAATGATTGATATATTAAAAAAATAAAATTAACAGCAATTGAACTCATTGCATCCCTTTAAAATTACTGATCATTAAAATAAAATATTCACTTGGTCCCGAGAATGAGTTTTGGACAGTCAACACAAACGAGCATTATTCATACAAGTCATTGTGAGATCAGTTATGTTAACTCCAGGGACCAAAGACTAACACATTCTCCACAAAATATTCAGGCTCCAACTCCATACCTTCAAAATACTGTTTTTACACAGATAAATCAACACTGGCCCTTTCAAAGCTCATGCTGCATCCAGCATTATTCAATCCACACACACAAAGGTGAGGTTTGCAAACTTGATGGACTTGTAAATCTTAAATGTCTTTGGAGCAAGGTATGTATAACAAAAGGGATGGGATTCACATCAAAAGCCAGCTCCATATGAAATGGACAGGCAGACAAGACAGGAAAACCAAACTTCTCTTTAGCCAAGCAGTTAGGTGGAAACATAGCTGCCCAAATTTTGCCATCCACATTTGAGACCACCTTAGTCTAATCATTCTCTTCAAAGTCCTCAAGGTAGTATTTGAGCAAAATTCAGACACAGGGATCCCTAGCTTACATTCCTAAACTGATACTATCATACTCTGTCACACTTACAAAAAACTAAAAGAGTAAATAGAGTATGATAAAAAAAAGTACAATTTTAAAGTGCAACAACTGGAACAAGTGTACGGTAGTGTGTACGGCAGTCATTAATACATTCTGAAATAGCAATCCAAATGTTTACTATTTGTAGATTGTGTAACATTCTCTATTAGGTACATGAAAACAACTTTGTTTCACAACATGTTTTTCATTGAGGTTTGTATTCTCAGTTAGCCTGATTTTTGGCACTCATATAATAATAATACAAGATTCAGAAGCAGTTTCACTGCCTTAGCAATGATCAGAATATAATAGACACAATATCTGAAAAAAAAAATATATGCTAGTCTAAACCAAAGGGAAAATCATCATTCAGCCTTGTACAATTCATAAGAAAATCTTTCCATTTAATGCATTAATGTAGGAAGTAAGAAAGAAAGTTGAACTCTCTTCATTGTCTTGGCATGGTGGGAAATGAGCTCTGATACTGTCATCTATGCTGCATCACTTTTGATTTCATAGGCTGTCCTCTGATTTAGCCAGAGTTCATAATATAATAAAAGGATCGGTATCCTAGCAATCATTGCACAGCAATGCATTAATAGCATTTCTGGAAAAAAAAATTACACCACTGTTTTCAGAAACTGCCCTTCAGCAGTGCACACACATAAGCTGTTAGCAAACACCTTGACACCAACAATGGCACTTGCTGGAGAGAGAGGCAACCATCCACACAGGTGGTTTTAGTTAGGAAGTACATGCTCGTACATGGCTGTGCAGAAGTTAAAGCAGACTGTCATCTCATTTGAAAATAGACCTTCAAAGCCTCTGCTAGCCAGCTGCATAAGAATCAATGGTTTATTCCACCACGGATGCCTGTCTAACTGTGTGTGGATTAAACTCCTGTAAATAAAAAAAATCACTTTTAGATTGCAATTCCATACAAGAACAGACTCCTGTGAAGGATCCGTGGTGCTTTCTCCTGTCATTGTTGAACCCTTACAAACATAATGGACAAAGTGCATCCTCTGTGCTATCATTTCAATGGCTTGAAGAATAGACAAGCTAAAAATTTATGGTATTTAAAAATATAGATGTCAAGAAAGTGTTTATGTGTTCCAGACAATATCTCTGTGATGGAGTATTCACTGCTCCTATTTCCGGGCTAGAGAGGACTAAAATCTTAATGAGCTACTGCCCTGACACCACCAAAATCTTCTTACTTTTGCAGATCTCAGCTGGTGTCAGCTTAGCTCCCCTGTCAGCCCAACCTTGACATTCAACCCAGGTGATAACAGGATCTGGGCAATGTGTTGATTACAGATATTGTGGCATGATTCAAACTTAGTGCATTGTAGAGGGAACCTGGCAGCTGGAGCTTGTGCCCCACTTGTGAGTGATGCTCAGGGTGTCCTTATGTGCAGCAGGAGTGCTTTGCCCACTCTGGTCCTCTGTCACCCCAACGCATCTCTCCCCTTTGCCCCTAGGGCACAACACACCTACAGTAGTCCATTTTTGTTCATTGCGAAAATTAATGCAAAGCACTTTATGACTTAAATGATCAAATATTCCAGTAAGTCCACGGCGCAATTTACTGTTGTTATTACTGCTGTGGTTGCTGTTGTGGTAGCGCTGAGGAACAAAATAGAGGGATGAATGGGTGACTGAATCAAGGATTGTAATGACAGTAAAGGGGAAGGGAAGTTGAGTTTTGCAACAGGTCAGGGGTGTCTAGTTCCTAGAGAAACCTAGAACCCTTGACAAAGGTTGAACATTTAAATTTACTGATGTATATGTAACCCATCACTAGCAGTCCTTCATGGCAATACGCTGCTGGACTAACAGATCTGCATGAGCTTCGTCACTTATATAAATCTGGGATTGCCACAATTTCAGACATCACAGGGATAAAGACGTCTCTCAGTATTTGAAACCATGTTGTGAATTCCTCATCGCTAGATGCACCTGGTCTGTAATCCTTGCTCCCCACTCTTGTGTTCCCCTGGATTGTTCGTACTCTACAGCTGAGATACTGATTAGAACATCTTTGCTCTTATTTCCTCTGTATTTTCACAGAAAGAAAAGACTAAACACTAGCTGAACCGTGGGGTTCAACACCCAGGAAGGTAAAAGCATAGAAGAGAGGGACAGGTGAAAAAAGCAGCAGAAGTAAAGCTGTAAAATAGCATTTCTTTCCCTAAAATCAATCAGATGGTTGAGTGTGTGGCAAGATGTGGCAGAAACAGGCAAAAAAAGAAAGTGGTTTAGAGTGGTTTAAGTCTTGTCATATAGCACCATAGGCATGGCTCTATTTAATTACATCTTTTCTCACTTTTGGCTGTTTGAAAAGTGTTCCAGCTATTTTTTCTTGGTGTTTCTGTGGCTTTTTAATCATTGAGGGCTTTCTGACTTCTTTTTTTCTAGCTGTAAGGCATTTTGTGGGAGTAATATAGGTTGTTTTCCTTGCTGGTTTTCCTGTTAGGCAACTCTGAAGGGCCTCTTTGGTTTGGCAGCTTAGCACTGATTTTGTGGCCTGTAAATGATTGCTTGTTTGCTCAGTTCTGACTTTGCCTCTTCTTTGGACTTCTTGTCCTCTTCTGCTCCTAATATGTAGTTCTTTTTTCTCTTTCCCTGTTATACGCAATATCCTTGTTACCGCAGAAGTCGCGTGAGCCAGGCTGACCTCACCTGCCGTGGGGTGGTACCCAGGTTTACACGCGTGCCTGGGTCGGGGAACCTAACGCTGCTGTGGGAACAAGTGACTGCCTGGCTGGGATGCCTCACCCCGCGGGCAGCAGGCACTGGCTGCTGTGCTGGCAGGAAGCAGACCCCAAGTCAAACAGAGCCATAGAGCCAGCTGCCTGGTGCCAAAACGATGTCTGTGTGGGAGGCTCCCTCTGGACGCGCAGGCTGCCTTCGGTCCTATTCTTTGCCTTGGATCCTGCTCTGATTTCTGTGAGCTGGTTCTCTGGTTTTGGCTTGCTGTACAAACCACCAGCTCACATCATTTAAATTGACTTGCCTAGTATCATAGAGGAATTTTCTGGGACAGAAATGAACAACACTGTTACAAGCTTTTTCAACTACCTTCACCTTGAGGCCACCTCTTTATAACTCTCCTACCTTGTTCCTTGCATGCTTTACAACTTCTGCAATAAATGAGGCAAGGGACCTCCAGACAGCAGGTTTCTTCCGTAAACAAGCCCTTTTTATCCCCCAAGCATCACATCCCATGCTCTGACTGATGCAATGCTCCTGTGGGAAAAAAAAAGCAGCAGGTAAACATGCAATTGGACTACCTCATCATGCCAGCACGTGAGGGGAGTGAATTAAGTTGCACAGGCTTCTTTCTTTCCTAGATTTTGAGTGCTTGGCTCAACAATCCTTATGTCTTGTTCAAAATGTAATTCCCTTTGTCTTTGAAATTAAGCTGACTCCTTCCAGTTTGAAAGATTAATGGGGCCAGACATTTCAAACCCTCAGCACAGAATCTTGATCACAAACCTAACACGGCAAGCATAACATCGGGCTGTCAGCCTGTCATAGAGGCTGTGCCAATGCAAGAACAGAGATGCACATTTTCTGAGGCCTTCTGCTGTGTGTGGAAGAATATGGGTGTTCGGGATCTCGTGACTTAATCATGGGTTCTCAAGGAGAGTTTTTTTCCAGTGCTTATAACTCATCTGCTCCTCTCCTTCCTTTTCTAATCTATTAATTCGTCCAACCCATTATGCACTAGTTTTCCCACTACCCCTTCCTTTTCTGTTACATGAGTGGAATGACTTAGCTTGCTTTACAAGTGAGCCCTGTCACATGTATGACCTAACTTTCAAAAATCCTGATACTTCTAAATCAGCTGTAAATTCCAGCAAAACAAAAGCAGCTTCACACTGAGGAAGCCCTATCATAAAGCCATCTCTTTTCGCATCTAGGCATCATTAGCCTGAACACCTCAGCTCACCTGTTGCCATTGTGGGTGTCTTCCAAGTGGCAGAGAATGAAAAGAAACCTTAAGAAACCTGCAGGCATATAATAATGTATAGCGGCATCTGTATGGCACAAAAATCAATGCATGTCTACCTAGAAGTTTTTTATTTCACTTGTTGCCTCACAAATAGCCTTCAAAATTTTAAGAGGCGGATGCAAGATTTTAGGACCAATGGCAATCGATTTATTGCTTTATAGGGCAGGGATCATAAAGCCCTTTTACATCCACAATGTCAGGAGCAGAGAAGATGAGTCAGCAGGTGGGAAAGCGCCCTGTTTCCAGAATCAGTACCATTGCTAGGTCACTAAAATGCCACATTGCTAGGTGATTCAGCAGCTGAAAAATTACTTCCTTGGAAATATAAAAAAGTTTACAACTATTTGTTGCCAGAGAAAATCCTGGCAGACAGGTCATGTCAGGAGAAAGCTGTTCAGCCATCACACTGTCTTCTGAAGGTGTGGAGAAATTGGGACAGAGCTGCTGCAAGGGGTCTTACCCCCTTACAGCTTCCGAGTCACAGCTAGGTGCCTTCTCTGACCTCGTGTTGTGGTCTCCTGCAGTGAAAATCTGACTGGATTTGGTGTAAGGGCCTATTTTTTACAGCAATTGTGATGTTGAACAACCCAGAGTCACTGCTGAAATCAGTGTCTTGGACCAGGCAAGAGTCTAGTGCTGAGGATGTGTGTCAATATGCAGAGCTGCCTTAAAGGAACATTTCTATGGCACTTATGTTCTTGTAAGCTCTCCACAAAAATTAAACAAACTGTTTGCCTTATCAGTCAGTATAGCAATTAACAGAATGTTTAACATAGCTGGCTTTTTCCATGTGACTGGCAGCTAGCAGGGAAGCTACAGTCAACACTGTTCAACACGTAGGTCCTACAGCTCACTAGCAGGTTCTCCGTGGGTCACTTGTGACCATGACCAGTTTTGCCAAAATCTGTGCTCTGCCCTGCGCATGGGGAGGGAGGACACCCGCACTGTATGTGGTCTCAGCTGCCCAGACAAGTGGGTACTCGAGGGAGGAAGAGAGACAGACTCAAACACAGACCTGGCAGAGCATCAGCTTAGCGCAGATCCTCTGGGCTACTACTCTTGAGGATGTGGGCCTTGGTCACTGCCAGCTTTCTCTGTTTATTTCTTGATACAGACTGCCTCTCTTACAGCAATAGGCTATTATTTAAGAGCCTGTCTTCCTGCTTGAAACCGCTAGTGCTCATCACCGCTCCTCTGCTTTTCCTCTGCCTTCCCAACACTCTTCTAGGCAACTACGTACCTTTTCCGTCCCCAGATGTTTTCTAGGTGGATCCTTCTTGATCCCATGTATTTCGCTAGTATCCGGCCACATTCTCTCCATCCCAGGCTCCTTTATTTGCTCTTCTTATTTGGAGTTTTACTTGAATGATTTTACATAACATTCCAAATGACATTTTTATTGCAGTATTTGCACGGCCCAGCATAATTTGCCAAGGGAGGTGTTTTACAAATAATATTATTACTTTGAAGACTTGGTCCTGTGGAATCACAGAACATGTGGTTATGTTTAAATACATTTGTTTTCACTGTGTGTCCTCTATTATGATTTTGCCCCGCTGTGAGATATTGGTGCAGTAAGTGCTATTTGTCTGTAAGTTACCAACAGCATGATCTGCTTCAAGTGCAACATGTTGGCTTGTCTCCCTCTGAGAGATGGAGGTGATACTTCAACATGACCTTGTCTGACCTTCTGGGGTGTCTTCTAAATCCAAGGCAGAACTAACGATCATAAACATTCAGGACAGCAGCCCGAGGAAGTCCTCGTGTTTTCAGAACCAGCACTGATCAGTCAGCTGGACCAGATCCTACTTAAGGGCCCGGTTTCTGAAGCTTCAAAGAGTTACAACATGTGTACTTAGGACAGATTGTTCTGTTTGAGCACCATGCGTCCATAGGTGTTGTCTGTCTGCAATAAGAGAGCAAGTCACAGCAAAGTGAGCAGGGAGGCTGGCATGTCTCTGCTCAAGTGCCCTCTGGGAGCTGTCTCTCTAGGTCAACAGGTCTGGGGCTGCCAGTGTGGGGAAAATAGCGATGCTGTTAACACCCAGGAAAGATTCATGATTTCTGTCTTCGCTGAACTGATTTTAGCTGTGTCACATCAACGAACCATTGCAGGGATAATTAGAATTAAATAATGCACAAATGATGGCCCTGGCAATGGGCTAACCGCAGTTGAGAGCCCAGGCCAGCCAGCAGCAGGGAGGAGGATATAGAAACAGTCTGAAGAAGGCTCAGCTGGGAAATAGTGGGAAACTTGTCTTCAGCTTATGCAGTACCTCAGATAAGAAAAGACAATGCCTCTGAGAAGGTTGCAAAGGCAGAAGGCCCTCCCTTAAACGGAAGGTTTATCCCTCTAGAGCCAAATGCTCCTATAGGGAGGAATCTAAAGGGGATGGTCTATCATGATCTCTAATGATCAGTTAAGTGCACTTGGTGCTGTCACCTGGAATTTTGGTAACGGGCTTGAACTGACCAATTAATTTTCTTGGTCAGCTTACGGTCCACAGACCTATAGGTTTCTGGACTGTTTTAAAGCATCTGTGAAAGGTGACTAAGAAAAGCAGTTGTGCAGGATGCAAGGCTACATGTAGGGTTTAGTTACCAGCAGCTTCAGTGGAAATTTCTCTTTGGCACCACAAACTGAAAAAGGTCAAAAGCTGTAAGAGTATGTGGAAGGTAATAAAAACTATTTAATGGCTTCTGTGCTTGTCCTCTTAAGGATATTGTGGTGACCAGAGCAAGAGGAATATTTCAGCAAGGAGCTCTGTGCTCTCTGTGCAACAAACCTATGCCTCCACATATTTGAAACTTCCTAGCATGCATGGTATTTCAATGCTGTTGGGAATGATCACACTTCATAGATCTAGGCTTTGAGCTATACAGAACTCTAGATCTACTGAGACACTTTGAAGGAAAAAAGCTGATGCCTGGATACAATTTACAACCCTCCTAAAAGACCTCTAGGCCTCACAAAATGTGTTTCTCTGGTGGACAGTTACTTTGACCATGTTTGGGCAGAGATTCATCCTGTTCTAGTCTTATCAATAGTGGAAAAATTCTTATTTAAATATCTTAAGCTCAGAGAAAATGATGTTTCTCTACTACAGTGAAATATTGAAGGTTGCTTTCATTGTCACTTAAACGTGTCTGAAGGCAAAGAAATGAATAAGCACGTCTGGACTTCAAGGAAGGTATGGCTTCAATCAAAGGACAATCAGTTTCCTTTCTCCATCTTTGTATTTACAAAATCCCAGACAGAAAATTGCCTGCTCCCAAAATAGGGATGAACAGTTCTCAAGGCTCACCTGCAAAGGATGTTTGCTGCTTCCAGTGGCACTACTGAAACAAAAACTCCAGAAACCCCTCCATGTGCGTATCCTCATGCTGGAGTAAAATGGCTCTTTCAGTTTTTCTCAAACCATTTCCTATATACGATAAGGTTAAAAGAAGTATATCCAGTTACAAATATCTACATAAGGGCTAATACTGATATAACAGTATTCCCAGCCCTAGTTTACATCTGGATGATTCCCTTTTAGACAAGTTCTCACTCTCAGGAGAGTGAGTTCTTTTATACCGAAGAGCTTCAGAATGGATGGACTTCTCTCTGGTAGCAGATCAGCAATGAAAAGGAACAAACTATCTGTCTTCTCTGGAAGGTTTTATTTCCAGACATTCTGGACACAGTGATGAAGTTACAGGCCTGCTCCCCTGTGCTTTGTAAAACCTGGCAAGCAGTTTTTCAAGAATTGATTGATACCTGTTACTATCAAGAAGATACTTTCAAATGTGCTGTCTTTTGAGAATGAAAAAATGTTTCCCTCTTCCCTTACCTTCCATTTTTTTCATTTGATTGATTCTTTTACATCAATCAACAGCCTTGAAACAGGAGATTTTGTTAACTGTAATATAAATAGTCATTGTGTTTACATATTCTGCTATTTCTTCTAGCTCAGCACCTTGCAATCTCTTCATAGCTGGTCTGCACATGAGAAAATCAGTGATACGGCAGTGCTCCACTATCACTGCTTAAACTGCTACCTCTCCTCCTTCATTCCCCTGACTTTGCAAGTCTGTTGGTAGGTCCCAGTGTCCATAAATGGGCTCAGGTAGTCCCATCAATTGTAAGGTGTGCATTGTGCTTCCCAGCATTTTGGTTTCACAAGCCGGCACACCTGAGATTTCTGCCCAGGTCCTCTTCTCTGTGTCTCTGCCAAGCTTTATATGGAAAAACATCCTTGCACCAACAGTAACTGGAACCCTCCTCTTGGTTGCCAGAGGATAACCATGGGTATTTAGGGCTTTACTGAGCTTCTGTTCCACTGCCTGTGTATTGTGAATGCAAAGCAGGGCTGCACTACCATTAGCGTGTGGGAGGTGTGTCTTCTCTCAGACCTGGGACATCTTACCCCTTTCAGAGAAAGAGCCTTGGGCACGCTCCGGCAGACACTCAGTCCAGACAAAAGAAGAGCGACCCTTGGCAGGTAAGAAGAGTCTTTAGAGAAGGCAGATAGACCAGATGTTTCTATCAGGTTTTTGCTAGTTGCTTGCTGAAACAACAGCATTTTTTTTTCCTCAAGTCAAATCAAAAACTGTGGAAGGACATGTCATCTCGAAGTAATTAATTTCACTGTAAGCTAAACAATTCCTATTCAATTTAAATGAACCTGATATAAACCTACACTAAACCAAACCAAGAATACCCAGCCCAGTAAGTTGTATTTAATTGCATCATACCCTTATAGCTTCACAGTGTAGTTCTCATCTCAGTTTCTTTTGCTTTTCAAACTGCCAGTGAGATTTTTGCAACACACTGCGTTTAGGAAAGAACTTCCAATGGGGGAAAGTCTATTTAAATAATTTTGTCCTGTCTTTCCATGTGGTGGTCCAAGTGTACACACAGTTTTCACTAAATATGAAGCAAACAAACTGCAGTGTCAGTCCAAGGCTATTTTGCAGCCTAACCAATGTCTGAGCAGGGCTCTGAGGTGCTTGGATGAAATAAGCTATTTAACTATGAATTGTTATATTAGCATTGTTATCGAGATGTTCCAAAACAATCTGGTTTATGCAGAGAGTAAAATGTGCCAGAATGGGAGGAAAAACGCACAAGGGCCAAGCGAGCTGAGAGTGATACTGCCCTGCAATCTCCTAGCCTCCAACAACATGTGCTTTAGGAATTTACTGCAGGGACAAACCCCATGGGCTGCCATATCGTGAACTAAGCATGAATTTACCTCTTTGTTTTTCAACTCATTTACACTTCTGGGCTTCGAGGGCTCCTGAGGTGAGGAGTTCCGTGTCTGCACAGTGGAAAACAGACTTCTTGTGGTTGCCTCAAGCCCTCATGACTTTGTTGCCCTTTAGCTCTTGAACATTTCCCTATTCCCCTCTCCTTGCTGCCTGTGGTTTACAGGTGCCAGTGACTGACTCTCTAGACTCAAGACTATTCTCTTCTCTTTTTGGCAGATGCTCCATACATCACTCTGTTCCTCCATACATCCACTCTGTTTAGTTCTCCCCCACGAGATGAGGAGTCCAGGATTTCTAGCAATAACACAGCTGGCATGATGAGCACAGAAAGCAGATTAATTTCTGACCAAAACACCTGTGTTATACTTGCCCTTTGGCCAGTGCAAGACACCAAGTAGACAACTTTGGAGCCACCTCCCTCTTCCACAAACCTCCCCCCATCTTCTCTCCCTCTCTTTCTGACCAGCTTCTCTCTTACCTTCCAGTAGCTTCTTGTAAGGTTTTTGATGAGGCCTGTTTTATACACCCACATGCACTCGTCAGAGCCTCATCACTGCCATCTGGTACTTGGTCCTCCAGGGACTCCTGTAGACTTGCGAGGCACCATGATCTCCCTCACGCATTTAACAGAACGCACCCTTCCGTGTTAATTACCATGACATCTGGCGGAAAAATAAATGTTTTCATGTGAAAAAATTATATTCCTGAGAATCCATGACCACACAGCTAGCATCTGGGGAAATGACTCTCTCTGGGACAGTCTCTTGAGTATGCAGATAGCATCTGCATGTGCACGTAAGCTGCCTTGCTGAAGATGAACCGGGGGTTTTGGGCTGGTCTGCGGGGAACTGTGGGGAGCCAGCTGGTCTGCCCAGGTCTGGAGCCACCTGATGAGGCTCCCATACATGGTTTGGCTTTCTGTGCTGTCAGCAAGCAGTCTCCTGCCTTTGCACTCTCCAGGCCAGCCATGTAGCAGCACGTTGGAGTTGCAGCTCCGAGAAAGAGCAACCCTGGACTTCAGGGACAAAATAAAAAAGCCTGCTAGATGGGCTAGGGCTGGGGAGGCCTGAGACTCTCTGTATGGAAGCATGGAGCTCCCCAGCCTCTGAGTACCAGTCCACTTTGTTCCGTGCAGGCAGGGGCCAGGTCAAGCTGCACCAAGCTGAGTGCCTGTGCTTGCCCCTCCAGAAGCCAGCTCTGCAGGACCTGTCTGTGCTTGCAGGGGTTTCCTCTCAGCAGTGCGTTTGCCAGAAGCACACGCAAATGGAGACCATCTCCAGGTCTCAGGAGTGGAAAAGACAGACCTACAGCTCTCCTGTCCAGCCCAAAGCTGTGTGGGGTGGTCCAAGCCCTTCCTACAGTGGAGGACACCTGTGCAGCTGTGTTTCCCCTCCACCTCACAGAAAAAGAAATGTCCTGATGGGGAGGAAATACACAGTGCAGACTCAAAGACCAGGCGTGTCCCCAGTGAGAGCAACCCATCCAGTAAGTGTCAAGAGCAGCTTACTGGCAGTGTGGCAAGGGCCGAAACTGATCTGCCCAGAGATCCAAGCTGACCCCTGGTAAACCACTAGAAACAAGGAGGGAAGTGCCACCCCCTGATTTTTCTGTGCAAGCAGAGACTCTTCTTGCGCTCGGTCAGCTAGGTCTGAATTTCATGCTGGTACAGGGATCCATTCACTGGCCCCAGAACTTTGCCCTCCCAGCAGTGCGTGAGCACCAGCTGTGCAGGCATGGTCCCTTCCTTCCCTGGGGGATTCTTGCCCTCTTGGTGGTGTCCTCGCAGCCAGCCCCCCTCCCCAGCAGCGCCGGTGCCTGGCTCGGTCCGCGGGGGCAGAGGGAGGCCGGCAGAGCTGGCTCCTGTGCCTGCGGGGGGGCAAGGGACAACCCGCTGCTGGTCGGAGGGCAAAGGCGATGGCGNAAAAAAAAAAAAAAAAAAGAAGAAGAACCCCCCAAAAAACAACCTAAAAAGTGAAACAAAACTTCCTCCGCCCCGTCTCTCCGGAGGAAAGCGGAGGGGGGCTCCGCAGCCCGCGGCAGACCGGCTCTGAGGCCGCGGCCGCCCCGCGCGGGTCCGGGGCGGGGGGGACTACAGGTCCCTCCCCGGGCCTGGGAGGTCTGGGGCTAGACCGGTGCGTTGGGACACCGTGGACACCCCCGGTGGACACCCGGCGTGGGCTCGGCGGAGAGCCCCGAGAGGCGCTGCCGGCCGGCGGGGCGACGAGGGGGGCGGGGGAGCCCCCGCCCCACCGCCAGCGTGTGCGCAGCCCGCCGGGCCGAGGGCTGGGCGACTAATTCCTCCTTTTAAAAACAGATTTGTCCCTGCCTGGCTCTTTTGTGCGGCGGAAGATGGATGGGGCCGCCTCCCAGGTGACGGCTGGCTCAGCACCGCGGGCGCGGAGAGGCGCGGAGGGGCCGCGGTCCCGCTCGGCGCAGCCAGCGGCGGGGCTGGCGGGGAAACCTTGTGGAAGCACCCCCGGGTTTATTTCCTACGGGACCGGGAAGCGAACGTCGCCGGCTGTCGGAGGGGGGACATCTTTTCGTCGCCCCGGACGAAACGCAAATAAATGCGATAGCCCGAATTTATCAAGCGCTCCCCATTGACCGTGCATTTCTCATTGTGTGTTCGGTTTGTTTTTCCAGGACCTAAGCAATTTTTAATGTACTATATACTTCCCGCTTAATCCCCCTCGTTTATTATATAATTACGGTTTCAAAGTGATTATGTAATTAAAATCATGTTTCACTGCAGCATACTTCAAAAGGAAGGCAACCTTCCCCGGCATTATTTGCCGGTGATGTCATAATTTCCCTGTGATATTTAAAATAAACACATTAGTCCAAGAATTCTAAACATGTCTGAAAGTATATAATGGAATTGATTGGCATAAAGCAACGGTGAAACCTATCACTAGTTTAATATATTTCTATGCTCCCATGCAGTGTAAATTATAGGATAATGGGGTGCAGGCGATGGTAAGCTCTGTTTATATAATCCATTTCTTCACACAAGTTCCCATTGCTTTTCCTTCCCTTTGCTGTATGTGGTGGTTCTCTGATCCTACTGACCTCAGCCATGTGTTTTCACTTTTTCTTCTGATCTCAATTCCATGACCAGCGGGGAATAAAATACAAATTGAATAGTAACCATTCACAGGCCACTCTTTTCAAACTGTTGTTAAGCCTTCTTTGTCTTGTCTAGCAATTGATAGATAAATGTGTCGTATTTTAGCCGAGTCTTTCTTCTCTCCTTGTAAAGCTTTGTTGCCCCAAGTTCCTTAGTCCATCTTTCTCTTCTTCTTTTTCTTTTTAAAGAAAATCATTTCATCGGAGCTTGTCACCGAAAGGGACCGTTCCCTTCCTTGGCAGTACAAGGGGTGATGGTTAAGCAGCGGAATTAGACAAAAATATCAGAAGGGGGAATAAAGGAATTCCCCCAACATTTGGTCAGATCTATTCCCAGCACGATTCGAGGTTAATTTTAAATTTGACTTGTTTCTTCTGTACACGGTAAATAAAGTGCTCCCTGGGCTGCACGCAGCTCCTTTTTGAAAAGGGGAAAGTTAAGTACTCGAAAGGGGAAGAAAAAAAAAAAGCTCCCCTTTTCCCTCTGCATGCCTCTTTCATTGCAAACCTGCTTTCTGCGCTGTCAGGCGGGGCCGACGCTGTTTATTCAGCTTTTCTTGAAAATGAAAAGCAACTAAGAGAAGTTTAAACAATCTCTTGTTATTTTTGGGCTTGTTTTTCCAGCGCTCTCCTCCCCGGCTGCTTCTTTGGGGATATAATGCGAAAGAAAATAATTTTGGAAACCCATTATTCCGTAGAGAAAAACATGTCACCAATCCCATGCCCTTTATTTGATCAAAAAACAATTGTCGTGAAGGTTTCTTTCGTGATGATCTAAACTGCAGAACAGCAATGGTTATAATTATTACCAAACTGCCAACGTGCTGAAGGCAGTTTGAGATAATTTAGCATAGATATTTTAAACAGCTTGTTTTAAATCTCCCTATCTTTTCTTAGAAAGGCTTACTCGATCCCTGTAGCAAGCCGGTTTTTAGCTATTTGTAACTATTTTAAAAGCGGTGGATGGAAAGAGAGATCTTTTGTTGTGCCCCTCTTCGAAGAACTCTTGCACATAAGCAAACATTTTGAAGAGTGCATCGGTCTCTAATCAAAATAATCCAGATTCTTGTGTGAAAGGTAAATATTTTGCAACCACATTACTGGAGCTGAAATAACTAAACAAGTCAGACACCGAAATTAGCAACGTGGTGCAGCGCGGGCAGCGGGAGCGAGCTGCAGCGGGGAGGACAAGCGCTCCTCTTAACCTGCCGAAAGCTGCCGAGGGTTCCTTCTGCAGAAACCGCTGCCATGAGGTTTCGAAGGAAACGCAGCTTAGCAGAAAAGTGGTTTTCGAGATTTTGCTGGGGACAACGACCGTCCGAGGCGAGTCGACAACGACCGTACCTGTAAAACGAGCCCCTGCGTATCACATGCTTCATATTAAACTTTCATGCAGTTTTCCTTCGCTGTTTTTTTCCAGCTAAAGGGTTCTTATAAACTTTCCTTCGTTTATTTAAGCCTGGTTTTCATTGCTGCAGTTTTGCATGGTTTGCCTTTGTTTAGTTTATTAACCCACAGGGTTACTTTAACTAAATATTTTGGCTGAATACTTTGGGGTTGGATTTCAACGTTTTCTAACAAAATTACTGAGTTTTTTGAAGCCACACAGAGAACTCTGTGTTGACTTTATTAGTCAATTTAACAGGCTATAAGGAAAATAAAAATAAGAAACATACTAGTGTATCCCCTCCAGTGAGGAATGGGGTTGAAACTGGTCTCTTATTTAGTATTTCAGATGCCATCGAGGCTGCGTTAACTTTACTAACGTTTTAACAGAAATGGCAAACGTACAGCGCCTCTGCTTTGCCAAAGCCTGCCACGTCCTCGCCCGGTGCCCGATGACGACGGCGGAGCTATTTTTAACACCCACACCCACACACACTCCCTCCCTACGCCCCCTTGGGGAAAAAAAAAAAAAGCCGNTGTGCTTGCTGCCTCACGCCTCGGGCGGAGGGTTGGGGATGGCCTGGCCGCGGGGGCGACAGGGGGGCAGGGAACTCGCCCGGCCCCGGGGGGAGCCCGCGGGGGCACCGCGCCGCTCCGCGTCCGAGGGAGATCGGCGCGGCCCCGCTGCGGCCCCGGGGGCTGGGGACCAGGGCTGAGCCCGGCCGCAAGTGCTGCTCAGGGAACCTTCCCCATCCCACACCCTGGCAGATGCTCCTGCAGCCTCCTGTTGGGGTTGGCATGCTTTTTTGGGGGTGCTTTTTTGTTTTGTTTTGTTTTTTTAATGTAAGCACCCTGCTGCTTGGCTGGGACAGAAAGTAAAACGTTAACCCAAGACATATGAGCACTTGGAGAGAGTGCGAGCTGTAGGCAGTGATAGGTATTGGGAAGCAGAAGCTTGGCTGCAGAAAGAAACCAAAATCCCCCCCACCATGGTGCCACTTGCTTGCGTTGCAGGACCCCTGCAGCATTGTCCCCCTAAGCAAAAGCAGGGTGGCAGCAAGCTGGCTAACTGCTTAATGCAATGCGCTGTCAGGAAGAAACCAGGGGAGTCGTCTGAGTTGCTGCTGTGGATACCTGTCACCAGTCCGTACAGGAACCCTCCCATGGCCATGGGTCTTCATTAGAGCTCACGTCTCTCCCAGCAAGTAACTGTCCCAGCGCCGTGGTGGTCACATCATTGGCTGCTCTATAGACAGGTCCATTGTGTAATACTTGGGCTGGAGATGACTCAGTGCTTGAATGGTGTATTTTTACTATTTAAAGGCTAGTAACATCTCCTGGGCCTCCCCTGTGTCGGGAGCAATAAGTCCTTCACTGCTGACAGCTCCCTTTTCCAGCAGTGATCTGCAGAGGTGGATCATCTCAAACCCCAAGAAAGAGAGAGGGAGAGTAGCAGTGTGTGGAGATGCTATGACAGCAACGAGACATGAAGACCAGACTGGTGGATTCTGGCACCTGAGACAAGCAGAAGCCAACAGGGAGACGTAAAGAGTGAAGAGGAGAGGGTCAAAGTGAGGAGGATCTTTGCAGGGCCCCTCTGAAGGAATAGATAGGGACAAAAACTGCATTTGTCACTGCCACAGTGAAAGACATTGCAGCTTTCAAAATGTGAAACACCACAAACAAAAATGAGAGCTACGTAAAACCTGGATAAACGTAACCAGGGAGTGAAAGTTCACCGAGAAGCCAAGTCAGAGCTACAACAAGGTTACAGGCCAGGGAAAAACCCAGCGGGTCTGTGGACAGATGTCAGAGACACAGTCCAAAAATGTAGAAAAAGCATCAAGGTGTGGTTTTAATTCCCACCAACTTTAATAACTTTGCAAATCTCAGGCCCAGATATTACAGGGGTAGGAACCCCAAGACAGATGTGTATCTAGCAGGGAGATGTGCCTTCACTCGATTTAGGCAGTTCTCGACAAGACCTTAGAATGACATGCAGCACTCTTGCAATCCCTCTCAATCATAAATCAGTCTATCAGCGACGACCAACAATAACCCAGCAGCAAAAGTATGTCATGTCTGTCAACAGGATTAATTCAGTGCGAAAACGAAGTAGCCATTTGTGATAGAGCAGCTTACTGCCAGTACACAACAGTGAGACAGTCTGCTGCTATCCTGATAATAAAACATAAATATGTAACTCCCTAAAGCATGTCCCATCCCATCCCATTAACATGATATTGACAGGCTTTTTCTGATACCAGCATGAGAGGGTAAAAAAGCAAGTTCTACCTTCAAATATTATTACGTATTTTTGTTTTACATACTTGTTATTGCATCTTGCAAAATATTTTGTGGTCTCTTGAACATAAAAGGGCAGTGCGGAAAGTCTGTGCTAGAGTCAGGCTTAGTTTTCAGAAGAAAAAAAACCTTGGAGCTCAGCTAATAGTGAAGAAATATGATAACTCTACAATAAAGGGCTAATAAATGTTTACTCTGTTAAGTATTGCTATTATTTCTCCCTCTCATAAGTGATCTTGCAGTACTATTATGCCAAAAAATTAGGATTACTGTATTAAAACCAGATTTTCTAGAGCTCATTCAGAATTTCCAGCAGCAGTCTTTTATTTCATTAAGTAATAAGGAGACACAAACTGTTACTTTGTTGTGAGAAGTTCCACCTTTTCCTTCACACAAAAACGCAAAATCTGAATAACAGAAATGATTGATCGTACCTCAGTCTGAGGTCTGGTGAAGTGTGGCAGCAATAACAAGCGAGAAGAGCAAACGAGATAGAGAAACACTGACATATTGTGGAAAAGAGAAAGAATCAGNCGGGGGGGTGGGGGGTGGGGGGGGGGGAAGACATTATAAGAAAGACACCAAAGATGAAAGTTTTCTGCAGTAGCTGTGCAGCTTGATAAATTCTTCCATCACTATTTTATTCCCTGTTGGACACGGAGTTGAGAAAAACATTACTAAATCTCCACTGCAGGTTTGATGCCATCAAAATCTTCAGATTCTGATCTCCTTGTTAAGGATATGATACTGCAAAACCCTCAGTCCCGACTCCCAGCCTCAGCTCCCTGCTGTGCAGAGTCCCAAAACATGTACTTCAAGGTCTGACTTCGTTCAATGTGTTAACTCCAGTTGCAGCTAACAAAGGAAGGAAGGCTGAACCAGTTATTAGTTGACTGATCTCCCTGCTAGCCATGTTTGAACCCCCCCTTAACAGCTATAGAACAAGAATGAAACAAAAAAGAGCATAACACTTTTTATATGTAGGACCGAAGAGATGTCTTCATGATATTGTGCATTAATTATTCCTTTTGATTTCAAGGATGGCCATTCACATCCCTTGGCACTGTAATCAGTATTTAAAAGAAAGATCCTAACAAGAAGAGCCACCCTGCAGCAAAACAAAACCCACACACAATAATAATAAATTACATAATCATCCAGTAATTTGAAGCAGCAATATATAGCCCACAAAATAAAAATTGTTCCCACACCCACAGTCTTATTTCTGTATGGGTTAGATGTGCGTGTGGAGGAGTGATAGATAGGCACTATGTATATCCAACATGACAGAGCACTTATTCTCAGACACAGAATAGAGTAAGATACCAGACTTTAATGCGGTGAGTCTTTTTCTATAGAAAATTCTGGTTTTGGTGATGAGAATTCAGGCCTAGACTAATTAAACACATGGACCTGTACAGAGTTTCCTCATTGCATCTTTTCTAGTGAATATTTTCGAGTGTTGAATATCTGTAATATTAGTGCTTAAGTATTTGTTATGTAGCTTTTTGGTCTGAAAAAAATGAGAAATATGGAATATATGGTAGCAATGGTGGTGTGATGCAGTATAAAACATAAATGGGGCTGACTGTCAGATGATCTGTGTATGGTGACTCGCATGATGGCTATTTCAGAACAAGGCAGTCGTTTTGTATGTGTTCCGCATCATCATCATCGTTGCTACTTACTATACTTTATGCGTTAGTGGCCTTGATCTTGTTTAGAGGTTTCTATTGTTGTGGGTACTTGAGGATGTGGAGTAAGAGATAATCTCTGCAGTTTAAATAGAGAAGCCAGATGGTGAGGAAGAAGGGACACCAGGGTATGGAGAGGTAAGCAGACCTCCCCAAGAGCAGGCAGCAGCTCAGTGCTGCCTTCCACCATGGGTATTTCTTTATTTGCCATTACAGTAAACCCCTAAATTTTTGTGTGTGAAAACCATAATGAATTGTTTAAGTGGTGCAACACAAGAGGAAGCAATGCATGATTTCTGCAGCTGGCTTAATGAATGCAGGAGCAGAGGTCGTTCACTAGACAGCTGCAAATACTGTGTATTGTGAGGGTATGCCAGTGCCTTGAACACTGTATTTCATATATATGACACCAGTGTAACCATCTTAATGCAAAATGCATACGCACATTGACATTGTGGTTTCTTGTATAGTATTTTGTCAGATGGAGGGTTTATCTATTTATGTAAATACATATACATTCTTAAATACACAGTGTATTGCCATCTACAGATAAAGTGTGTGCTGTTGTATTTTCCCCAAACTGCTCTGGGTTGTAACACTCAGAGATGTTCTGGGGCAGTGGAATTAAAGGATAAACAGTTGTTCCTGGGTATGTTCCATTAGCTGGGTAGGAAATGAGTGTCTTGTGAGAAAGACAATGACAGCACCATGTTTGGAGGCATTAGTGTTATCTGTGAGAGAATATTTCATTTTCCTATGTTGCAGACAGACTGTGTAAGAAATTACTGTATAAGAAATACTCTGGACACATCTTTAATTTCCTTTGTTGTGTGTGAAATGGGTATATTCACTGTCTTACACATAATCAGAGAGGGGTCTGTGCTTCTGTAATACAGCATTGGTACTCTGATCACTTTAAAAAAAATCACTGAACTTTCAGAAGAGCACTGTCAGTACAGATGTGTATCTAGGTAGTTCAGAAGTTTGGCAAAGTAATTTCAGCTACTGGTTACGGGTTTTTATCTGCTTTGTACTAGGAATTGGTGTTGATTTGAACCAGTATTTTGTGGTCTATCTTACTGGTATTTTCCTATTGGTACTACTAGAGTTCTGCAAAAGCCCTCCCTTATAAAAAAAGGCTTTCATTTAGGAGCAAAAAAAAATAATTATGAATTTCAAAATAACTTTCCCGTATGTCAGTGTTGCGATGTGAATAACAGGCCTAGCTATGCTCTGTTATACCTATCTGAAATACAGTCACTTCCCAGTGTAATGACATAATTGACAGTACAGTGCGGTTCAAACACTTGTGAGCATATATGAAATATTCCTCCTAATCTGTTAAATCTGAAACATAAGGAAAGACGCAGTGAAAGCGGAATTTATCTGTGTCAGCTCATGACCATTTGGGAGGTGCTATCCAGACTTCCCTGGTTTCTAAGTTAACTTTATGAACACAGGCGAAATTAGGTACCACCACCTTTTCTGAGCCCAGATACTAACAAAAGGCAACATTATCCTCTCCTTCTTTCAGGACCTGGTGCTGAAAACCATCATCATCTTGACTGACAGAACAATTAGTGTTGTCAGCAGAGAAAATAGTCAGTGAACCAACCGAAGGCCAATGTGTTTATTTTCCCACTCAGAGACGTAGTCTTCCCAGGTGGAGACTCTGAAAACATTCCTGCTAAAGCTGACGTGGGTTTTACTTCAGCGAGGGATCGGTCTGCTCTGAGCAGGAAATTAATCCAAACGTTTAAGAGAAAGCAATACAAGCTGCACCGAGCGCATGGGGATACACAGCTATACCACTGTCTCCACACAGAGACAATTCTCTCTTTTTGAGACCACTCACTTTTTCTGGTTGTTTATTTTCCAGGCTGAACACATGTAAATGATAAAACAGGGTGGTGGCCGTAAGGTTAGAAAAGCTGCATAAGGCAGCATGCGGTAATAGCCTATCGCAGAAGACTCACAAATGGCATCACACAACCCCTTAATTAAGTTTCGAAATGAACTCAGAGTTATTACACTATCTAAACATCCTCTCTCGCTTTTCTTCAGTTTCCAAACGCTGCTTTGGATAAACTACATACTTCAAGTAACAGCACTGAGCCTCCTTTCTGCTTATGAAATGTACTTTTTCTGTTGAAATGTACAGATGTACAAATCTTCTGAAAATCAGTTCAGCTAACAAAGCCTGTTCTCTTTCTGCCACCGAACACACTATTTCTGAAACTATTTCTATTAGATGGTATCACTACATGTGATCAGAGAAGTGACATGGGGCGCTACAAAGAGAAGTTACGACCTTCTTTTTTATGCCTTTCATTGGGATACTGCAGTAAAAGTGAGTGCTCTGTGGCTTTATTTTTAGATGTTTGATCCTTCTGTTGTCATCTATATCAGTAAGGGTGAAGCCATTTTCGCTAGGGGAATCTGTAAGGAAACGTTAGCTAGAAGGAGCTAGGAAGGCACCTGTGTATGAAAATGTAACCTCTTAAATCTGCAAAACAGTGTTATTTCGCATTAGCTTGTATTATTGTTTGTCAAGATAGACCTGTACAGCAATAGGAAAAGGGGGTCTACAGAAAAGACAAGGATTTCCACAAGCACAACCCCCTTCCAGAGTCTGTATTTGGTGGAAATCCTGAATACATAGCGGAGCTCACAGGTAGCCAGTCAGCCTCTGGGTGCACATGAAGATATACACAGACTTAGCTGCAGGAATTTTACAGTAAAGCACAAGTGTTTGGGCAGGAGATGAAAGGGCAGATGAAGATGTCATAAAAAGCCACTGGTGGCCTTGTGCTCCAAAAAAAAAAAAAATCCTTCTCTATTAACTCTGGTGCAAAACCTTCTTATTTTGGTGGAAAATCTTCTCTGGGGGGGGTCTCCCAATCTGAAAGGACTTTCTGAAAGCTGTTGTTAGGGGCAGATTTGAAACAATAATATTTTTTTTCCTTCTCTCTTATGACAGATGTTACAGATATTTTGTATCACCGCTGTGTTTTGAGACCCCAAAATACTGATAAAAAATAATGTTGTACATGGGCTATGTTCATGTTTTAAGATTGATGTGGGACCGCTAGAGTGGATTAGGAAGAACACTGATAAGGAAAGCAAAATAAACAGTGTTGATTGTCTTTTGGGCTGCTCTAAAGTGAGACAGCAGTCCCTCACCACTAGCCCCAGGGCTGTTCTGCACCAGATTCCTGCATGCGGAGAGCCAGGGCCAAGGAGGGCAGGATACTTGGGGAGGGGAAGGCACCCAGTATGGGATGCTGAGCGCTCTTGTAGCTTTTTCACTTTGCTGGGAGAGCAAAACCAGAAAGGGCGCCTTGTCAAACTGTGCGGAAATCCTCAGCGCTTGTGGTGTTACTCCATTGTGTGTTGTGCTTTGCAAGCAATAAAACATCTCTTGATTTCAAATGGTGCCTTCCACAGCTTGCCCACACCCTCAGCAGCACTGGACAGTCTCCCCTGCAGCCTATACCCTCAGGCCTTCACTCTCATAGAGATGCTAATAAAAACTAGTCAGCTGAATGAAGGAAAACCCGAGTTTGCCAAAAAAACGAAAAAGTGAAAAACCCCACCCAAACCAAAACCCTTCTTGTTTACAGAGAACCCCTATGTAAATCTGTTAAGAGATGTGTGCAAACATGCAGAGGTTTAAAATGAAGGAGCCTGGGGTTAGAGGCCGAGATCACTGCGAATCCCAGCAGGACCTCTATGCCATGCCGTAAAGCACTTCGGGCACTCCACCACTGGCATGTCAGAGGGCATCTGCAAGCGTCTAAAGGATGCACAGAGAGCTTTTTTTGTAAGATGAGTGAAAAGAGCACATGAATTTGTTTCTAAAAATTGTTAGTGTCACTAGATGCATAAGTTTCAAATGTGGGCATGCAGAAATGACTACAGGTACAGTACACCACTGCTTCTCCTCTCCCCCTAGATGCAAGTTTTCATCAGCATCATGGACATTTGTTGAGCTTGTTTGCTCTCTGCAGCCTATGACTCTGAGCATTTACTGTCTCTCCCCTGTTGTTGCTGTCCCTCCTTCCCACCCTTCTGTATTTGCCAGCAGATGTTCACCCTCCTCTGTGCTCCAGAGTGTGGCTACATCCTTGGGTGGTCCAGCTTTCCCCTGGGAAACCAAAACTCCTTGAACAACAAAATGGGAGCTGCAGGAAGGCAGATAAAGCATCTTTCCTTCCACTTACTTAAAGTACAGCAGCACCAGCATATCCTCCCTGCTTTAAACAATACGGGGCTGGTGGTCTAGCCTGTCTGCTTCAGCAACTGAGCCTTTCTCCCTGATGCTGGTCTGGTCTGGGTACCCATACCTGAAAAGTACAGACCAGCAGTATGTCAGGAGCAGTGACTAAAGCAGCAGGAGAAAAGTCTGTGTGCTGGTGATGGCATGTCATGTCTGTGTGTTCCTGGGGACAGCAGACATTTAAATGAGGAGAGAGGGACATTAAGTGCAGGTCAATGGGAAAAGAACCCACAGCCAGGGAGATGGTGGAGCTGGGCAATGGATGGTCCATCCTACTGGGGACCACTTTGATGGTGAGCAGGTAACAGTCGCACTAGATCACATGACAGTAAGTCATGCCACTCTGGACCAACAAAAGTGTCATCTTCATCCAAGCCCAGGAAAACCCAGTGAGGTACGCTTACACAAGTCCTTAACTCTGGGACAGGAGCAAGGATTTGTGCAGGGTCAGTGGAGAATCTGCTATCCCAGGGAACGAATTTGCTGTCCTGGGAACTGGGGGATGCTCCTCCACTCTTGTGAGCTAAAATTCAGCTTGGTAACCCTTGATGCGCTAGCTGAAGCTTAACGCATGACTGGTGATTACGCACAGGGCAGGAACACAAGCCCTTGCTGCACTGATGGCAATCCCCCTGGGAAATGAAGTGTCTGGGTCAGTGGCTGTGCCTGCATTTGCTTTCTCAGGACTGCTGCTATGTGGCCTGAGAGTGGCAAGCTCAGGGAGCCAGGCATGGGGGGATGGAAGGGGATGTCATGCCAGTGCTACGGCAGGGGTAGAGCTGGGCTATTTCTCCACCTCAGGTCCAGGCTGGGTTGTGGAGTGTGGTGAAGTGCCTAGGAACTGGTGCCATGTCCAGAGCAAAACAAATAAAACCTAAACTGGGAGCAGCAAGCAGCTGGAGAGACACCTGGGGTATAGACTGGGTCAGGATTGCAGGTTTTCTTCTCCTGCACCTTCCAGTGGCCTTCATTGCTAGAGCGCCCTGAACCCTCCTCTTCTTGCTTAGAAGTAGCCAGTGATTTTCAAATTTCTATTACTTTGAAAGCTGAAATTCCCCAGAGGGTCCAAGTTGTATGGTTAGCATTCATGTACTCTTTGTCATGCAGTCAAGCTCCTGGCAGGAGATTTCTGTCACTCTGGTGCTTCCAGACTGTCTCTTGTTGTCTGCTGCAGCTCCACTTCAGATGCACAGTTTTAGTCTGATGTCGTTCCTGGCCTCTGCCATGTCTATGGCGAGGCATCTGCAGGGGGATGACATTGCAGGTGGCCCTTGCCTGCAGCCCCCAGGGACAGCTGCCAGCATGGGGCGGTGGTCCAAGGAGGCTCCTGTGCCTCTGCTGGGCATCACATTGGCAGTGCCTGGGACCACAATGGCCAAGGGCATGGTGTCTCTTGTGGCTCGTTTGTGTGTGGCATGAGCCTGGTCCCTGGGGGTGTTAGTCTGATGCTGTATTTAGTGACTGGATGTTGATGTGACTGGAGGTCATGTGAAGAGATTTGTGGTACGTAACGAGAAGTCAAAAACTGGTGAACATCAAAGTAAAGGAAAAAGTACATGAGATTAAGCCACTTTTTAGCAGGGAGCAGAGACTTCTGGGGGACATCCAGGAACCACGATTTCCAAGCACTGCAGCATCTGATGCAGAGGCCCTCAGACCATGGCAGGGAAGGTGGAGGACACAGAGAACCCAGCAATTCTGCCAAAGTATTTCCTATTCAAAATATCCTGAGCAACACTGATGGGCAAAACTCATTGAAGCAAGTGGGAGCAAGACCTCTGCAAGACCTCTGAGTCCTGTTAGATCTCTGGTGTTAAGATTCCCATCCTCCTCACGCTCTCCCACAGCTAAGATTGTCTCTCTCACGTTAGTGCGGTGCAGTCCCACTGTCTTCCTCTCTGTCTCCCACACCAGCTGTGGCTGCCATCCAGCTGTGCTCATCTAGCTGTGCCCATCCAGCTGTGCCTCGCAGTGCAGTCCCGGGCAAGGGAAGTCTGCAGTGCTGTGCCATTGCCGTGGGCAAGCCACTGAGCCAGGCGCTGCCTTCACACTGCTCTGCTAAGCAGAGCACCCTCCAGCTGCAGAGCATGCCAGGACCTCTTCTCCATGATTTGTCGTGATGTGTTGGAGAGTGCTCCAGGCTACAACATCATCTCACGCTCTTGGAGGGAGGGTAGCATTGGAGACGTCTGCTTTGGGGATCTGGGCTGTAGTGTTTCCCAATAACTACCTCTGCAGAGGTGAAGTGGAGCGCATTGTCACTAAAGAGGAGACAAATCCTCTAGCAGGCTTTTGTGGACCAGCATACAAAACACCCACTCCGTGCCTGTCTGAGATATGGATGTGTCATAAGCATAACCCAGGACTGTGCTTCTGTGCTTGTGGAATTTGCTGTGACATCCAGCTCTCATGCAAGAAGTGTGCCCCAGAATCTAGAGTTTCGTTTCTATGGATTACACACATTTTTAGCCATGATGGGTATGAAAACAAATTATTAAAAGCAGGAACCAAGTGTAAATTTTTGTCATGCTGAGTTTGCAGGCAGCCTGGGAAAGAGCTCTAACGTGGGTGAACTGTCTCATTTATCTCAACAGGTTATTAACTTTGAAGCTCTCAGTCTGAAAGCATAAAAGCCAGTACTATTAATGACTTACTCCCTGCTCACATTAGCAGGAGGCTGTAGCGAACACAGCCTGAAACTATCCTTTTCATTGCTCAGAGAGCAGACATGGAGCATCATTTAACACACTGTTTTCCATTTCAGCATCCACTGAGCATGGGCAGATGCCTTCTGAGATCAGACCACCAGTGGAGAGCCCACTTTCCTCCAAGTTGTATTGCCTCCGTTAGGCAGGGTGGGTGGTTACTGTACAGGAACTCTGGCAGCCAGCAGCTGAGGGGTGGCCAGAAGCACACAGCGCTAAGGTAGCCCTGTTTGGCTTTACGCTGGGACAGAGGAGGAGTGCTCAGACCTTCAGGGCCAGTGAAGATGCAAGTGGAGATGTTTTTCCTCACTGCCTCTTGGTCGCTGCCTAGGTGCACATCTAACCAACCTGAGCACAGCAGCAGGGGGGGAGCAGGCATGCCAGGACAGGAACCTGACTCCCACCTGTAACGCAGAAGTTTCTCTAGAAATACTTTGAAGACAGTCTGAGAGATTTGGGGTTGTTCAGCCTGCAGAAAGGAGGCTCTGGGGAGACCTTATAGCAGCCTTCCAGTACCTAAAGGGGGCCTACAGGAAAGATGGGGAGGGACTCTTTGTCAGGGAGTATAGCCATAGGATGACGGGTAATGGTTTTAAACTAAAGGAGGGTAGATTTGGATTAGATATTAGGAAGAAATTCTTTATTGTGAGGGTGGTGAGACACTGGAAGAGATTGCCCAGAGAAGTTGGGGATGCCCCATCTCTTGAGGTGTTCAGGACCAGGTTGGATGGGGCTTTGAGCAACCTAGTTTAGTGGAGAGTGTCCCTGTCCATCGCAGGGAGGGTGGAACTAGATGATCCTTAAGGTCCCTTCCAACCTAAACCATTCTACAATTCTATGATTCTATGACTCTCTCCCAAGCAGCTGTCATATCTCTCCTGACAACTTTTTTGACACTGCAGTGCAGTTGCTACAGTCAGACCTCCAGCACTTTGTTCTTCAGATGGAGCCTGACAGATGGATTGAATGTTATCTCATTGGCAGGGATGCTGCTGTTTATGCTTCTAAAATAATTCACACTTCCCCACTCCCTCCATTTTGAGCTGTGAAGCTGCCGTGACATTTCTGATCTTCTGTGGCACCTCACAGTGCCACAAACTCCCGGGTCTGTGTGGCGACACTTTAACGCCTCCTTTGGCAACAGGGAGAGAGGGGTGAGTGAAGGATAGCAGATCCAGGGGGCACAGAGCGAGGCTGCACTCGGGAGGGGTGCTAAGAGGAAAATGGAGGCTATTAAAGAACAAGCTAGTGCATCTTGAGGAGAGTCCATAGGGTACAGGAGAGTAGCAGAGAAGAGGCAGAAGGGCACACATAGCTTGGGTTTGCTTAATACTTTACTTTCCATCCCAACCACAGGTATAATTAAAAGCACAGCTTAGTCCTGGCTTCCTTTTGCTCATTTTCTTTTTCTAGACCTGTTACACAAGTTACACATGCAAAGCATTTGAAATAACAAGGCAAGAGAGCATCAAAGAGGCTAATGCTTACGAGGGGTTGCACAGGCTCTCAGCCGAGCCGTCCCCCGCTGCCGGGAAGCCCTGCGTTAAGGATTGGTCTGCACTGTGTGTGAGGCCCCGAGCAAAGACCGGCTTTTGCAGACAGCTGGGGACTGGAATCAAGCTGCGATCGGCCTCCCCCTGTGCCTGCGCTGCTGGAGACAGGAACAGCCTGCGAGGAGCAGGGTTTTCACAGGATGCTAGACCCCAAGGAGCCGCTGCGTTTTGGGGACTCTCTGTCTGTCATTTATGTTGCGGGATTAGACCATGGTGGATAATCATCACATGCACACACACACACACACACACAAAGTCATGCTATGACTTATCAAACACACATGCAAGAACAAGCATGAAGCACTCTAGGCTTGAGCATGGAGTGGATGCTGTTTGAAACGTAGGTGCTTGGGTAAGGAAGCACATGAGCACAAAGGAGCAAAATTGACTGCTAATTCCAGTACAAGACTCCAGTGCAGGCAGGGGACAAGGCAGCAGAGCTACTCAGAGCTTGAGGCTATGATTCCCCTGTTTCTGAATCCACGAAGGCTGCACACATCATTCAAGCGATGGTAGTAGATACCACAGGAAAGCTACAGAGGTTCTTGCTGCACGAGAAGCTGTTGGTGATAACTGCACGAGAGAAACCAAGAATGGCAACCTCAGAGTTCCTGTAGGGCTCACCATCCTTCTTCCTGTGCCTCCAACCAGTGGCAAAGACATTGACTAAGATTCGTGGAAAGGAGCAGGTGAGGAAATGGCGTGCGCTGTTGCTGAAGTCTGAAAAAATTGCAATTTTCTGTTTTTGTTCTGTATCTGGAAAGGACATGATTTCTCACCAGAGGAGCATAGTGTTTCGTTCCTCTTTCAAACAAGTGTGGAGCCATTCCCAGCGACTTGTATCAGCTGAGCTTAGGGCTGGTCAAATCATTTGCTGATCAGACATCCACTTTTCTGCTTATTGAGCACATCCCTGTTACCAACAGCGTTAAGGCGGGCTTTCTCTGCATCCTAGCACGCAAGAATCTGAGAGCAAACAGGTTTTTGTCTGTTTGTTCCAGAAAAAGACTGTATCAGCATTTATCATGTTGGGAATTTCTTTCAATTTTTCTGTGTTTTACTTTAAGGAATGTTCCTGATGAAAGTAAATTTCAGATCTTCTTGATGTCAGGAACTGCTGTACCAGGGGCTGCATTGTAAGGAGGGCGGGGGGGAGGGGCAGCAGCAGAGTTTTGTCCATTTGGCTATTAACAGACACTGCGTGGTCTGGTCCTGTGCTGAGGAGCAGGTCGAGGAAGGTCTCATGGGCAGCACAGGTTAGGACAAGGCTGTTCAACAAAAAGCAGAATCCACTCAAAAGAAACAAATCTTGTGTAAAAGCCAATGTGTTCTCGCTTCCTTGCCTGCTCCCCCTCCCCTTCAGCTTTCATGTCGTTGGCTCAGTTAATTAAAATTGCAGTAATAGGGAGACTGGATGGTTTAGCAGATTGGTAATGGGATATACAGCCTTTCACCTCTAGGTCAATGGTTCGATTGCGGCCCAAGTTGGTAGTGACCAAAAGTTATTAGCATCGAATGGCTGCTCGGTGACCTCTGTGAGATGCGTGGGTGATTTCAGTGCTCTCCCTCGCAGACAGGTGTCCACACCGCGGGAACCACTTGCACGACTGGCACTAATTGGCACCCTCGTCGGCAGCCTCAGCAGCGGACGGGGATGGCCTGGGCACAGAAGTTGCAGCAGCCCTCTTCCTGGTGGTCTTCTACCCTGGGCTGCCGCGGAGCTGCTCACCTTGCTCGTGCCTTGCTCTGTGGCTAGAGACGGTGCCGCTGCCCAGGCTGCCTGGGGATTGCCTCTGCACGAGTGCGAGCTCAACCAACGTGGTGTTTGAAGCAAGCAGATTTTGGGGAGTGGCTGGCATTTGCTACTCAATTTTTATGAAAGGGCAAGTAATTTGGGGCGGTACACTTACTTTCGTACACAACAGAAAAGGCTGCTGTGTTAGCATGAGGCAGAAGATATGATAGCCCAGGTGACACAAACGGCAGGTGAAAACAAGCCAGCTGCAAGCCAGCAGGACCTGCCAGCATCCAAACCAGCCAGCGTGGTGCCTCATTTGCTTTGGGCACAAGGCTCTGCAAAGGCAGGAGAAGGGGCTGGCCTGGGCAGCCTGTACTGAAGAAGAGCAGGCACGAAGATTTACAAGCTACTGCCATTCAGAGCTCCACAGCCCCTGGGGAGGAACAGAGAGCAGAGCCAGGGGTGGTCATCCATGCCAAATTCAGCTCTCTTAGTTTTCTGACCAAATTGCTATTATCTAATTAATGCCTCATTTAAAATATCGGTATGGCCAAGTGTTCAGTGGGTGTGAGTCAGCGGGGCTGCTTCGGGCCAGTTTACACCAGCTGGCAATTTTCCTCTCAATATTGGTGACTTGCAGTAGTCAGGAAAAATGCCATCCATGTTTCTATTTGTCATAGTTGCGGCATGACAGTTGAGAGAGGGAGGAGAAGAGTAGTGTTTTCTCCGGCTTCCCTCAGCACAGTACTTGAGTTCCTCACTCTCTGGCACGTTTCAGTCCCCACAACTCACTTGCAAAAGACTCCTTTAACAGACACGACATGCAAGATCACACAGGAAATACGGGGTGGGATGAGTCTTCTGAGTCCCTCCTTGCCTCTCAGTTCTCCAGAAAAGGCCTCTTCCGATGACATCAGGAGTCCCGGTGAAACAGTTGTTTCAATATGGCAACCACAAACCTTTAGTAGTTTAGTTGCAGCAGTGCTGCAGAACTATTTCTGGTCCTAGACACGTGCCCAGAGGTGACCTTACACAGCAGCATCTGCCAAGCAGTTTACTGAGAAGGCAATACTTTTGGCTTTCTGTGTCCAGGAGAATCCGCCAGAGCTCTGCCAAGGCAACAAATTTGCTTAGGAATTTGGCTCCCGCTCTCCCAGCACACATGTTGTTACTTGCAAGCAAGTGGAAACGTTTCCTTTTAATGTTCTCGCTCAGCTCCTTGGGGTCAATGCAGAGTCTGAGTCTGCCCCCTTTCTTCTCTACAGTTTTTAGGGCCTCGGCACAGACTGCTGGCTCTTTGATTCTACAAATAATGCCATCTACTGTCACGTTTTATAGTTCTTCCACTGGTCCGTTTTGCCCTCGAAAGATGAGCCAACACTGTGGGTTCTGTGACAGATGCTGTGTCCTCCCACTGCCTCACCGGTGTGCCTTTGTCCTTAAACAATCCCATTCCTGCAAGTGTGCCAGATGACTGGTGGCCACCAGTGCGGTTGCTCTATCTGACTACAGTGAGAGCTGGCATGTTCCTGCAAGCTCTTGTTCCAGCTGGCGATTGTCCCCAGATCACGTTTCCGTAGGGCTGGGACTTGTTCCTCACCAGGTACATAGGGTCTCACCTTGAACCTTTAAGTACAGTGCCTCATTGTCATCTTTCCATTGCAGAAGTTTGGTTGTTAACTTCACTTGCATGCATGAGTGTCATTCCTAACTACTTTTTTAACTGTCTTTATTTTGCATTTGTAGCTTCCTCCTCTTTTTTTTTGGTGCTTTTATGAACAACTTGCCTCCATCATTTGAGACCCCGAACTCTGACTGTAACCTATGCTTTTCCTTTGCTGGCATATTTCAGTGGAGGGTTTGGAAAGCAATGGACGTTTTCCATTCCTATGCCAGCTGCCACATCAGTGGTATTGTTCCTTGTTTGGCACGAGCTTTCTTTTCCCTTTTCATTTTCTGCAAAGTGTTTTCTTCCCTGTTTAGCTGTGGGGTTGATGGTCATATGTTGCACTTCAGCTTTTTCTGTTCCTTGGCATGAAATCGTTGCCTTTTTGAACCTTGGGTAGATGTCTCTGAAAAGTCTTTCAATACCTCTCTATTGCCGAACTCCAAAATTATTTGCTCTTTCAAAAAGGACTGCCTAATATTCCAGATTTGCGAGAGGAGCTTTTTGATTTGAGGCCAAGGAAACACTGATTCCATTTTTCTTCTTGAGACCTTGCCTGAAACACATATATTCCACAGGCAACAGCCCCAGTACCTTCTTTACAGGTCTTTCCCCCTTGGTCTAGCTGGCTTTCAGTGCAGTCCCAGAAGTCTTAAAAAGTTTTCTTTTCTTAGCTCTGGGATCTCAGACTTGGCTTGTAGTGATTACAGGGCTGAAGAATCTTAAAACACAACGGCTTAAATACACACACAATAGTGAAGGAAGAAAATATTCCCTGTTTAAAGGAGTCCCAAATTTCAGTTATTGTATAGATTGTATTTTCTATATAGAAAAGTCCAGAGCTTTCCACCAGAACTGCCTGGAGCGACACAGAAGACTCGGCATGCAATTTTCTCTATAGCCAGCGTGTTAGTGCTGTAGTTACCACACAGCCAAGATTATCAAGTTGAAATCCCATCTTTTTTCCTTCAGAGATCTGTCATGTGTTACTAAGCTCCAGTTTTATTATTAGTGCTTCAGCCTACATATGATGTACATTGCTTAAGGACTATGGAGTGAATTGCCAAGATTAGGCGGAGTCCACAAATCAGTGGAGTAAGAAATCATTTTTTATGACAACCTTTCAAAAATGAAAAACCAAGTTTTCCAAAAGGTGGCTGTAGTAATCTTCAGTATTAGTGGGCTGAAAAGACACCAAACAATGGAAACCCATAAAGGTTTCCAAACTTTTTAGGCCAACAGACCGTTATAACTCTTTGATGATAAGGGACTGCTCTGCTTGCTTGTCATCAAACTTTTACTTGAATGTTTTTTGCTCCAAAACATTGCAGAATACTGTATTTCCATAGACAATCTACCATGTCCTCACAGTTCCCTGGTGATCCATAAATCTGTGTGGGAATCACTGCTGTGGACACAAAGTTAGACAAAAATCATAAAACTACAGGAAACTACAAGAATCCCCCTGTGTCCTCCCTAGAATTCTGGGAAACAGAGATGCAGCTCAGATGTAATTAGCCACTCTTCCCTCATTTTGTTTAAATATATCTTACTTTCTGCTTACTTTGTCTAGCCTCCAGGTTCTATTACAAGCTCTTCAGTCAAGTGCTCTTCTGGCACTGTACAACACTGCGCACAATGTGATGTTGATTGATGGGCACGTCGGTAACAGGCAATGCTGGCAAATTTCTGCTGTCTGTGTCAGAGCTCCACGAGCCTGTTACATTTATGTCAAGCAAAGATTTGTGTTTGCTTGAACCCAATGGTTTTCCATCCATGCCTAATTCTTCTCAGAGTTGGATTCCCTACGGAAAGTTGTGGAAGGTACCTGCTTAATATGGCCGGGCCAGTGGCATATCGCCATTTGGTCTAAGCACTCCTGGGGAGGGTAAGGAAGGGATCTCGTACTCCATTTTCACAAATTTTAAGTACCTTATTGGAGTTTTTCCTATTATACGCAAGTGTTTAGTGGGAGGTCAGTTAATGTAACTGCGCCAAAAAAAAAAAAAAGAAAGAAATTGAAAAGAAATAAAATATTTGGTTTCACGATAATTAAGAACATCATCCCACTAAACCATAATCCAGGTATTTCCACCTGTCCAGTCTTACTTATGGACAAAAAGTATTTTTAACAAGACAGACTCCTTCAAAAATAGGCAAATTGAAGTATTTTGTATTTTTATAATCTGCAAGAGAACTGAAAAAAACCCACCTAATGCAAGCATGATTTTTAGCACCTATTTTGAAGAAAGGGTATTTGTTAAAGATTCACACAGAACAACAAACTCAGCGTAAATCACCAAGAAGTTCCATAATGAACCTAGGGAGGATCAAACTTGATATTACTGGTATTGCAAAGATAACAAATGCTCATAAATAATATTTCAAAGAGTCTTCTCAGGGTTTTTTTTTGATGCATCATAAAGAAACAAAACAGGATTGTGCAACTTTTTAAATACATATTTTTAAATTGCTTTCAAATAAAAACTTTCATAGTTTGGAAATAGCCCAATCATTCCAAACTCATTTGAATCCAGAGGTATGAGATTTCCTGTGCCTGGTTCTGTCTCGCTGTGACATGCCTGCAACTGGTTTATTCTCCCTCTGTGCTGCATAATGAAATGGAGGGGAGGCAGAATTTATACTTTTGCAAAGACAGAGGAAAATAAAAACCAAATCTCTTCTAAATCCAAATTTATTTCAAGTCATTTGTACATGTGGAAATCCTGGTACCATCACTAATATTCAGAAGGAGAAGGGTCAGCTAACATCAAATACAGGTAGTATACAATTAAGCTAGTGTTTCGGCAAAGAAAAACATTATTTTATGGGTGTTTTCTGCCAATTGGTGGTCACACACAACAGAGGTGGTCATTTAGCTGAGTCTCCTGTCCTGCCTGAGCTTCCCATCTGTGTCTCTGACCCACTTGCTCTTTCATCCAAGGCTTGAAATAAAAATTCGCTGCAAAGAATTTCTGTCTGTGAGACACATCCACCAAAACATTTTGTCGTGCGCTACCGACTGTTTTTTGCATCCCTGTGGGAAAGCTGGAAAAATCCTCTTGCACCCACAGTTGCGTTGATGTTGACCAAAGGGTAATCTGTGGCACAGTTGGAGCCCACCAGGTCACTGAGTGCCCGCTCCCTGTTGCAGCTCCCCTTCTCAGCAGCACCGATGCAGCCCTGCTAACCCGTGAAAACTTACCATCCTCCTTCTGCTGCACAGAGGCTCTTGGTGCCAAAATACACTCTCATGTATCCTAGGGTTCCAGTAACTCCTTTGGCATAGTGAAATTGCACTTCAGAAAACGAGGGCAGAGCCTGGCCCTTGGCTGAGATCTGATACTGGGGTAGATGACAGCTGTGGGGTTTGGAGCATCAGGTTACTCAGAGGCCAAGCTGAAAGCTGAGACAGACAAAGTACTGATTGCGATTTTTAAATTTCAGTTTTTCATAATAAACACAGACACCTGCAACACAACACGCAGTCTATACATACTGCTAATAACCTCTCAGCAAGTTACATGACTAAGATTTTAGACATGTTTTAAGAGGAAAGATGGAATAATAATCATCATCTTATGCAGGAAACAGAGCATATAATGGGATGGATACATTACTCCCCAAAAGAGGCGTCATTCATCTTTTTCCGCTCCTTTTTTTCAAAATTGGAAGCAAACTGAATAGCAAAAGCCATTAGATCAAACAACAGAATTTCTGCCCCAAAAGTAAAAAATAAAGTCTCTTTGTGTGCATTGCTCCTCAATGTGCTGAATGGAATTTGTGATACTTGGGAGGAACAAATAAAGCTGAGTTCACTGCAGGCTTTGAATCTGGCTGCCTGATATCAGGCAACAACTATGAACATTTGATATTTTTCCTGTGTTTCTTTAAATATTTACTTAAGTATGCTAACCTCAAATACTAAGCCAGCATTTACAAAGAAATATTTGGGAGTGTAAAATCACCACTGTTAATAAAAAAATAAATACTGTAATAATCATTGGAAACACTTGCAGCTTACTTTTTTCAAAACATTGTTTAATTGAGTAACTGTTAAAAATGGAAGGAGAAAGAAAAGTTGGTTGTTCTTGCGAAGAGGATTTTGCAAGATATAGTTCTGAGTTATTGATGAAGTCAGACTGTTTTGCAGTTTATATTACTTATGATTCACTGAAAGTAAATAAATTTTGCATTTTAAGAAAGCTAAGTTAGTTTAATTGAGTCCAGATCACCTGGATTTTCAGCAAGTTAAAATCCACAACAGATGCAGATTTAATTCTTATAATCCAGTCTTGCCTAAATTCAAACACAGATTAGCATACCCCCGGCTTTCTTAGTAACATCTATTGCTGCATTGTGGACCTGGCATATACCTTTAATTTTAAGGTACGGTAATCCCACACTCGTATCATATTCCTGAACCACTTTTCCCATATCAGTAATGGGTACCTCATAAATTGGGTTTTGGGTCTGAGCGGCATCATGTGATTGTGAAATCAGGGTTGTTTATGCTGTCGCTTAGTAACAGCACAGTTAATATCTCAGGTAAACACACCTGTCCTGACCTACTTGGGTCTGCTTGTTTGTTTGCTGTTTCTTTTTAACAATTATCCTTTTAGTTTTTACCTGGTTTTATGCAAATCCCTTTATGTGAGGTTAGCTACAGTAATCAGTTTTGTGCTTTCAAAACATGAGCAGGCTGTCTCACAAATGTTTTAATCTTTTATTTCGATGGGTGCTTGTGACCCTGGTGGCTGTGCTGCAGAAGGGGCAAGTGAGGATCAGAATTATCTGTTTTTCTTACCCATCCAGCCAACTATATACAGCAGTCAGATATGGGGGTGGGAGACAGGCAGAAACACAGGACAAAGCTCATCTTAGGCACAGATGATGGATGGTAACCCAATTTCAAAGTGAAACTGAAGCCCACAACATAATGTTGTTCAGCCTGTATAACATAAAAATGACTGTAAAGACCTTGCAGATCTTTGCTTCCAAATGTTTTTAATACCTGACATTTGGGATAAACCAGCTTGTACCAAAGGCAGTTGGGTTTGGTGTTTTGGGGGAAAAATTTGCTTTACAGAAGTATTTTTATGAGTCCATGTGTCCTTTCTGGCTAAGTTGTTTCAGCAGAATCACGAGAGAAGGCGAATGCCATTAGAAACTGTTCCAGTCTCCAGTCATTTTAGTAGCAGGACATTAATAAAAGGCAACCAAGAAGTCCTCATGAGACCACTGCAGGGCACCACTGTAGCTTTAGTCCAAGTTTTAATTCCTTTTTACACTTGTTAAAATTGAGCACTCAGAGAAAACGTTGCCAGATCATGATAGATCCACCTCCAACTGGATATCTGGTTTGACTTAAAGACTTAAAATAATGATCCTCTGCCATATGTTGAATATAACTTGAGGTTTTTAGCAAAATATGTCTTAGATTAAGTGTACAGTATATGCCACAGCACCGTTGAGTTGTTTCTCTGAAGAGAAACAGCATTGCTTCTGCTCTCCAGTTGGGAGGACTTTCCCTTCAGGCTAAATGAGACAACAAATTAGGGGTGGGCCCTTCAGTGTGGTCTTTTGCAAGTGGAAGGTGCTGCACTGTCTAACCAGGGAGGTTTCTGAAGGGAGGTGTAATAAGGTTAGACGAAAACCAGTTGAAAATACTGAATTTGGTTGTACTGATGCAGCTGCAGACTGCTCCACTCCTGTGTGAAAGGGGACTTCTGGGAACATCCTGAAATGTGCATATCGAAGAAGAGGAAAGGGTAACATTTACTTACATGCATACGTATGATCACACCTGGCACACAAAGTAGCTATGAAAATAATATCTCTGTAATAATTATGCTACTAATGAGCACTCCTTGGCATTTGAAATTTTTATATATACATAACAATTGCTTCAAATATTTGTAAACCCAATAAATTATAATAGTTTCTTAATGAGCTATCGTACACAAGTATACTTAGGTGATTTTGGAAAAGCATGTGAATTAACGTTTTGGTTGTAATGGCTTCAAGGGAAAGTTTACTTCCATGTTTGATTTTTTTTTTTCTGTATTTTTGAAAACTAACTAACAGCATTTATTACTCCAAATTGCATAATCTATGTTTTCTAAACATTTCCGGAACTCATCTTTCCAATTGTTGCCATTGTTTATTTCTAACATGGTGCCAGGGTACAGTTACCTAAAAAACTTTTGTTTTAATTAATTCAAATATACCTTCTGACAGCCTTAGCTAGCTGAATTAGCTCTCTCTACTAATTCCAAGTGACTGCAGTGAAACCCACTGGCAAAAGCAGGGCAGATCAAGGGCAAGTTTCATGTCTCTGTCATCCAAAAAAAACCTCCTCTCGTGACTTCAGTTTGTTTTAATGAGAAGTTTATGGATCTTTTCCTTCCCCCTTTCTGCATGCAAACATGAGCATTGCTGTAATCTGGAGCCATTATACCAGCAGCAAGTTGCTGTTGTAATCAAGGATGCTTTGATTGAGCAGGGGAGTGATGGGTCTAGAAAACTACAGGCCAGATGCATTAGTGCATCTAATCTAGTGACCCAGGCAACATCAGAGGTCACTGAGAGGGCACTAAAACAGACTCGTGGCACCCTAACAAGTACAGCCTTACCCCCAGAATAGCTGTGACAGCATATATGAAACGTATCTATGTCAATTAAAAAAGATGTGCGCGTGTGTAATATGTGGTGGTGGCGGTGAAGGCTGAGTGAGGCTATTCTTGCATGTGACTGTAAAAAGGAGTACCTCCACAATGCCTCTCCATGCTCCTCATTTCGTGTTGCCAACATGCAAGGGCAACAGAATTCTACAGTTGTAAATTTTTATGGGAAAGTCATGGGGGACACGGAAGATAAGCAAAAAGCATTTTAAAAGACTACATCATGCTTCTGCTGAATTTTTCCATTTAAAACCTACTTAGTAACCAGAAGAAAAATGTAGCCTTTTTGTGGCTATTAGAGGACTCCTGACACATTAGATATGAAATACCATCTGCAATTTTGTTTGTAAGAGCATCGTGTTGCTTCAGGTTATCTGAGGATAGGAAACATCTCAGCATGTGATGCTACATAAAGTGACACAAGACGCCCTCAATACACTGCACAAAAAGCACAGGGAAACCAGGTTTTGTTGTTTGTTTGTTTGTTTTTAAAGTGAGTGGAAAAATGATAGGTTCCAAAGATGACTCAGAACAACTCATATCCTTGTATGAACCCTTCCTTCCCTCTTCCTTTCCCTCCAGTTTGTAACTGTTTCTCCACCACAATGAACAGAAACAGGTAGCCTGTTTCAGGCAGCATAAATATCTGGTACAGAGAAGACTAGAATGGATTTTCACAATTTAAAGCTAAAATATGTAAAAAAGTGGAAGGCAAAAGATTAGCTGTTAATCCCAATTCATGGGAAGGCATTCCTTTAGTAAAATAGACACCAATTTCTTGAGATAACATTATTAATCATCATCCCACCGATGTCACTATTACTAAGACATTGTAATGCATCACATTTGCTGTGCATCACAACTGTGCGTTATATTTTACAGGCAAATCAAAGACAACATCCCTATCTTGGAGAGCTTACAATCCTGGGGAGGGTGGGGAAGGTCCTGCAAACAATTATTTCCAGATGAAGTGCTTACAGAGTCATGTATCAGGCGCTTTATATAGATCCTAGGAGATACTTGGATGTGAAATGATAATAAAGAAAAAGATCATTTGTTTGTTTTGTTAGACTCTCACAATCTTTGGGACCTTCCTTTTCTTTCTTTTTTTTTTTTTTTTGAGTTTCTGCGGCTGAAGAGGAGAGCAGAGAATTGTTTATTGGTTTGGTTGATGAATTGCATGTTTACAGGGAGGCTTAGAGGAAGCTCTGAAGGGAAAGAGCAGATGGAAGTTATGGACTGACGGGGAACTTGACCAAGACAGAGACAGGACAGGGGGGACGGTGGGGTGGGCAGAGTGGAGAGACCAATTGGCACAGGGACATGAAACATGACAAGGAGAAAAGCAGGCAGAAGCGATGCAGTGCAGGCCACAGATGAGACGTGAAACTAGAACTTGATGTGAAAAGCTAAAGAAAGGTACTGACAGGAGATGAAAAGGGCCAGCCATAGACGGAGCACGTGGTTCCAAGTGATTCAGATGGAAAGACTGGAGGGCGATAAAGCAAGAGGCCTGGTAACTGTAGGTTGTCAAAGTTAAGGAATGAAGTAATAAGGCTTTGGGGCTGGGGGAATAAAAATAATAATGAATACAGAAAGGGATCAGAAGGTCCCAGAGGGCAGGCGAAAAGGGAGGAGAGCAAGGCCAGCTCAGCCGCGTGTAGCTACACAAGAGAGGAGAGGTCCAGCCTTCTGTGCACCCAGTTCTCATGCTGATGCCAATAGGCACTGGGCCAAAGCCAAAATACGAACAGAGAGAAGGGCCACAAACAGGTCACAGAATGAAAGGGAAAAGAGCTGAAAGAGACCAACGTGGCCCTCAAGTCTGTTGGTAGTGTGATCTGAAATGAAGGTTGCAGTCGGCAAAGGATAGAGGCTACCTGCCACCTGAGGCAAGCTGCAGCCCCAGGTGGGTACACAGGGTGCTCAAGGGATGAAAGTAATCAAATGTAGATGTGAGATTCAAAGAAGAGAAGGAACCTAATAAGAGAACCTCTAAGTGGGTCAATGGGAGGGGAAGGGCATAATTCAGAGGTGGACATTTCTCACCACTCATGCTTGATTTTGGGGCAGAGACCTTAGATATGATCAGTCCTTTAGGGGCTGGCAGATGAAAGGGGAGAGAGACCTGCTTCCTTTTTTTGGCTGTACCCACAGCTCAGCAGTCAGAGACCTCCAGGAATAAGGATGAGGGAGGGAGACAGACAGGATTCCACATAATTTCCTACGTCACTCTGTAAAATGGATTGATGAAAGGTATCAGCAGAGACAAAACATGTCACTATGGATGAAGGAGGAAACATTTTCATAGTAGGATTCAGAAGGATACACCTATGAGCATTTGAGATGATAATGGCACTAACTGCAGGTCGTCTTGGATTTTGTTACCTGCTATTGGACAAAGACATATGATTAAAATTAAAATGTCAAGAAGATGTTCTCCCATAGTCCATCAAAAACACCGCCACCTGAGAATACCAATGCTGATGATAGCCAGAATAGAAATTCACCCTCAGCTTATTGACATACTTTTTGAGTGCTTTGAATGTATACACTGAACCAACTTGGAGAATTAGCAATAGAAAGAAACCACTATGATGTTGAGCAGCTCCTTCACTTCTGCATGCCTAAGGCATTATGATAATGACTTCCTTTGTAAACTACTGTGAGGTTATTTCCTACAGAGGAAAACAGATATGTAAGTGCCATGTATTACTATAATACTGATGAGAAATGGAGCACTGCCTCACTGCCTTTTGTTTCCTAGAGAGAAGAATCATTACTCATGAGGATGATCTTTTCTTTTCCTTTTTTTCTTTTTTTTTTTTAAGAACTTGCAAATGTTTTGTTAGACAATTTATCACTTGTCTCTAAGGAAGGTGAATGTGGGTATCTTACAAGAATGAAGACAGTCAGACACAAATCAAATTTATGAACTGGCCCCCCTTTACAGTTCATAAGCCTCTGGCTTGCTCCCCCTCTTATGCAAAGGATCAAGCATAGTATAATTCATATCCTATGCCATAAATCTCACTAGGCCACAAGAGGGAGCAGCTTTCAGAGGTGCAGGCAGACAGCAAAACCGAAAAAAGCCCTCCAATTAACATAAATAAACGCACGGGAGATCCTCAGTCTCAGAAAAGAACAAAGAAAGAGTGGCAATCTCCCAACCACATGGGTGGTATTTCAAATTTTGTAGCACATAACAAGTAGGATCAGCCTTCATGCTGAAGTGGACAACAGGTAGATATTTGCTCTCTACAAATGACTCAATTTAACAGATATTCCCGTGTTCATTTCCAAACCTTTCCCTGGGCTAATCTTAACACTTTGGAAGACAGAAGTTGCAGCCTTAACACCTCAAGCCAGGTAAGTGTAGGGCCACTTCTCTGAAAAAGAAGTACTCCTTTGGGGAAGAATGGTAGGTCAAGCCAATGCTATAAAAAATAATCGACAAACAAAGATTAAGATCATGTTTCCAAGCCACCTGCTTCATATCAACACCTTCTATAACATGTACTTCAAGGTTGTTTTTCGTCCTTTAAAAAAAAACAAAAACAAAAACAAACAAATACAACTCCTCCTTGGCTTTCTCTAATCTTGGCAAAGGAATCTGTTCACTTAAGCAAATTGCTGTGAGTTGAAGCCTATTGCAATGGATCTTATCTCTTGTAGGAGCCATTAACACAGAAAGCTGGATTTTCTGTGTCAGGTGAATCTGCACAGGCAGGCAGACCATTGCCCCCCCTCACTCTGCTGCACAATCATGCGCTGAAGCAACATTTCTGGGTCAGAAAGGTAAAGGCACTGTGTTATGCAGTATCTTGAGGGCCACAGACTTACCTGGCAGAAGCAGATATTGGTCTCCCCTCATATCTTTGCTGGCACAGACACTTCTAATGGGATGAAGATACAAAACTTTATTTTTAAATCAATGATTAGTCCTCATTCAGTTCATAATGTCGTTTCAGGTGGAATTTCCCCTTTTTCTGGACTGCAGCTTTCTTTAGAACACGTCAGAATATAATCAGAAACATTTTTTTTTCCTTGAATGCTCACAAAGCAAGGTGAAGACTCTGGAGGACCTTTGTCTCCTAAAATGTCACATCAGTATATCTGCGTACAGTGTGACCATGTGTTGGACTGGTGTCCCTGCCTGCCGCATGGCTGTAAAGCCTCATATTGCCATAGAGCACAGTCTCCTAACTGCCCGCAGGTACCCATATGTCAGTGTGCAGAGGGGCACTACTTTTGCTTATGCTCCCTGACTCCTTTTGAAAAAGGCACCCTAGTGATAGAAGAACCTGGTGTACACTGGCATTGTACCCATACACACATGACAGATCTTACTGCCACACCTGAAAGAGATGCAAAAGCCTGGGCAGTGCAGATGCAGCAAAAGTGCCCTGATTTAGATGAAGTCTTTGAGTTCACATCAGGTATTAAACCTAAAGACAGTGTCTAAAGACTCAGTTATAATTTCCTGAAGTCCCTGTGGTCAATTTATGGAATCACAGGAACAAGGGGTGAGTTGACGAAGACATAACACAGAAGCTTAAGGTCCCTCTGGGATACTTGTTCCCAAAGCAGCAATTCTTATTTCCTCCACTCACCGTAGGAAGGGTTTGGTGTCTAAGAGAGACACTTCCCTGGTGTGAAATGCTAGGGACAGCAATGTCTAAGCTACGCATGTGCATGACTCCCAGCTACATCCAACTAGGGTTCTCAGCTACAGGCCTTCTTTTGGAAGCAGGCAGCTAGGCTTCATTGTTATGGTCTTTGCCTGTACCCTGTTGCATGCACAACCAGACTTAACTCAATGGTCCCAAGAGCAAGAGCTTACTTTTAGACAGAGAAACCAGCTTTCAAATTCTCATTTGGCTTGATTCAGAGCAAAGACTTGGATTCAGGTCTCCCATTCCCCAGGCTATCCCCAAATGAGCCTTTCTTCTCTTTAAGCTATATAAATCCCTTGTATAAATAATTAAGCATTCATTGGGCCAGACAGGGGAATGAGAAATGTAAGGGAGTGATTCTCCAGCCTGCTAGTTAGCACGCTCATCTGGGATGTGGGCAAGTCAGGTCCAAACCACTGCTGCAATGACTAGTTAATTATTCATAGAAAACAGAACAGCGTCTATGGAAGGGAGGGAGTGCAATTATCCAACAGACTGGCAGTGGATCTACTCTCCTGCGAAGTGGGAGAGCTGAGTTCAATCCCCACGCCAAAACAGGGTGAGGGAAGTTTTGAGAATGGCCTGTTACTTTTAAATTAGTGCTAACAATTTGGCTGTTGGGTGCAGTGCATACAGGCAGCTAACTGTGGTAAACTCCAAATTCTCCTCCCCTTGGTGCAACTGCTCTCCTACCACAAAAACTCATGTATCAAAGGTGAGACTTCTTTGTTGTATGAAAACAGGTTACACATCAGGCAAATAATCTAGATTTCCGTTACAGTAGTGGGGAAAAAAGATCAAGGACATTTTCTGAATGTAATTCATCTCACTAATAAAAAATCAGTGAGATAATTTTTTTTCTCCAGAAGATTATTTGGCTGAAAAGGAGCCTAGATATCCAGTTTGGATGCAGATCTATGTCTGGAAGGTATCCAAAGTCTGCTGAGAGGACCCCCATTCAGGTTTCCATGATGCACCTTGCATGATGATGCAGCCAGCCATGCAGCAATGGGAGTGCCCTGACGCTCAGCACTAAGCAGCACCAAAGCCTCCTCTGGGGATATGAGAGCCCCAGGCCTCGCTAAGTGGCACATGTTCTCCTTGCAGGGCTCTCTCCATTAGCCGTCTAAAATTGCTCCTTCCTCTTTGCTCCCTTACTTCAGTCTTTTGATTTTTTAACTGTGCTTGAAATACACATCACAATAGCTGCCGCTTTTTTCTAGGGCTTACACCTAGCACTGTGAAACATTGTCAGCCTGCAAAGAGACACAGTATAACTGAGCAGTACGTGATTTGGTTTTGGGTTTTATCAGTTTATAAATTCCAAACACTGGGAGATCCTAATTTATATGGCAATGTCAGTTAATGGAAGGGCATCATCCCTCCTTGGTGCTGGTACTGAAAACGCCAGTAGAATCAATGAGTGATAGTGTGCACATCCCACTGACATTAACAGGGATCTGATCCACCCAATATGCTTGTGGCAGCTCTCTCAGTGAGACTAGCTCAATCCCCTCCAGATGGGGAAGCCACAAGTGAGTAGAATTAAATTTTTTTCTAGGTTGTTTTCAAATTAAACAAGTAATAAAGTTGCATGACTCTGTAGCCTGACTCTGTAGCCTGCATCATGTCTTTAAATGCGGTATTGAATGTCATTGTCATCTCACAGCAGATGGGGCAGGGGTTCCTCCTCACAGTAAAGTTTCCTAGGGAAGCACGCTAGGGAGAACATTTTGGCAGGAAAGCCCCTGTACAGTAATGTCATCCAAATGTAGAGGTATTGCAGGGTGAGGAGCAGGGGAAATGCTTGAGTCTCAACAGCAGCAATATGGGTGTAGGACCTAGATCAGAAAACACATTGGGTTTTGGGTTGTTGCCTTGTCTGACATCCAAGAGACAGTGCACATGTAGCTGGAGGGGCTAACAGGAAGGAGTAGAAAGGCTACTTTGACATGCAAAATTACACTTAGGAAGTAGGCAAACCTAAGAAAATAATCCAGAAAACCCACACTTCAATAGTTGCAAGCTTGTTTGAGCTTTGAGTAATTGCCAACTTATCCATCCTAAGATGTCCGCATCCAGTTGCCAGCATGACAGGATCTCATAGTTCTGGCTACACAGCTGCTACACAGGCTGTATACTTCTGCAGCAGAGGTTAAAGCTCCTTTCTGACATTTCTCTGCACCAAAGACTAAGAGATGGGCCTCTTTCTTCACAGACTGCACACGAGTATCTCATTCTCTGCTCCAATGAACAAACTTGAAGGCTACCAAAAGACAGCAGGCAGTAGCATTGGTGTCTGCGTTTAAAAGCGAAGGGGTCTGGCTCAGTTTGGCAGCCAAAGACTCCGAATCCCAAGTAATGAAAATGCCGTGCTCCAGCAAGGAACAGCAGCTTAGACAGCTTTGCTCCACACTTGATGCTGGCGACTTCTCTGCAAGGACCTCCTCAATGTGTGTGTCATTGTGGCTCAGCTTCCTGCGATGCCCCGCTCTTTCCAGACCCTGAGCCTAGGCTTTCGCTGTGGGTCTCTGATTCACCCTGCTGGGGCAACAGGCTTCACTTTCAGGAACCATGAAAGAACCGCCTTGCCTTGCCTTTGGTGATTTCTCTTCATCCATGCCATGTGAAAAAGCATGGAGCAGATTTGTGTCTCTGATTCTGATGCTTGTGCTTGGGATCCCACATGGCAAAGCGTACTCCCTCAGTCACTAACACAGAAAGGGGTGTTAAGGCAACTTTTCTTCTTTTGTACATTTTTTTTCCTTCAAAAATTGTACAAGCAGTAGAAAGGTACAACACATACTTTTTTGCTTTGGAGCTGTATAACATAACATAACACAAGTGTTCGGGAAACAGTTTGCAACTTTGCTTAACCTACATATTTACAAACATTGGTACACATTTTTTGTGACAATAAATAGTTAACATGAAAATGAACTACACAAATGCAGGAGTATGTGTACTTGATTTATAGAACTAGTACACATCTCTTCCTATACGAAGCTGAACACATTCAATTATCAGTGTAATTACAGGGCAATTCTCTCTCTTCCACATCATCCGATTTTATTTTAGATTTGAACAATACACATGTATGGTTTGTCTGGTTTTTAATAGCTAACATATTGCTCATCCATTCTGTTAGTTGTATAACTTTATTTAACATTCCCCATCCCCACATGGTTCTCCGTTTGTTTTTTTAAGTTTCCTCTTGAAGGGAATTGCCACTCATTGGTGGCAATTGTGTTGGTTTTGACTCAGAACTGATTTCCAAGTGCTGTTCTTCAAGCCGGTATGAATTGACTCTAAAAGCATCCCCATATAAATGAAGTATCTCTTCTTACATGGAGTGCACTAAGCTGGAATTGTGCATGGAGTGACATTATCATTATATTATATTGTTCACAGCTTTTTACTCCATTCACCCCATTCTCTGCCTTCAAAAAGCAGGGAAGGGCTCTCTCTGTTTCCCAGCTGTGCTCTGAAGGTGTTCTCTGTAGGACCTACTTTCAGCTAGATCTGTCAGTGGATATAACCCCAAAATACTTGCCCTCAAGTACCACTGAATAATTTTTGCCAAGAGCGTATTGCAAGCTCACAAGGAAGATTTCTCTTGCAAATTCATCCTGCTGTTACTCTTAAAGCTTGCTGCACTACAGTCTGAGCTGCTTGCCTTGGTCATGGCTGAAATTGTACTTGTCTATAATATCTAATCTTTGCTTTGCAGAGATCAGCACATGTTAGTGAAGGCAAACCCTCCAAAGGAGATGTTACTCTCACCATCCCCTTGGAGGGGAATGGTTCTAGCATTACATGTATGTAATGTTGCACAGTGATTTTTTTTCTGTAGGCAAGATCATGAAAAAAGTGACTATCAAATGCTTTCCCATAACATCCATATTGCTAACCCTTCTCTGCACAAACCCTGCCTTGGTTTGTTTCAGTCTGTGTTTATGTCTTTCCTTGACCTTGTGTGAATCATCTGTTATTTCAGCCAGTTTTGTCTTAGGCTTTTTTTGCCTGCTGCTGATCAATACCAATGATCCAACTAAGTCCACTTCCAATGCCATGACAATATAAATTTGGTAGCTGCATTGTTACTGGTTCTTAGCACTTTCCAGTAACTGAGAAGTCCATCTGTACATCTGCCAAACTTTTACAGAAAGATCTTTCTTTGTTCTGATTTCAGTTTTATTGCCAGTGGATGTAGTAAGAAACATTACGTTTCTCTTAGGTTCCTATTGCTGTTCCAAACTACTTAAGATTTTGTTGGATCTTTCTTTAGTTTAGCTCTAAAGACAGATGTCAGAAAGCACCCTTTGTCATATGTTCTCTATTCAGTGTGGCATCCTGATAGCTATCCTTCCTTTATCTATTTTGCATCTTTTTCCATGCTTCCCCAGAAAAAGTCAATTTTTCACAAATAACCCATGTATACACATTGCACCAGAGAATGAAGTATTGCTCACAGCCATGCCTGAAGTCATTCAGTCAGCCACAGCAAAGAAGTTAAGCCGTGAAATTTATTTCACTTCTGGCGCCATGCTAAGAGACACACTCAAAAATACATTTGCAAGAAATAACAGCAGCTTTATTGAATCTACTAAGTTATGAGCAATTCTGCATATGCTAGTAGACATTGCCATTTATGATAATAAATAATTATGCACACACAGAGCCTACACCAATGCAGATATCTGGAACTCACAAGACTACCGTTTCTTTTTTGCTTACGAGTGAGGGGTTTCTGGCTGTTTGCTCAGATTATTAAAAAAGATAGAGGTCAAACAGAAGAACAGTGCAAACTGGCAAGAAAAATAACTGTGCCTCCTCTGAAGGCAGTAGATTACTGCAGGAGTTTTCAATTGCTCAAACCAGTGCTATTTTTAAGCAAATATTAATCTCGAGGTGGTAACATCTACGTTGCAAGGCCAGGTGACTTTGAAGCTAAGTTCACCATCCATCTACACTGCTTACCTGCTGCAGCTTTTCGTCTTGTTTGTGGCTATTCAACTAGTTTGCTCAGGGAAAACCTCACCTGTGCACTAAGTATTAAAACGTACTCTAGGACGTGCTCTTCTGCACTGTGGATGAGCCTCGGAGGTGTCTGCCTGGCTAGTTACCTCTGTATGTCCTGCTTGCCATTGTGATATTGCCATGACCTGGAGAGGACACAGAGCAGGATTTGGGAATGCTTCATGCTTTTTCCAGGCTCAGATAAAACCAAGCATAGGCAATAAGACCTGAAGACAAATAAGAAGACAAGCTTCACCTGTACTCTGGACCTGCCTCCTCTCCATCTTCACCATCAAAAATCCCCTGGATTTATGTTGTATGAATAAAATAATATTCCCTACCGCATGCACGATTTTCAAACAAATGTATCATTGTTTCTTAGGGTACAGAATATTAGCAGCAAACCAAGACGGAGGTCCCTGGCATGTCCCCAGAGCTCTGCCATTTCACATGTCTACTCGCACACACACTCATGCTCCCTAGAGGCCACCAAACTCAGTCTGGTGGTAAACAGTAACAGGAGATCCACCTACTCTACAAGCACGATTGCATCTTTCAATGCAAAACACATTAGCAGTGATTCAATCTCCAGACACACAAATCATGCAGCGACTTCTACCTATTCGGAAATTTAAGGGTGGTTGAGTCATTGGAAACAGCACAGAGTGTTGTGACTGGTGGACCAGCACAAGGCATCTTAAAAGTAATTGTATTATTTTCTTAGTGTTTAAATTATGTGAAAAGAATATCAGCCTGAAAAATAAAACATTAAAAAATTGCCAAATTTAGAATTATTACAATTGCTTTTCATGATCCAGCCATTAACTCCATGACTGACACATTTTCCACAGTCAACCCTGATGCTGAGTAGTATTTTGATGAAGGGAGCAGAAGCTCTGACCACAGTGTTCAAGATCTGCATCTCAGAAAGGTAACAAAAAATAAGAATATTATTCATCTATTATTAGAGTGTCACTCTGTTATTGCAGTATTACTCACCTATTATCAGCATATTACTAGAGATGCTGAAGCTAGGTGCTAAGGTTGCGCAGAAGGCAATGGAAAACTGAAATCAGTTTGCTTAATATTTTCTATTATCTCTGTTCAACACAAGCAGGCCTGAACTTGGTTTTCGCTGAACCTTTCTCCTCCAGAATTTCTTCAGGTGTTACAATGACACACTGATATTTTGTGCAGAGAATTTAACAGGCCTTTAATGCACGGGGAAACTGAAAGGTTTATGTATTCTACCCAGCCAGTTATCACAACTGACAACATTTCTGCTTGACTGGAAATAATTCTCTGATGACATCAAAAAATCAGGGCTGCACCGTCAATCCTGGCTGAGTACATGGACGCTGAGGATTTGAGGCTTGGTGCAGTGTCAGTCCAGAAAAATACCAAAAGTTTGCAAGGAGAGGGGAAATGATCTGAAGTACTCACAGCTAGGCAGAACAAATCGTCTTCATTAAAGATTTCTCTAAAACTACCACTCACAAAGAAAAATATCAGGTCAAATGGGCCTTGCGTGGCCAAAACTCTCATTTGCTTCAGCAACTGCCTCTTAACATAAACCATTTCCACACATGGACGTCTCTCTCTGCATCTGTGTTTTTAATACCTTGCCATTTGCTCTCATGTTCCTTAAGGCAAAACTCTGCTTTTGGTTACACAAGTGGAAACACAGTAGCTTTTCTCTGTATTAACATTAGCATAGTGAAGAGCAAAATTTGACCTAAAACTCTGAAACAGTTTTTATATGTATTTTTACTGGTGTGTCAGCAAAGTATAACAAATACGCTGCCAGCAGTCAGGTAAGTGGTATTTTCAAAATTCCCCCGGAATGAACAAGAATACAAAGCCTGTTCTGAAAGGGATTGTTTCCAGCACTGTAACCAATTTCATGGCTGATAACACACATCTACCAGCAGATAAGCAAAGAAAATATGCTTGTGTGATTAACTACATCTCTGATGCACTGCACAGTGCATGAGTTGCACTTTTCCTTTCTCTTAACTTTAGAACTATTTAGTAATGCTGTTCCCATTGGATTAAACAAATTTCTATTAGCTTATTGTGAACAGGTCTTGTATGCAACTAAGCATTTCAGATTTCAGGATGTCAGAACTGATGCCTGACAATCCAGTGGAAGACTACACAAGCATTTCAAACAAAACGTAGTTCTACTATGTTCTTAATCTGGAGTTATCCCTAAGTGAAATGGGGCCATCATAAGAAAGGTTTTGGCCACCCAGCTCACAATAAGCAACTTTCCAACACCATAAAGGTCCTGGCACTTATACATAACAACTAAATTGCTTCAGTCACCTCTGACACAATGCAAAAGTATTACTTATGAACATTCCTCAGGATCTTCTCAAGTTCTGTCTTGAAGAATTTCAAGAACATCACATATAATATTTAATTTTAATTTTAACTTTTAAATTTAATTTTAAATAGTAGATTTTACATAAAAGTATCTAAGATTTTCTTCCTAAAGAAAATTGTCTTCAGTCTCCTCTTCTATTAATTTGTATAAATCTCAGTCAGATAATGTAAAACAAAACTATAAGTAAAACTATGGAAATGACAATAAAAAGAAAGTAAACAGCTTCATGAATCCAACCTAAGAACATCTTGCAGAGAAAGGGAAGAAGTTTATCTGAACCTACTATTCTGGTTTAAGCCCTTTTCCAATGACAATGACTTCAGAGAATTTCTGGTTTCTTATCATCTCCTAACAGGCATTTTCCATGAGGCTGAAATTGCTCCTACTGAAAAGGAGCCCAAAGAGCAAAAGATCAGAAAGTCCATGCTATATCCCACCACTTATATTCCTTTGGCCAAGGATAGTGGTAAATGATATGAAAAGAGCTGACCAATATATTTGTCACAAATAATGTCATTCTCTGAATATACAAACTGGACTCTGTATAGGCACCTTCCACTGAGGAAAACATACTGCATTAGTACTAGTTTCTGATGAATGAAACTATGTTTAGAAGTTGTTGTCCTTTTTAACATTGCATTTTAGAAAATATGCAAGCCATGTTTTGATAACTAAGACTATTCCTAATGTAGAGTCAGCTATACTAGCCAACTAGTTTCTTGCTGATAAAGCCTGTTTTGATCATGAAGGTTAATATGTACAATAACAGTAAAAGTGCCTGTTAGTGGTTTAAGTTGCATCCAACACCTCACTGTCAGTGGTACAACTTTACCACTACTCTTGTCTGTGCACTTGTGGTCACTGTAATACCCCAACAGTGCTTACCCAGCACACACTTTCCATCACCAAGTTACTACCAGTGGCCCACTCTAGGGAAATCACTGCGTTTCTGGAACACTTTCCTCATGTAGAGCAGTGAGCTCCCTGTTGCTGCTGTCTGCTCCAGCAATACAATGCTAAACAAGAAGAAAAAAATGAAATAGGCCTATATGGATGATCTGATAGAATAAATTTCAATAACCAGCTCATGAGCAACATTCATAACTGTCTGTCATGCAAGAAGTATGACAAATAACTGATTTTATGATTATACAGGACATGGAAGGTGTTAGGACAAAGTCCTGAGAAGTCCTAGATATTCCTGAATTTAGGCTGAAGTCAGACTTTCTGACCATGATGGTCAATGCAATATACGCAAAAATAGCTTGCATTTTTTGAATCATCTTTCAAGAATAAATGATAGGACATTGACCATATGAAATTACTTAGATCAGCACTTAGATCATGTTATTGGGTGAAACAAGGTGAGTCATAACAATTTAGAAAAGTTTTGGGCAAAAAGGGTATATGCACTGTGATCAGCTGAAATGAGAGAAGGAGACCGGAGAGGCAGAATAGGTGATATGCATGAATGGTCACAGTCTTATTGCAGTACTTTAGCCAGAGATAGTATCTTTCAACAACATAAACCTGTTTACAGCAAGATTTTTAGGCAACTCACTGTCCTGGTTTGAGGCCCAAGCCATGGCACTCCCTTTTGGTGGGACATGGGTATCCAGATACCTTTGAACCAGATGGCATCCCAGTACAGTTCTGGAGTATTGGTTTACTTTGAATACCTAGAGAAGAGTGTCGCTTGCTGAGTCTCTCATTATCAGTTTAGTGCAACCCAGTAAGCCAATTTCTTCCCAGCCAGGCACTGCTCCACATTAAATCCGTTTAAAGTTCAGACTAACAAGACCACACTCCAGAGAAGTATTTGCCTGTTTCAATACACAGTGTGATCAGCATCTTTCTGTGTTATCTCAAGAAACATGGCAATGTGTGCTAAAAGGTCAAAAACTGCTCACACTGCATTTGATATATTCAGACACCATACCAGTGACAAGGTATAAAAATGAAAGATAAGTACAATTTTACCAAGCAGGTGAGATTCATTGTAAGGTACACTTAGAGAGACTTTTATCTGTAGCAGATTTGCTATCCCTGTTTGCTCTCTCTATTCTAAATGGTTTTACAAAGTAAAAAAAAGGTGGAAAGACTATTATCCCTATCTTCGGGGTGAACTAGAGTTCACTGTCCATGATTCCTGCAAATATTTTCAGTTAATGTAATCAATGATACAGAGACTGAGAGAATATTTGATTCTGGGAATAAAAGAGTGAAACATATAATTAGCTGCCTCAGATAACAGTTTCAGCAGATGGGTAGGAGAGCACTGCTTCTAATGGGCCTTTTTTTGACCCAAGGGAGGTTGGCAATAGCTTTTGCTGACTGGATGCAGTATTGAGGGCATCTGGGAGATGAGTCTCTGATAAATGGGTTTATGCAGTTTGTCAAACAAGCACATTTGTGAACAGCGCTTTCATGATCATTCCCAGAAAAGAATTGCAAAGATCACTACTTGTGAGCCAGCTCTCATGTTCTGCCAAAGACATACAGGTGTATGAAATCTTCCTTTAATTCTCAAATAAATGCTGTACACTATCTCCTGTGTATAGACATTTAGTTGTCACCTTGTCCTTCTCTATTCTCTCTGCTTTTTCCCCTCCTCCCTTTGTTCCAGCTATACTACTACTGTTTAGATGATCCCTTGTCATTTCAGACATGCATTTTGAAAGACTCTTACATTTTCTGTATCTTACATCTTATTTTTTTGTACTTGTCTTAAAGGCTTCACAGGGTCCAAGCAACATCTAGAGCCATCTGGCAATTGAAAGTTTCACTTTACAGATTGTAGTGAGACTTTGAATTTGTTTCCACAGAATTAAAAAAAAAATAGATATTTTGAAATCCTTGAGAATCAGAAGTGTAAAAATACTTAAACTGAAATTGTATCTAAAAGTGCATTTGCTATTTAATTTCAAAATAATTTGTTGATTCAGAATTATTTTGACTGTCCTATCACTTGCTTTATTTTCCTTCATACTTGCCATATTTTTACAGAATAATAATCAAAACATTCTTTTAAATTTTGTTTTTAAATATACTAAGGGCAGCTGCTACATAATGCTGACTGAATCATCTTATCTTATCTTTAGATCAAAGTGTCTCCAGTTCATGCAGTAATGGTAAATTTTGACACTGATATTTTGATATATAGAGCAAGAAGATAAGCATCCGGTGCACTAACAGGAGAAACAGCTGGTTTCAATATCTTTGAATACTTTTCTCTAGGACACCAAAAACTAACACAGCAACATCTGTAAACTGAGCGTGCCTGTAATATTCTGCTTTCTAGATTCTAATCTACAGCACATCATCACTGCAGCTGATCATAAACGACTTCAAGTTCAACAATTATTTCAGAAGACATGCTCCAACTGTCCTTAAAATGCTGACATCTGCTAAAGTAAATCCAATAGGATTGAGACAAAAGGACAAAATTAATCATATGAATTATTTTTTGAGATTATTCATGCAGTTAGCTATATATCAGGGTTCCTTTGTCATGCTTCCACAAAAACATTTGCTGGAAACTGAAGTCAAAGACTGAAAAATTTTAATAGAAGTAATGCAATTGTGTAAATCACTTCCTATTGTCTACCGGGAGAAGTTTTGCTTTCCCCGTCCTGTAGGTCAATTGGCACTGCTTTTGCAGTTGCGAAACTATTGTTATCCATGCACTTGGGCATTTCTTTCTGGACCACGGACTATTAGAAACAGGGAAAGTGTTCTCTCATCTTGAGGTAAATGAAACATGACACACATAAATGACAGATATGCATCTTAGTTAAAATTCAAGCATACAAGTATTTCTTCTTTTTAACTATGTCCTGGTTCTTGAGTTATATCTTCAGTGTTTCAAGTGAGTGTCTCAAATGTACAATTAAATGAAAAGATTTGCCTAAACTCAACTGAAGAAAAGTATGTCGTGTTATGGCTTCAGGTAGGAGCCTGCAAAGGGAAAATAAGGTATTTTTACCCTAGCACATTCTACAGCATATATATCCTATTTGGGAGGGTTGTCTTTTCCACTTGTCTCGCACACTGGTCACAGGTGGAGGCTGGAGTAAAGTCTGGGCTCGTGCTCTCAAGTAGCACAAAGAATGCTGTTCCTTTTTACTGCTTGCTGTTGGATTTTGATTATATGCTACCATTTCAGATCCAGAGGAAACTACCAGGTTAATTTGTCAGGCATACTAAGAGTCTATCCCTTGCATTTCTGCAGGGAATACAGATTGCCATGTCTACATAAGAAAACCAAAGCCTCCCAAGCCTGTGCTCCAAACTTTAGGCCAGGGTGAGCACCATCTCATACAAGAAGATGTATGCCAGGATCTTCAGGGACTGAGAGATGAAAGACATGTATCACATGCTTCTGAAAAGAGGGAAACAGAGAGCACCTGAGATATGGCAAAGGTTATCTGAGATCCCACTGAGATCCCACTGATCCACTGGGAGATGCACATGAAGCTACACTGCAAGATGACCTGGTGTTTTTAGGCTCTTCAGTGCCTATTGTCTTGCAGTTCATGGGGGATTTGGCCGCAGCCAGCCACAGATCATGAGACATAGGAGATGCACTTGCTGCTTACAAACTGCAGTTTGTGAGTCACAGATTGGTCAATCTGCTAGAAAGTCTTTGGTTTCCAAGGTCTCTCTTGGTGTTTTTTCAGGTGATGTTATAATCAGAGAGTTTGATGTCTATGACCTTCTCCCGTGTTTCTAAGTTCTCATTTATGTGAGTATGGAAGCCCTGGTGCAGACATCATCTTGATTTCAAAGCTGCACCAGGATAACTGCATGCACAAACGTATTTCTTTGCCTAACCCAGCTATAATAAGCTTGCAAAGTCCAGCTCTGCTTGCTGTCATTCAGCCAACCACTCACTCAGCGCTTGCTGCAGCTCCTGTATCAAGTCCTTGATGCTTGGGTGCCCCTTGTGTCCCATTCTGCTCTCACATCTGCCCAGGGAAATTTACACAGGTGCGTTTTGAGGATTTGGTGTGACAGGAGAACAAGGCATACTATCAAAACAAAAAGTAAGGATGGAAATAAAATGTTGGAATTCAGACAAACAGTTCACTAAATATTACATCCATTTGAAAAGCAAACAAACAAAAAAACCCCCACAAAACAAAAAACCCAAACCAAAGGAAAAATGACTCCTAAAGTCCTGTTGATTTTAAACTGAAAGGGCTTGTCATCCTCCCAACTTTTAAAAAGCAAAAGGCTGCTTAGCTGTGTTTATCACTGAACAAGTTAGAATGAATCTCTAAGCAAGCTAAGGACCTCATGGTGACAAACTATTCAAAACATCAGCCAACAAGTAAGATTCCTTTAAATAAATCCTTTAAGCGTGTGCCTCTTCATGTCTATGTCCATCTGTGTATGGCCAGTGGAGACAGTATGTTAGGAGCTGAAAGGAATACCATGAGTTGATGTAAGTTCTGCAGTTAAACGTACAGGAGAGTCTGGGGGATCTGCATAGGCAAGCTATGGTATTGCATTTGGGGTAAAAAGCAGGCTTTGGGGAAGATCCGTAGCTTTGTGCTGGGAAATAAGCATATTCTTTGGAGTGTGCAAGGGGAAGAGATTTGATTTTTAAGAATGATGTAGTTAGAGGTATTTAAAAAACAGTACTATGTCACACAGAGCAACAGTGGAATAGTAAGTGAAAAAATTGGTAAAAATAATAATGTCAAGAAATGGATTTAATTGAGCTATATGTAAGGGACATAAAGTAAAAGATTTTGAACTAAGATTCCCTTCTGATATGGCTGTAGAAAGCAGAATAGTAAAAGTGAGTTAATCCAAGCTTCTGCCTCTTTGAAGAATACCTGATTTTGTACAAGTTACTTTGCATCTTAGAAAGATAACCCGTGGACTGTGTGCCAGAATGAACTAAGTACCCAACACCATGTCAGCAAAGGGTCTTTTAGCCACTGAGTGATGTCTGAGCCCATTGTTGTGCATCTTAACTTGCCTTTGCCTGTATTTTTTTAACGTCATTAAACTCTACTGGCTAGCATTTCTTTCCCTTGCAGTATTTCCGTGTAATTACTCTTTGTGATTTCTTCTCTGTGGCTTGTGGCACCTGCTACAGGCTGGAACATTTTCGCTTTTGGCTTCCATAAGCCATAAAAAATGGTCCGCTGTAAAAGTCTTCTCCTAAGTGAGCCAATTTTTTTCAGATCCTGCTACGTTATATCAAGATATACAGAAACATAACTATCTTACCTAGGAAAACTTTTGTTAAACAAGTAATAACACTCCAAATATTTATCTTTTCCTTTTTAAAAAAAAATAACCTTGTTACTAAAAAACAAATGTGAGTTGAAAAACAGAATTCACTTATAGCTAAAAAAGATTTAATGCTTGGCAACTAGGTTCCAGATACAAACGCTCTCTCTCTGAAACACCATATATTAAGTACTTGACACAGCATGTATGGTAACTATTCCCACTATTTTTCATCCTTTGATGGTAATAAATGTTGAAAACAATTACAGGGACCAATAGAAATATTCACAAGTAAGTAGCGTGTATAAAAATAAGGACTGTGGGATTTGGCCCATACAGTACTTTCACATAAGAGCTCCCCTTTGTTCCTGCTGAGCAACAACTGAAGTCTAATTCTACATGGTCTAGTTATTGCTTTGAAGAATGAAGCATTTGTTGACCTATGGCAAAGAATAATGCAGTGAAGGGGACTGGACTATATAGCTATTTGTATGTGATTAGATGGCAACTCTGTACGAGGAGAAAAAATAGTTATAGTGATGTTGGTTTCTGCTACTTAAGGGCTGGACAGAAACATGTTGGAACCCTTTCTGGGTTGGTTAGTCGGCCTATGTGATCAACAGTGATCCTGTGGTGTGTGGAGTTTATATAGGAAATATATGAATAGGAAATATTAATACGGCCTCCTTGCTCAAGGGAACAAGGACTCTTTTCCTGAGTCTGGAGAGTGAGAACTAAGACACTGGAAGTCCTGGTATGAATAGGGTAAAGATGTATAAATGGGAAAGTTATTTATTTTTGTGTTACAAATTTTTGGCCAGAGGCTGCTAGAGGCAAAACTCTTCTACGTGTCAAGACCACAGAAGCTACTGAGCCAAAATACCTTTCTGATCCCAAGACCCTCAGAAGCTCCGTCATTGTGTTAGATACCGTGGGTCTCTCTCCTTTGGCGAAAGGGACCACATCTGCCTGGGACGTTAGTCTGTGACCATGGCTGCGAGCTGGTGTACTGCAACTGCTGCTGGGACAGATGAAGGTGTTGCTGTAATACCACATTTCCACCATCTGCTTGTTGGATCTGCTTGTTGTTAAGGTATTTGGGGCTGAAACCAGTCCTTTAATTTTACAAATTGGACGCACACTATTTTATGTGGCAAACTATAACCGCTTGGGAGTTGCAGGCATTTCTGAAGTAGCAATGAAACAGCCTTGGCCCCAGATATCTCTTCAGAGTTGCCAAATAAATATAAAGGCACTCTATTCTATCATCTACTCTATTACAGGTTGCTTTCATCCTATGTAAGCTATAAAATCCACATTGCAGCTGTTTGCTTCTACAGAGAGTATAAACTCTGCAAGTACATTCTTCCTGACAAGCTTTGCAGCAGTTTAGTGATGATTCAGGCACTTCACCAAAGAAGATCCTGTGTAATGTATAAACTCTACTGAGACCCTGCACAGCCTGTGAATGCTCTAGGATCCCTTGTAGAACACTCCAACAATCGAAACATTCAGAACAAGTAAAGCTGTTATTATTCTTCCCAGAATCTCCACAATAATCACAGGACCAGTCAACAGTAAGAACTGAAAAAGCCAAAATGTGCATTTTGTAATTCCAGTTGTTGTTGAGATACTATTTGACAAAAGCAAACAAAAAAAACCCTACCAATTTTCAACTCAGAAACATATTTTCCAATTACTATCAAGCCTCCCACTGAACGATCTGCTGGCAAGAAACTTCCATGATACAATACAAGCTGAATGGATCCCAAACAACTTGGATTTTTGTGGCAATTTAATGTCACTTAAAAAGCAAAGGTTACTGTTCTGGCACTCATACTGCCTGTGCAATTGCACAGGCAATTGCAGTTTAATCATAATATTTTAATAATTATAGCTCAAGCTTCTAAATTAAAAAAAAAAAAATTACATGTTTGCGTTCTGGCAAACGCTTATAGGCATTAAAAAGAGCTGAGTTCGGGGTCGTGGAGGTTTCAGTGAATTACATTGGCTCGAGGCTGGATCAGGAGTGGGAACCAAGGCTCACCAGTAACCAGAAGAGCACTCTAAAACCAACGATTTTCCTTCACGCACAAAGATTTTAAACAAAGGACTTCAAACACACGCAACATTATTGAAGAAAAAAGGCAAATGTAATAAAACACCAATTTTAAAAACTGACAGTCTAGGTAGCGTGACTACCAGCATGCAGCACACACTTCCAACAGCCCTGAACCCATGCCCCCTCCTACAGCTGGAGCACGGGCTGAGGCAGCTAGCTGTAATGCCACACTCTTGTCAGCATTTCTCTTGAAGTGGATTGTCTGATGGAAAATGCTTATTTCCTCCTCTACTTCCCGGAAGATTTTCTTCTGCTAGGCCTTAGCCTTCCACAATTAAAATCAGAACCACATCCGTTATCCCAGAATTGTCTCTGAACAAACACACATTTCTTTATAAAATCCAGGGTGGATCAGCACACAGAGATTCCCTAAGTCATAAGGGCTGCGGAGGCAGTTGTCTTTCACTTTCGCACACAGGCTTTCTCAAAGTCCGCATGCTGAGACAGTAGAAGAGAAAGCCTTCAACTAAATGTGACCCAAATTTCGTAATTATGGTGACTCGTTACCACAATGTGTAATTCTGGAGTCCAGGGCACACACTTTGGACAGGTGGAGAAGAAGCAAACTTCTAAGTGGCTCCTGTTTAAAGAGATCTCACCAAGGTTTCTGCCCTGTTTAAAGAGGTCTCACCAAGTTTTCTGCTATTCCTAAATATACCTAGCTTTTCTTACAAAATATTACCTAGTTTTTCTTACACACACACACACATACACTTGTGGTAGAAAGATCCATACAGCTTCTAGCTTTTCTGTGAATTTCCTCTCTCTTAATTCCTTTTTATATATGTAAGAGGGCGAATTATTGAGGAAATAACATTGAAGCATGAGTCCTGGGGTTGCTGTTGCAACCCCAGAAAAGCAAGAAGCAGACACATGACAGGAGACTGCAGCGGAACGGGATTCATCTTGCCTGAGTGTTTGTGGAGTTATCCTCTGTGGGATGAAGAAAATTTTCCTCTGGCTTCCCCGTAGTTCTCTGGCTGATGTTGCTCGTCACCCTTGTGCGCATGGGTGTGTACCTCCGAGGGGATTTTCTGTTTTCCTTCTCCCACTCCTGCCAGTAATTACCAACACACAGTACCGGGGAATGAAGAAGGAGGGAGAGCTCTAAAGGGGCCTACCACCAATTCAATAGGGCTTTGATTTAACAGCTCCGAGCCCTTTGAAAACATTTTGCCAAGAAAAGCTTGCCATCAACACGTATAATCTCTTATCAGGGGCCATTGAAAGCCTGGGCTCCGAGGTTAATTCTCCCATCGCAACGAGTTTCAATCAGTTCAAAACTCACATCGAGATGAAAGCTACGCAGCCTTCTCGCCCGGTTTGTCCCGCAAAACCCACTGAGATCAACCGACTGGGGAGGATTAGGGCATGCTCATCTGCTGGCTCTCCAGCAGGACGGGCAGGCTCAAAAGAAAAACAATAATTAGGGATAATTGCTTGTGTCCAAACACAGGCATTAAAGCCCCTTTCCCCTTTGGTACTTTGTGAGCTGGAATGAAAAAGACACCCCCTGTTTTGACAGCTGGGCAGGCGAGCAGAGCTGGTGACAGATGAAGCGAGACGTCCCCGGGCATCGGCGGCGCAGCGGGGCGGGCCCCGGGCGGGACGAGGCCGCCGGCGGCCGGGGCGGCCCTTCCTCAGGCCCGTCCCCTCCGCGGGCGGAGCCGCTGGGGCCGCCCC
>VUYV01000017.1:2318153-2507232 GCA_008711295.1 Anarhynchus alexandrinus | reverse complement strand
GGGCCGGGGCGGGGGGTGCCGGTTGCTCGGTGCCGCGGGGAGCCGGTTATCGGGACTCCTACCTACACGTGTTGGGTTTCTTGTACGCTTAATCGACAAATGCAAATCAGATGGGAACAGTAACGCGCTTCAAAACAACTGACTAAAATTACACTCTTGAGCTGTAATGTATACAACGGCATGAGTGATTAATTAGGGAAACCCACATCCGACAAGAAAGATTTTTGAAAGGAATCTTGGAAAACGCTGCAAATACAGCTGGGATCCAGATTAATGCATTTATCTAATAAAGCTCTTCCCGGTCGCCTTCTGTCTCTCGCCGGGTCCTGTCTCCTCCTTCTTCTGCCTCGCATTAGGGTCGGCTCAGCCAGCGCTCCGCCGCCCAGCCCGACCAGATAAACTTTTTAACGAGAAGACCGAATTTGTGTGTTAATGGTCAATACCAGCGCGGTAAGGCGTCGGACGTTAAAAGACGGGGGACGGGCAGATGCTTTGCTTTCCCACCGGGGAGGTAAAGCAAGGTTACGCTCTCTCCTCTGGCAGCGGAGATGAAAACGGAGCTGTATTCCTACAGAAGAGCGAGGCGCAGCGAGCGAGTTTCGTAAATCAGATCTTTAGCAGCAGCCAGCAGCAGCAGCAGCATCACTGCTGTGGCAGCGGCGCTTGCGAACATAAATCAAGACGCGTTTTTGGAACCGTTGTAGGTTAGGTGGTGCGGTACTAATGCAGGCTAAACTATAATACGGAATATCATACAGAACTGACGTCCGAAGGGTGGCGGATAAAACGAAGCACGGGAAGCGGTAACATGTCTAATTCCAGTGGAGCAGACTCCACTGCTAGACCTCACTTCCGTCAAAAAAAAAAATAATTAAAAAGTAAATTTGTTTACATCTGTGTAAAATTCCAAACACCCAGAAGCTGGTTGACTCCAGAACACACCGAGGAATAAAATGGATGGGAGAGTTTAAGCCTCCCAATCTTATTTTACAGTATTATGACGACTTTGCAAACGGTAGCAATTTTCTGCCCATTTGTCCTGGACTTTAAGCATTCTTAGCAGCTAATCTAAATCTGTCTGCATAGACAGTCTATATTTTACGTAGAAATAAAAAAAATATAGAAAAGTGTTAAGGATAATAATAATAATAACAGCCTGTTTCCATATCCCCCAAAGAGAGCAAGTAAGCTGCCCGCCCCCGTGCTGCCGTGTCCCCCGAGCAGGCTGCCTCCCACCCTGCCTCTGTGTGCACGGTCCACGACGGCAAAGCCGCAACCCCATGCCAAAATCAAGACTGCATATAGCACACTCTGCAAGGAAACACGGGGTACCACACAGGGGCAATGCCAGCCAGAGCATCCTCGGGGTTATTTTTTCTTTTGTTGGTGGTGGTGGTCTTTTCCTCAACTGCACAAAAATAATGAGCGGAAGTTTGAATGGCGAAACATTAAAATAAGTACGTTACGACACAAAATGCAAGCCCGGTCCCACGGGGGGAGAGGGAGCACGTCTCTGTACTTTCTCGAGGCGGTTGCGGATATCTACGGAGCGTTTTCTATGACTAAATCTCCTGCTACCGGACGGGAAAAATGGAACAATTATTAAACCGAGCAATAATTAGTTTTAAAGTGTCTCTAAATTGGTTCAAACGCAAGAGACACCTCTTTGAGAGTCCCGGGGATCCCCAGCACATAACAGGTTGTCATTTAAATGCGGTGTGTGTGGGTGTGTGGGTGTGTGGCGTGTGGTTTCTTTTTTCTTTCCCCCAAGGGTAAAATCTTGACAGCCGTTTCTCACGAGAATCTTTCGGGTGATTTTTATGCAGAAAAATTGACATCGTATCGGCGGTTTTTCCTAACCCAAATCGCCGCTGCAGCCTCACCAGCACGCTGGCATGAGCAAACCCAGTTCAACTCGATCCCTAACCAGTCTCCCAGCTCCAAAGTCACACAGCGAAATCCCACTCCTTTTCCTCCCCACTTTCACTTCCATTGATTAGACAAGTTGTGACAAGCTGCAGAGCCCCGATGGAAACCCTACCCTGCCTCCTGGAAATCGGAGGAGTCTACCCGAATCTTTTATTACGTTGGTGTATTGCGGTGTTCTCTCCTGCTGGATCGATATATTTTGTTGGTAGTCGTCGCAATATTCGTGGTTGTGATTACAATAGTAATAATCGTCGGTGACTCGCTAAATGCTGTAGCTTGTTCTGAAAAGCTCCAAAAAATCACAAGTATAGGTATGAAAAAACTAAAAGCAAATAATGCAACTAAACTACCTTTCCCCAGACAGTTCTGGAGAATCTTCCTACCTAGTGCAGGATCAAACCTCAAACAAGAAACGTTGAACTTCGGTGTAGATGGTGATCTGAAGTTTGAATGAGGGGCGCAAGAGTCATCTCAGTCTACTGCAAAGCAGTCTCCGAGCACGAATGAGAGGACACCACGGGTTTATTCCTTCAGCTCCTCTTTTCCTAAAAAGCTCCTGAATAAATCAATAAGAAATTAAAAGCGAGGAGGAAATACCACGTACGCTGGGATAGGATTTTCCTTGTGCGTGCATAATTCTCTTCCGATCTTGTTGTACACATTGCAAGTGTGGAGAAGGGGGGAAAGTGCCCCTTAAAACGAAATTCGTGCGGGTACTTTTACGTTTCCTTTTAAAATGAGGTCACTTATTCTTTGACTGCAACTGCGTGACAGCCTGCCGCGGCCAGGCGCCTGCACACATCTGATTGCCAATATGAGAATCAGAACCGTAGGCTGGATGCGGCATCAGCGCCTGGGGCTTTTATTCTAAATGCTACACTTCGAGCTTTACGTTTCTGTTTGCCTAATACTATTTATACCAGGTGGTTTTCTTCCAAATTAAGCAAGGGACGCCGATCGCTGTAAGAATCAGCTTGTGTCAAGTTTTAGGTGGAAAAGGGAATTTGACAATGCCGCAGTCGAACATTTCAACAGCCATTTACCACTAAAGAGCGCAGCTTCCAGAGTTATATACCTTGTACTACAGTTCATAAACTTGATTTATGATGAAACAGAATTGCTGGGTTTTACTGCTCTGGCCCTCCCAGCTGGTAAGAATTTGACTGCAACATATGGGATTTACAGTGAGCGAAAACAGCATTATATCGAAAGCTTCCCCTGTATACCTGCTCCTAGTCAACAGGTAATGGAAAACTCTGTCTTGCAAAAACACGCACGTATCCAAAACCAGATTTTCGCGGTCAGACGGCGCAGAGGAGGTCTGCGGGCTACTCCGCTCTCAGATCTGTCCACGTACAGCAAAAGTGCCCCGGCGCTGCCTTTCCAGGGGCGGAGGGAGCCCACACCGAGGACCCCGGGGACTGCCGCGGGCGGTGCGGAGGGGAGCACCGGCAATGCAGGAGGGCGGCGGGGAACCGGCGCGGCGGTTTTGCCCTCCCCGCTCTCGGGTGGGCACACGCGGCCGGCGGCGGCCGAGGGAAAGAAAGTTGCGGGCGCTGCATTTTCAGGAGCAAATAAAACTTTGCCCGAGCATCTGCGGTTGTCCCGCTGCAATCGCGTGGATGCAGGTCGGCGAAGGGGGCGGAATGTGTGCCAGCTCGGCACGCCGATATTTGTGCCTGAAATAAGCTGTCGGTGTAGCCACATAACCTGGTGTGTTTTAATACAGCAGGGTGGACAATATGCTCTATTCTGTGTAAATCCCCGTCTCCCGGCTCCGTCCCCTCATAAAATCACAGCCTGGCGCAACGACACCGGGAAGGACGGGCGTGCTGTAGCCAAAGCCTTACTAACAAAACGGCTGAGAAATTAAAACGCCGCCCCATGGGGCTACCTCTGCAGCCCCCCACCCTCCCGAGGGGTGCACGGAACTCTCTTTGCCGTCGCTCCCCCCGCGGAGTCGCTCGCACCCTCCACTCAGCCGTTACCGGTGGCTCCGCCAGCCCCTGCGGGGGCACCGGTGCCGGCGGCTGCCGGGGAAGGGAGCCCCGAGCCCGGGGCTCTTCCCTCGCCCCCCAGCCTTGATCCCGGGCTTTGGGGGGGTGCATGCTTCAGAGGACCTCGCCGCTGCGGGGTTTCGGGGTGTGTGTGTCCGCTCTGGGGCCAGCGGGCTTGCGAGGGGACCCGCGGGGCTCCCCATGGGCACAGTCCTGCTTTTTGTCCTCCTCCGACCCTCTCCCTTCTCCCCACGGACCGCTCTCCAGCCCTGTCTTAAAATGCGCGGCTTCTTACCGAGGCGCTTGGCAGAGGGCTACCTCTCACCAGGAAAAGAAAAAAAAAAACAAAAACAAAAAAACCTCAACAAACCAAAAGGTTTTCGAGCCTGTGTGGAGGACATGGGGTGGCCCAGGAGAGCGACTTTCGCTGCCGGTACCCCGGAGGGGCTGCGGCCGTGCGGTGGGAGCGGGAGCCTCTGTCAGAGCCCCGCTCGCCCGCCGGCTCCGAGCACCGCGAAGCGACACCCAGGGGCATTTTTGTGGGTGAATTGTACAAACCCGTGGAAAGCTCGGGAGAGGAAGGGAGGGAGGGAGGTAGGGAGGGAGGGANTTTTTTTTTTTACCCCAGCACAAGTTCATGTAAGCTTTCGACAGCTAAAGTCGTCAGAGTTTCCATCCCTCATCCAGAAAGCCACTAATCTGAGTTGCTTTTGCAGTGGCTATTTGCAGGCAATTATAGGATAGGCATATGTTACCGAAAAGCAGGAACGAATGTGGTCTTTCGTCTTCTTTCATGTTTTTAATTAAATGGTTCTCTCTGTTCGTGCACACTTAAACACTTTTCTTTTTTACTTGCCTCCAAAGCCCGCTGCTTAAAAAACACTGCCGTACCATAGGTTTTAAAGATTTAGGTTTTTTTACTGCGGTCTTCTCTGGGCTAAATGAAAGGTGATGGTTTCACTTTAGATCGCTCATACGCTGGCAAGATGAGTCAAATAATGATTAATGAGCGTATTTCACTGCAGGAGGTCCCAGGGACGGGGATGTTTTGCTGCGCGGCCAGCCGCATGCTGGGGTTCCCCCCACGCCCCGGCCCGCTGGGTGGGTGCTCACTGTCCGTGGGAGTGTTGCAGGGGAGGAAGGTGCTGTGGAAATAAAAGGTGGCACTATTATAATACTATAATGATGATGATGTTATTATTATTATTAATTATAGATTATTATTATTACTATTATTATTAAACTTACTGAGAAGCAATAATGTAAACAGGCACTCGGAGATGGAAGTGAGCAACTTCTCGTTTCAGTGGTTTTGCGGGATATATGGCTTCTCATATGGTCTTGGTATTTTAATTGTTGCTCCTCTCGCTGTAGAGATGCGGTCTTGACACAGCTGTTAAGTCAAGAAGCCAGCAAGAGACAATCACAGGCAGGGCTGTCTCCTTCGCTGAGAAATAATAACCGAACACATTGTAAACCCAACGTTATAATCTCAGCAGCAGTTTAACTCGTGCTCACCAGTGCTCTTAGCATAGAGACGCTGTTTGTAAAAATTTCTCCGCAGTAAAATGGTTCGTTTTCGTTTTAGGTCTCTATGCACGCCATTTCCCGATTTTCTGTGGTGTACATTGTTTGTTTGGAGTTCATAAAATGAACAAGACCGGAATTAAAAATTCCGGAATAGTCCCTTGCTGAGAGTAAATGTTGTGTTCTCGGGCTAATATCTGCTATTAAAAAATATCGTCCTTCTTTGCCCCAGACGAACTGCCTGGGGAACAGGATGCCAGGCGACTATTCTTTGTTCGCAGCGACGTGGGGGAGAGGAGAATCCCCCTTGATAACACTGCCGCGAGTGATCTGGACATTCAGAAATCTTGATGCTGCAATTGTGTTTTGTTTTTTGTCCGAATCTCAGTGACATTCCCCTTCCATCCCATTTCTCCACACCTCATTTTTCGCTCTTTTTCTCAGCGCAGTGTAGCTTTCCCTTCTCTGGACCCAGAAGTTGCTTTTCCCTTAAGCTCTTCAAACCACCCCCCTCTTTTCCCTACACACCTTTAGGACCTTCTCCGTCATTCCTGAAAGACGCTCATTATTAGGAGACATCCCCCCAGGGCGGTGCATTCAGCCTTGACCGCAGCCTGTGTGTCTCCAGTCTGACATACTGGGAATTCAAGAGGCACACTGGGTGAAGGTCCAGATCAAAAGGAGACAATCCAAACGAGGCTGAAGTTTGAGCTGTATCGTTTCCCCCTTCTTTCTAAAATATTTATTGAAGGCAGCAGTTCATTAATTGGAGTAAGATAGGATAGCTCTATTGATGCCAGTGGTATACCACAATTTATAGCAATTACAGATCCGTATCACAGTCAAACATCAACCTAACAGAGGCAGACACTTCTGCAAGGAAGAAAGCCTGTTATGGCGTTTGAAAGGAAGGGACAAGAACTAGAACTGGGACTTTTTTCGAAATCTAAAAAAGGAGGCAGATGATCTGATTCCATTTGAGGTTTGTGCTATTTCTTATTTTATCCTTGTGGTTCACCAATTTCTTGCTAAACAATAATAGACATTCCTACATAATTTGATATTTAGTTATTAAAACGATCCAACATGTTCTATACATAATTTAATTAAGATCCCACCTTAAATCAAGCGCTCATGTATAACAAACCTAAGTCCAATGTGGGACTATTGCTTTGCTGCTTTGAAACCCCGGTGCAGTGTGTGCCCATGCAACATGGGGCAATTCCTGGGCTGTTTGCAGCTGGTCCCTGTGGATTCGGGCCTTTCCCTTTGTTAGACATCTGCCATGTGATCCGTGTGGAGGACTGGAAAGGGCAGCCTTGTAACAACATTATTTCAGGAGGATAATAAGTAGCCATCATAAATTCCTTTTTTAATAGTTTATTGCCGGTTGTAGTCTATTGACAGTGCCTGTTTTATAGCATGGAGGAAAACAGTTCCTTGTTGGCACTAGTCACTAAAACTGTTTGATAGCTCTGGCCCTTTTTAGTGCCTTCAGAGAAAACCTAGTGTCTCATGAAATGAATCATAAATAGCTGAGTTGAAGTTGAACAAAAGACGGAAAGAGGGATGAAAAAAACAGTCTTGCACTTACTGAAATATGTTTACTTTGGACAATAATCTATTAACTAGTTTAACAAAGATACTTTAAGGCTCAATCCTGCTGTCTTAGCTGGAAGAAAGAATAAATTCCATGAGGATTGTGTCTTGGGCCTTTGTAAGGAGACTGTTTAGCAAAGATTGTCTTTCTTCTAGCTCACAGAGTAGTACATACAAAACTCTTATGTACTAGACTTCACCTTTTTGAAAGCAGAAGCAATGCAGCCTAATGCTTAGAGCGGTCTTGCCATTGCTAGCCTGTTGTGTAACATCGGACAATTTATGCCATCTCTTCAGGTAGGATACAGTGAAATATATAGGTTTTTAGAGAGGGCTGAGAAAGAACTGGATGTCCAGTGGGTCCCACAAAATACCAACTAGGCTGCTGTGTAAATCTCCAGATGTTTACATTTACAGTCTCTACCCCAAATCATTTTATTCTGAAACCAAAGACCATCACTCTTATTTAAGTCTGTTCAAAACCTGTGTGTCCTTGTCAATACTGGACCTCAATGTCCATGTAGGAGGACTTGTGGTCTTTATGGGCACTGTAGTACAATTTTGCTTTCTCTTTCCCCTTTCCCTCCCCAAGGGTTGATGGGTGCAATGCAGATCCTGAGACTCCAGTTTCAGCATGAAATATTAATTTAAATTTTTCCCAGTTTTCTCCCTAACCAGCCCTTCCCTATGTGACCTGCCTGAGCAGGTGAGTTTTAAGATCATCTAGGAGACACCAAGAAGATCTGACTTCGGACCTAATTTATTTTGAATGAAATATGTTACCGGATGCCAGCTTGAAAGACAGGACTAAATGATGGAGCCCATTGTATATATAACACTGAGACAGAAGTGAGAGACCTGGGTTCAATGTCCTCCTCAGCCTCAGAGGCTGAAAGATCTTAGGTGAAATCTATATTTCCCATTTTTCATGACAGCATCTAAGCCACTGCCCTTAAGCTGAGCTGCACTGCAGAAATTAATCCAAAACCCAGTGTGATGAAGCACAACTCTGGATCCTTGATTTTCAGGCATTTATTTACTTCTGGTACCTGCTTCCTGGTCTGTTAATACTTTTAATCTAATGTTTTTATTTTTAGTTCCTCAAAAGGCGACTCAAAGTGCCAGAACCCCCATGCCTACCAAGTGACACTGGTTATGAGGCAAAAGCCATGCTCCTTCACTGTGTTAGCCTAAATTCTTCACTCCAGACAGCTACAAGGGGAATGAGGAACGTCTATGCTTTTATGGGTAGGACAGATGCAAGTGTGAGCCACCAGCCACTGGACTAAGACAGGAAATGAAGTCATCCTTACCATTTCCAGAGAAAATGCTGTTAATCCACTTTTTATTTTTTTTTTTAAACTATATAGCCAATGGTAAAATTTCCTTCACCTGCGTTAAACCCCATGCTCTGTGTGGACCATATGATCCAAAGAGGGTACTGGGCTGTATTACTCATGTAGGTGAAGACAGCTTCCTACAGACGTGCATCAGGTGCTCAAACTGCAGAAGGTCAGATGGGATTTCACACTTCTTAGGTGTGTATGCACTGTGTAGGAAACCTGTGCACTTTACGCTGAATTCAGGATTTCAGTCCAGCCTGATTACTGTCAACCCTAGTTTGTGACAGCTAATTGTATTGCAGTCTCATGATTTTATGGGGTAGGAATCTGATTTCTTTCCAGGTAGGCTCACATTGTTATATAGTTACCTTTGCCTTTTTCACTTCAGGATTAGATTTCTCTTGAACCCTCTTTTTGGATACCCCTCTTGAACATCATCCATTTCTACCTGCTTCTCCCCTAGAAAGCATTGTGCCTATGATTTATGGTTAGCAGTGGCTCTCAGTTTTGCCCTAGGGCCAACACCAAGCATTGGCCTTGTCTCTGATGATCTGAAATCTTGTCCCAGTAAATGCCTCTCTCCTCATGTCATCTCTTGAGTGTTGTCATTGGCTGAGGAATAAGACCTAACATCTCTGGTTTTGGTGTAGGGATGGAGAGGTGCCTTTCTTTAAAAACTTTTAGTGAAGAGTCGTGATGGTGAAAATTGTGTACACCCTGTGGTATGACCTGGGGTAGACTTCTCTGAGCACGTATGGAGTCTGATCTGTTACAAAATGTGTTGGAAACCTGAGGAGGGGATAGGGAAGTCCAAGCAGAAGTTAATAATAAATATCAGATCACTCTTTCATTTCTGGAACTTATTTTTTTTTAATGTGCTATATGATTTGAGTAAGACCTAAGGGCATTAATAAATGAAATAAATGTTGCAGTAATCCTGTCTGTTATTTGTCAACCATCTGAAACTGCAGATGAAAGAGGTGATTGGGGCCCAAACGGGTATGCAGTGCCTATCTTGCCTCTTTTTGCTATGCCAAGCATGAGGCTCACATGAGTGGATTGTTGCAGCCACACACAGCCTCAGCGAAACCAACTGTGCAGCTGTTTGCATGCAACAGGCTACAGGGTTAGGGCCACAGGTCCCGATTTGCACGCAGTTACACACAGGTAACTTTGCACTGATGAATGGTTTCCTTTATTTTTATTGCCTCTGAAGCAGAGATAATTGTCTTCCTTATTTCATTTATGCTGTAAATGCAAAGTTGCTTGTTATCTTTCAGCGCTTGCAGGATCCTGGCCCACAGCAATAAAATAAACAAATAATTTATTTTATGTCACTGTTTCTTTTTAAGGATTCCAGTCACCTGTGAGCATCTCGTGCAACAGCCCATGTTTTATTAGTGTGCTCTACCTTTCTTTTACTTGGGTTTCAAAGTCCACTTGCTAGACAGGGTCAGGAAACCCTTTTTTTCCACTGTCATAGGACACCTACAGTTTTCAGAAGTCTGCAGAAACGTCTGTGCACAGAGAATGAGTATGGTGGTTTTTTTCCCTGTGAGGTACTCCACTTTACATATTCTGCCGTAACATTTTGTCTTTCCAGGTAGTTCATTCACTCTTTTATTTGATATAAAGTCTTAATCCTTTTCCCTCCAGCTTTTCCTCCTGTGGTTGGGACACAGTAAGGTGTGGAAATGCCGTGCAATACTGACACCTGCCAATATCTGTCTGGAAAGCAATAACCAATTCACCAGGGTCTCCTCATGACCTAACTCTCCTGTAGGGAGGAAAATCCTCTTGACTTAAGCAATAGTCAGAGAAGACAGGCAGAAATGTTGGGGTCTTCTATCCTTTTCTCTAAAAATATTTTTTTCTTCAGCTGGGGAAAAAAGAGTAGATAAGTCTTCCAAACCAAAGAGAAATTTAGAATCATCGAAGCAAAATACATATGCACCCAATCATTTTAGTGATATATTACTTTGCCTAATGATTAACTTAAAATGCCATATAAGAATTTGCAATCCACAGTAAATCATTTGGTAAGAATGATTTAAATGTACTGCTGACTAATGTAAAACAGTCTAGTTTCCACACTCAGTTGGCTGCCAAACATTGTTTAAGAAAAGGGGGGTGTGTGATCCAAGTTGACATAAGTTATAGCAGATACAATGGTCCAATATAGCGGTGGTTTGCAGATTACTGGGTTTAAGATATAGGAAGAAGATGGCATATTAACTATCATGAGGATTGCCAGGCCTATTTTGTGCCTTAATTAAGATGCTTTGCAACTCTATGTTTAATTCTTCTCAAAGCCTGCTTGGAAATGCCTTTATGACCATCTTATCTGCAATGATACTGGAGAAGTGAAATGCTGGTTAATTTTCTAACACAACAGCAAAGTAGAGAGGCTACTTCTATGGTACAGGCACAAGGTTGCTCTTCTTAGTGTGATGGCAGAGGAGTTAGTCATTAAAAACCAATTAAATCAAGCATACTCTGTGCTGAAGTGCTGAAGGAAACAAGGAGCAGCGATAGGAGACACGTCAAGCGGATGCATTATTGAGGAGGGAGACTGGGAATGGCCTTGGGCTTGAAGCACAACGATGATGTGAAACGCAGCAAGCAGTAATTAACAGTGAGTGTGAGGGAGACAACTTTTCTATACCCAAGTCTTTTAATTTAGGTTTTTCTTTGAAAGAAAGGAGAAACCAAGAATGTATAAATACTTATTTTAATGTAGACAACAGTCATTTCAGTGACGTGCTTCTTATTCACTGTCTTGCAACATATATATTATTTCTGCTGTCACATTCAAAATGTTCTATAAAAATGAACCACTTCTGGATTGGTCAGCATGTTTCGTCTTGTAACTTTCCTTAGACTAAGATCGTATCAGCACCACAGCGGTGCAAGGAGGGGGGAGGAGGTCTACTCCACAGCCACTGACACGTGATGCAGCACAGCTGAAAGTCAACTTCGACACTCTTAGTAGTCCAGCTGTAGCATCATGGGTGAACTGTTTGAATATTTACTCAGCTTTTCAAACAGTTTGTTCAGCCCTCCATGCTGCCCCTGCTACATGATTGCCAGTACCTGATGCAACTCGCTCTAACCTCGCTGGTGCTTCTGCCTCTTGTATGGCAGCTGCAGCAGTGCAGCAGATCCCAGCAATCTGGGCAGGGTGCCTGTGATCTCAGATCCCTTCGCTGCATTGGAAAACATCGACCCCACGGCGCCTGTCCGCAGATAACACGGTCACAGCTTTGCTCTTGTGTGAGGTATGAGCGCATGTTCCCAGCAGAGGAATGATAGGGAAATTAGCTCTTTCTGCACAGTCACTATGCCGTTCCTGCAGACCTCCCCCTCATGCCACCCCCTCCAATGCTCCTTTTAAAAATGCATCATGATCAAATGGGTGTAACTCTTATAGACACTGTGCAGTGAACAGCCTTTGCATACTCAAGTGTTAATACACCAGAGAGAATCAATGGGTTTATAGAAAAGCAGAGATTAACAACATTGAGAACACTGCGTATAGGAGTATGGAAAGCAAGGCTATTCCCTAGGAAGTTAAAAAATCCATTTCATTAATACATTTTATTGCCTAAATGGCCACAGGTGACTAATAACTTCTGAATTAATAATTTTTGGCGTACCCAGTTGTAACACCTTAAAGCTATGTTTTTTTCAGAGTGTTATCAAGCATTTTCTGACAATCTGATTGCTTTTAGGCAAAGGTACTCAAAGAGCAGATGCATTTAAAATTAGTGTTAGAAGGCAGAGAGCAAAGAGGGGAGGAGGCTTGTTAGAGTATGTTCGAGAGTAGGTGACGTTGAAGGGGGAGGGAAGGTTTTGCGCAGCAGGAAACAAGCCAGCCAGGCAATTACAATGAAACTAAGATAAACAGTTTCAAGAGAACTATTTGACCTGTTTGGACCTACTTTCTCCTGCCAACATCACTGACCAGCACCTGTACACGCAGGGGTAACTTACATCCCACACGGTGCAGCATCTAGTTCTGTGGAGCTTTAGTCCTCGTGGGTACAAGACAGAAGACCCCAGCAAGACTTGCTTAACATAAGGTTGGTTGTGGCCCTGGCTGGAGTAGCAGAGCAGAGCCCTGGAGAAGCAGAAGCAAACACAGCTCCACCTGCAGTATTGATAGCTGTACTTGGACGCAGGGGTGAATTATTTGGGCAGATCCAAAGGAGAAGACAGCAGAGGATGGCCACGCCTCCCTTTGTGGCATTTATGCGTCAGGTCAGACCCACTGGTGGATGTGAGCACCAGTCTCAATGAATCAGGGAGCCAGTCACCTTTTCCTCTTCTTTGGGCACTGCACAAACACCTGATCAGTAGCTGAGGGGTAAGCGTCCCCTGCAGAGCTCCTGACTCACATACATGTTAAAGCGTGAACTTGTCAGTTTTGGTGCCACTGCCTCTCCTCTCTCTCTTCTGCCCTCCATAGGTGATGATGCAGCAGAGCTCTGATCTCGGCTAGGCTAAAAATTGTCAACGGCATCTGATAGGTCCTTGGAGGTCAGGAATTGGGCATCATCTCTGTATGCTACCCATGACTGTACACGGATGGTGTCCAGCGGGCATGCCAGCTTTCCCTGCAGCAGAAGAGCAGAGACCCTGTTTTCCACTCTGGAGCATCAGACCCAGGTGTCTTGGGTTCAGGGTCTGCAGCTGCCTCCCACAACATCCCCTCCTTCCCTTTAAATCTTTTTTTTCAACACTTCCACAGCTCCTGGCTCAAAAGGAAGCCATCCACGTAAGACAGCTTCAAGGCTCCTCCGCTTGAAATTCTTGCCTGTCCTTTTCTACCATTTCCTTTAATCCCGTGGCTGAACTTGCCGTAACATCTAGCAGCAGAGGTTTGCCCTTTGAGGTCCTCCTTCCATCCCAGTAGGTCCAGCACCTGTGACGCTCCTAAGTGCTTGGCCTGTCCCAGAGGTCTGCTCTCCTGCTGCTGAGGGAGAAAGCCCTGCAAAAATGGTCCTCTGGGCCACAGCTTTTCTTTGGCTACCTCAGAACTTCTTGTCTGCTCAGCTGATAGCCTTGTTAGCTGTGGCAAAATTAACGTGTAGAAGAGTCCTATCTGCATGCGTGACTATTTCGTCTGCACGCATCACTATTTTGTCTAAACAGCGACATCTCCTGACACCCGAGCTGCAGCTATGTTAGTGGGTTACTACTCCAATAAAGTTGTTGTTGTTGTTACACACAGTAAATGGCCTCCCGAGGGCCACCCTTAACAAGAACCATGTCTGCTCCTGCGTTTCATTCAGTGCCAAGCATGCTGTCAGCACTTAACAGCTATTAATAATAACAGAAGGAATTACAAAGCTTCATGGGATAGAATAAAGCCTGCTTAAAGGCAGCTCTTTGAGGGCTGTCCTACTTTGCTTGTATTCATATATCCAAACTGGATCTATTTAAGACGATAAAGTTAAAATTACCAACGTAATGTAATTCCGAGTTTGAAGCTTTGCCAGACATTAACTGCTAAGGCTATTTCTATAAACAAAGTGCACTTTCTAAAGGAACAGTCACTTCAGCTTTTAACTGTGATTTCCTGGGGAAAACAGTTGTGTTGGTGAAAATTCAGATATGCAGTTTATTAAAATGTTAATTACGAATTGTTGATAAAAGCAGCAAAGTTTTCTGGTTTAGGCATTTTCTGGCAGCTGTTTGATTAAAACCGGTTTGAAGAGTTCATCATATTCTTTGGGTCCTATAGCTGGTTGGTAAATGGCAGCAAATAGCTGATATGAAGATAATTATTTTTCAAATGTGTTGGGCCAGTCTGGCATAACTGAGGGCAAGTGACATTATTTTAAATAGTTGCACCTAGGGAACCATGGCTGAATTTATTTCAATATTGCAGGTAATGAGCATCTTAGAAGTTTTCACAGAGGACTGAAAAACATATTCGTGTATGAAACATGAAAGGCAGTGTGTAATTTTCTACTTTTGAAATAGATGGATTCCTCTCAGTTCTCTGTCGCAGGTCAGGCAAATTTAGTCACGCTAGTGAGAGGCAAGAGAGTTGGGTAACATAAAATTCTACTGTTGAGGGGCATCAAATTAGGATTAGATGGCTCTTTAGTAGATGGAAGATGAAAAATTTACCTGTGAGAAACAAATTCTGAAATATTTTTATTATTATACAATATATTATAACTCCTATTAAACTAAACAATAAAAATAATTTATGCTCTGACAATGAACAATAACATCAACTTCTGAAAAATACCAATGGATACTTTTTTCCTAGAATATCCATTCTTGTTTTTCAGTCTTCAGTGACTTAATACAGATGTGTGTTAATAGGTCAAATCAAGATGTATATATTTTAGGCATGCCCGCATGTGCGTATCAACTACATACACTCATGCACTCGAAGATGCTCTACATGGGCACGTGGCTCGACTCTGCAGTCACATGGTTTTCTGTCCTCATTGCTCATACTGTGCGTGCAACGACTAAAACACGTGTCCCAGTGTTGCAGAGAGGCATACAAGCAGAGACGCTGTTCTGCGTTCAGGATCCTCTTATCATGTCTACGCCTTTGACAGTGAGTTCTTCCCGCTGGACTATTTCTCTTGGATTCCCACATTGGTTTTCATACACTGTTGGAAAAATAGCAAGAACTAATAGCAGTCAGTTCTGTTTGCTGGATGTATAAAAGCACATGATGAATCTGGCAACCGTAACATTTTTGTTAGCTGTTTATGGGGTCTAAGAAAAATCTCTGATTTATATTGCTGTGTGGCAGTTTAATGGTGTTGCTTGTTATGAAAAATTGAAGGACCTAATGCTCCCAACACCCATATAGGCAACTAAGTGCCAGATAAAATGAGCCTGAATTCATTAAGTTACACCTGCACTAACAATACTCAGGCTGATAACTCATTCTGATGATATTACAAGTGAATTATTATCCAGTTAGATCACAAGCCCGGCTTTGATTATGAAGGCATGTTTATTCACATTAAGGTTTCATTATTTGTTTGGAAGCAGGGGCATAGTTTTGCAGGTCATTTGGATTTTTATTTTTTTTTTAACTAAACAGATGGAGGAGAGTTTGTTTTTTGTGAAAATAACAGAAAGGTAACATAAAATACTTGAATGTGTAACGTAAAACTAAAACATTTTAGTAACACTACCCTGTGGGTCACAACCTCCTGGTCTGTATGGCTAAGTAAACACTAAAGATTAACACATTTGTTGCTTGATTTTGATTAACCATCAATATTAAGTGCAACACACAGAGTGTGGGCTGAGAAGGTAGAGGCATTTAAAACAGGTAGCATAACGTGTAAAAGGAGTTGTTTTTTTTTCCCTTAGCCATTACCTGTTTCTCTCTTTTCTGCCATGTTGGGTCTTACTCTCTCTTCTTGACTTTTTCCTACCTTCCATTAAAAGCAAGGCCAAATCCTAACTAATTTTAACACGGAGCTTGAACAATTTATGAAAGGGCTTGCGCAGTTGCCTACCACAGCAGGAGCCGTGCAAATCTTTTCCACTTTGATGCTCCCAGTGCTGCAGTCTCTCATCAATTGCCGCATTAGTCCCATTCCCACTGACACAGCCCTACAGTAGGTGATTTTAAGCAAGTTATTCTACTCTTTGAGTGTGTGTGCTGGGGTTCCTGTGTATCTGTGTTTGCTTATTCTTGTGCTTCACACATCTAACTAGCAGCTTTTTTGAACATAATGGAATTTATGCAGAAATGCAATTCTGGGAAGAAATCTCAAATGTGTTTACTTGGAAGGGGTAAGAAATTATTTTTAACGGAAACATTGTTTAGGAAAGTGTTCACTTGCATCATTTAGTGGTGTGAAGAGCTCCCCATTTTTTTCCCTCCCCATCACTGTTTTGTTATGCTTGCTCATTTTTTTCCTGCCTTTCCTTCTCCTTATAGAAGAGTAGACTCCATCCTCTGCTGGCATTCCCGCAATTCCCCATTTTTCTATCTTCCCACTTTTCTGGACGTTTATGCCTTTTTTCTGTGGCTTTCTTGAAGCTGGGTGGAATTTGATGTCACTACAGTTAAGCGAAGGCTTTGCAGATGCAATTTGTGCTGCAGCTTCTTTTCTATGTTCCTTCCTGTTCTTCCCCAGCATATCCAGGTTTTAACAGGCTGAAAAAAAAACCCGCAAACACACAAGAAGCATTAGACATTTCATACTACCATCCTACCAAGCATTCTGTGCCTCTCAAGATTTGTTAGATACAAATAAAGGCCACATTCAAGGATCTTAAAATACAAGAATAAAGTCTGTATCTGATGTGACTGATTTGTGAAGATGAACCACGTGCATACTTGCACAGCTTTTACAGACACAGTTGGGCTCATTCTGTCTGTGAAAAAAGGCGTCTGGTCAAAAACCAGCCCCGATGCAAAGTCACTCTGTACCCCTCTAGCAGCACAGCGCCGTCTGTGAGCGTCCTGGTCACTCCCTGTCCAGCTAGCTTGGAGGGCAGGAGGAGCAAGCACCTAAGTCTCTGCAAAAGACCAAAAAGACATGGAAGACGCTATAATAATCCAGGGTGTTGGTACATGGCAAAATACTCAAGTACCTCTGACTTTGAGGGCAAAATCTGGGAAAGGGGAATATATAAGCCTTATTTGAGCAAACATGGTAAAAATAATATTTTTTTTTCTCTTACTGTTTTATTAGGATTAGTAAAACCACTATGTTGATGGATTATGCATATACAAATTTGGAGCTATGTGATTTCACTATTTACAGTAATTCATTTGTCTTTCTGTGCCTTTCCATGGAAGGTTTTGCAGGGAACTCTTGTTTTGTGGCAAAAATCCTATGGCACCTCTACAATTCTGAAGAGTTTATTTTCTGCTGAAGTCTTATTGGTTTGTTTTCCTCCCTCCCTTGAGGTGGCATAAGCAGAGCAAGGCCAACTGATTATCAAAATAACTTGTTTTCTGAAAAAGATAATGAACCAGTTGTCATGATGCACGTACTGTGGTAACTGCTGTCCTCCTCTAGATAAATCTGGAAGGTGGCATCTTAAATGGTGAAAAACAAATGATGACAAATAAAAACAGTAAGGAGATGCAAACCACAGCCTTCTCAAGCTGCCAGCTTTTGCTGAGCCTCTGTGTCAGGCAGCGCAGTGTGAGCTGACCACAGTGATGTCTGGCAGGTGCCTGGGGACACGAGGCTGTGACAAGCCAACACTGCCTTGAACGTTGGCATGGCCTGTTGCTGGCTCGGTTTGGGTTCCCGAGCAGCAGAAAAACAAGAAGGGCACCCCAAGCGGAGCCTGCTAGCACAGAAGCTGCCACCAGTTTCATGGTTAGAAGTTTAAAATGCACACCTATTTCTTTTTTGGCAATCACCTACTCAGACTGCATTATTGTTCATTATTTTGTTAGGTATGTCTTCAGGCTGACAAAGCCTGAAGCTTTACCTTAAAGCTAAGCTCTTGATAGCACCCACTGAACCAGAAGTAAAGAGGAAGCTGCAGCTATGCAAAGCACGAAAATATCAGGCCATCTACCCAGGGCTGTTAATTAGCATGCCCTGTTCCCTAAGTAGCAAGCACAGTGTCTTACATATAGACTGATGATTCACCCACAAAAATAAACAAAAAGCATCCACTATCTTTTAAAAAAATCTGACACAATATGACCTAAACAGGAGAGCAATAATGTCATCCTAGGATTTTATAAAAGATGTACAGCAGCTACTCTGCTACAGCATGTCCCATGGTGTTTGCTAAACTGTGCATATAGCTGCAATCAATTGCTCATTAGAGTTGCCATACATAGCACAGATACAAGCAAACATGGCATTACTGATTTCCCCTTGACGCTGTGCTGTTATCACATGTGGGGTGACATTCAGGAGGGCGTTTTCTGACTGACCACATGAGCTAGGGAGCCATTTTTGCCTGTTACCTGTGGAAAAACTTCTCTATCGCTTTGCAAATGTTGTTCAGGAAGACACAAGCTTGCTACATCTCACAATTAGACTCCATGTAACTTTGGAGGTGTTGACACTGTGCCCTGAGACCTCTCAAAGTAATCTCCATCAGTACTGGAAGAGGTTCTCCCATGAGCTTGCTGGTGTCAGGAAGCTGAGACAAGCTTCTCATGTAGGTCCCCATGGGTATGCTCCACCACATGCAACTCCTGCAGCTGCTGCAAGTCAGCCCACACTTGCAGGGCAGTGAGAGTTTATAAATCAGGCACTGATGAAGAGACTCTCCCTACAGTCCCTACTTGCGTCACATCACAGGTGTGAGCTGAATAATGTCTATTGGATGAAGCTGAACCAGAAAACACACCCCAGGAGCACAATTTTTGTATTTCAACTGCTAACCTGCATTCATTCCACAGGACTAAGTCTGGTGTAAACCTCTCCAACACGCAGTGAACGTGGGCACTGGACTCTCCGCACCTGCTGTTCCGCTTTGCAGACCCGCTCCTGCTGAGCAGCGCTGCTCAGCTAATGCAGGCTCAGCCCCTGAGATCCCACCTGGCTGTGCTGTGGATTTCTCTGCCAGACACACTGGTGCACACTTGGGGATGGAGCAGCAATAGCGACGTTCAGCATGTGCTGCTGATGTCTATTTGCTCTGACAGCTAAAGTGGAGCCAATAATGATACTTGCTGCAGCAGGCACAGATTACCTTACGTGCTGTATACAAACAGCATGCCCTAGTTCTTCCCAAACGACCCTTGGACTCCCTCTCGCTCCTTCATGCAGAAAGAAGCCCTGTCCCATTAGGTCGCAGGGGTGAGGAGGAAGGATGCGTGTGAGCGCACCGAGCAGCACCTCTCCCCCGCCCCTCCCCCCCCCCAAAAGGCTGAAGTCCTTCCCGATGTGCGCTCCTCCTGGGGATGCTCAGTTCTTCGGTGATTTCACTGGGTCATCTGCCACAGGTATACATATATGTATATATTNCCGTCCCCCCCGCCCCCGCCAGCCGCTCCGGGACACGGCGGCGTCCCCTGGCGGCGGCGGAACGGCGGGACGTGGGGTGAACCTGCGTGGTCCTGGCCCGGCTGGGCCCCGTGGGAGCCTGTCTATGTGTGTGTGGGTGTGTGTGGTCGGATTCCGCGTGGAATTGAAGGGGAGGCGCAGCATCCCCGAGCATCCCCACGCCGACAGCCTGCCGTGTGCTTAACGAGGGCTTGCTGGAAAGGAAAGAGCCCTACTTACAGTTTTTTTATTATTATTCCCTCCCCTTCCCCCCCAAGACCCCAATTTCCTAAATCCTGATGCAGTTTAAAAATACCTCTTCGGAGGATTTCAGCACTATTACTTTTGAACACCCGCTTGTACGGGCTTTCTGCTTGGGTATGTGTCTGCAGGTGTTTGCACAGGAGCATCAGCGGCAGAAATGCATACATCCGGTGAAATTAGGCTTTTGTGAGAAAGCGCCACAAGACCAAAGCAAAGCAAACCTTGACTCGTGTATTCCTCTACTTCCTCACAGCAACTGATGGTAAAAAGCAGACTGCAGATTTAGATTTTATCTAAGAAGAAATTCGCACCCTGCAGCTGCATTTGACATGTGGCATTTAGTGTTTTGAAACAGTGCCTCGATCTTAGAGCAGCTCTGTGTAGAATTTTTACTGGAATGAAGAGGCTGTGCTCAGCTTCATGTCAATAGACCTGTCTCTACTGATTTCCTATGTTAACCAGCTTACAGACAAAATCTTACAAATGGAGTCACATTAGGAATAATCCCAATAATCTATACAATGTTACGTAGCTGAATACTCACATACAACATTCTGTTGCTATGGCTAGAATTTGAGATGCATCTAACTATAATAAAGCATCATTCTGCAGGTCTGAAGTAGCATTGCAGGCAATGTGGGAGAAGGTAATTTTGCTTAAAGAGCACTAGTTTAAATGAAAAGTGGATTGCGCAAAATCTCAAATACAATCTTCCAGCTGTTCTGAGGAGTTAAATCAGTATAATCCAGCAGAGCTGTGTCAGTTCACCTGGGCTGAAGGTCTGGCCAAATAGGTTTGTTCTTTCACTCATCATGGGGCAGAAAGAGATCATAATGCTGAGAGTTGAATTCAGTGATGGTTATATCACTGAGGATAGAGCAACAAAAGCGAAAAACCCCTAGAGATAAAAAAAAAGTTAGAAAAAAGGATGAAAGTAGAAGGTGGAAGGAAGAGGAGGAAGAAAGGCTTTCACAGAATATTTTTTATTCTTAAAAACAATAATCAGCAATCAGTACAGCAAGGAAATGTCATCAGACTGGAGCTTCTCAAATATCTATGCAGCATGAAAAGACTCCTACAGAATTCTACTTAAGGCAGAATTCATCTGATGGGTCAAAATTGTGTTAATATGCAGTTATTTAAATGTATTTATTCAGCCTTCTCTCTAAAAAGAAACCCAGGGCTCTTTCAGTGAACTTAGTGTCTACAGAAGTAAACTTTAAAACCAATATAGAGTCCACAGTGCAACCTTCTGGATTTCTCATATTTACTCTGACAGTATGATTTGATGTCATAAAAATAAGGCTACAATCACCCCATGAAACATGCTTACGCCACGTATTTGGGAAAAAAAAAAAAAAAAAAGAGCAGCAGCAAAAGTCTGTGGTTTCTGACTGAAGGAATTTTCTTGTTGTGGGGGAGGGTGACTGGGTAGAATTTTTGACCCTGGTCCTGCAATTGGATCCATCAAGCCTGACCTCTGTGCTCCTGCCGTGCTTGCCAGAGTCAGCAGAACGACGTGCGAAGTGCAGGGATTTGTCCATGTGGAACTAACTGGGGATTTGGGACCTTCCAGTCTCCTGCTGTGGAGGGAGGATGAGTTCACCTACATGTAAATTCTGGAAGAGGAGCAAGAGATTTCCATAAGAGAAACCTGCATTTATTTTTAGACCTTCTGTTCTCTCACTCAATCCCGTAGAGATCATGCTGAACACAGAGTGCCTGCCTTTCTCCAACTACACATGCCTACCTGCTAACACCAGGGCATTGCTGCTGAAAAGCAGTGTGACCCATGTGTCTCTAGTGAGAAAAACCTTGCACATAGTTTGTAGTGACTGTCCAGTAGCTGCTGCTGCAGTTGCTAATCCAGCTTTCAGTCAGTTCAAATGTTGTTTCCCAAATATAACCTGTCAAGTGTCATGTCCACCACTGTGGAGCACAGTGGTTGTCTTGTGCCCCTCCAAAAATGTTTTATTTCTCTAAGTATACAGGACGGGGAGGTTGATGTGCACTTGCAGCTCCACGCAACTGGACATTGTTCTGAATGCACCTCTCCATCCAGAGCTACGTCCCCTGATTGCTAGCGAGGCTGCATGGACACTCAGTGACTTCCAGCTGCCAGGTACATCCTGTACTGCCTGCTCGTGCTCAACACCAGGCTTCTCCAGCCCTCAGGAATGAGATCAATGAGATCAATCACAGATCAATGACAACTGGCAGGAGGTAAGATAGCTGTGTTGGCACGTAAGAGAAAGTTCACACATTCCATAATGCACATCTGCTTTTAGCCCTGCTATTCCTAGCCAGGATACTGACCTGCAGACACAGCAGCAGCACACTGCTCAGTTGCTTTGGATGGTGATCATTGCCCTCTAGATCGTTTTGCATGATGCCTTCTCCAGCAGGTGTGAGCTGAGAACAGCTTTTGGTTTGAGATCTCTTAGGGACATGGGCAAAACTGATGGGATCCTGCATAGGGAGATACTGACTCGTCCAACTGTGTCAGGGCACTTCTAGGCACACTGAAAAGCAGAACTTGAAGCGTATGTGAAAATACAAAATAAAAATGGAAGGACTCATAGCATTCTTATCGCTCTGGGGTTTAGACAGCTCATGAGCAAAGGTTTTTGGGACCTCCCTTCTGGATTGCAAGATTGGATTGCTTAGGCACCTTTGTTAGACACAGCTGTAAATCCATTTGTGGATACAATGCCTGGAACCATGTTGATCTTGAAAGTTGAACTTGAAAAAGAAAGTTCACTGCAGCCCGTAGTTGCCAGGACGCTGTGGGGAAACCTACAGCCTGAGTTGTGTGCCTAGGACCCACATTCAAATAAGATGGGACCTCATAAGGAGTTCCATCACAGCTCCCCCACAGAGTGAGGGTGCAGCGGGGAGAAGCTGTGGTTGTGAAAGCCTTTAAAACTGGTAGGACTACACACCTCTGTCAAGGCTTCAGAAAGGTGACATTTTCTTTAACCTAGGACATTAACCTAGTAGTTGTTAGGACTCCTGGTGGGAGGCAGTGATTTACATCCCATCAGGCGGGGAAGGGAACTGAATTTGACACACGCAGGATCTCTCAGAGGTCTGTGTAAAAATGGGCAGAGATGACTATTTGTATTTCCTCTGTTCTGGGATGCTCTGGTTCAAGCAGGGTGCTCCAAAAATGCCTACAGGACTGGGTTGTACGGATGAACCAAGACGAAGAAGCCTAATCTGTAGACTGGACTTATTAAGGAGTAAGCTAGTCTAAGGAATCAGACAGAATTAAGACATTATATAGGCACTTTCGTGGATCAAACACTTGAGCACTTTTGAAGTTTCCCAAGCAATCAAGAGGGAAAATATATCAAGAATAAATCACGTGTTTTTTAATGATGCTGAATGTCCAGGAGCAATCATGACCTTCCACAAACACCTTGTGCATTCACATTTCACACTGGTTTCAGCAAGTCTGAAAATCAGGCTTCGTGTTGGGGAACCCTAATATGGATTTAGATCCTTGAGTTTAATAGCTTTGCTATTAATAGTTTTGCTATCAAATAATTAATAGCTCTGCTATTAAACTGCATAGCAAAGGACTAATGAATTCTGAGGGGGAAAAAGACGGGATTGGTTAAATATCTTCAGTGATACTGGACTGCGTATCACTGCCAAGATCTTGCTCACAGTTGCTTATTATGTGAGTGTTTAAAGAAAACATTCTTAGGGATTAAAAAGCTGGCATCTCTTAGAATTGCTGTCTGTCGTCCACAGTTGTTTTATGAAGACAGTGGGTATATTTCCTCGTAACGTGGAGGTGACAAGCCATCACAGGTGTAGTCTTCCAGCAGTTCCTCTGGCTCATCAGAACTGTTCTCTGACCTGAAAACAGGAAGGGGAGCAGGTGCAGAAAGAATTTAGCAAACACAAAGCATGCAAGTAACCTCAGTGCTATGTCCTGTCAGCCTTACCTGGGCAAAGCACTTCCTGACTTCTTGAGAAAGTGCTACCAGGTGAAGTTTTACTGCGATTCAGCCATTTGCTGTGTTCTTTCCATGAAGTATAAAAGTGTCAGGATGTGACCTCTGTTTTCACACTACTGATGCCTGTCACACATGAGGCTGAGGTCGATGGTCAGACAGCAGTTTTTCAAACAGACTTTGATAAAGGAACTAAAAGTGACTTGTGTTCTAGGAAGGATATAATTCTGAGTAATTCCTATAATTAGAATATTTTTCCTTAGAGGAAAGAACTGTATAAAATTATTTAGTGCTGACTACAGCAGTTTCATACTGCTCTGTAATATCAGCGATCTTGTTCATGCCCCAAAACTAGGAAAAAAGTAAGGGATGGAAGGTTGCTACACTGGGAGAGGAGCGTGTTGTGACCAGGCATAATCAGGAGGGAGAGCATCTGGTACCAAACTGATTCTTGCATTGTTGTAAAAATGCTGTTTGTGCGCTGACTCACGTGTTGTGATTGTGTTTGAGTGGAAGCCTCTGGCTGTACATATAATAACCTTCTAGTCAACAGTCTAAAGGTGGTAAGATAAGCATAAAAAAACCATGGGCAGGAGCATATACACTAATATATGAATATCTTCAAACATAACTAGAGATTTAGTAGACTGAAAATTGAAAGGGATTCATAAGTGAATTTAACTGGGATAAAAATGCTTTCCAGAAAAAGTATGTTTCTATAGTCTTTACTCAAGAGATAGTCCTAACAAACAAACAAAAAAAAAGGATCTGAAGAAGGAGAACACCCTGGACTAGCTTTTGTTTCCTTTGAAAACATACACAGCACTTAAAATACTCAAGATGCCTGTGTCCAAACGCACTAAGCCATTTCAGAAGATGTACCTCTGACTCCTGGTATTCTCTGCAGGGTAAGTAGCGTAGTTCTCGTCTCCGGCAAAAGCTGGGTTATCCAGGGGGTAGGCAGGGCAGAAGTGCGCAGAGCCCGGGGTGGGAATTGGTGAGGGACTGGAGGAAACAGCACCGCAGCAGCCGAGCACTGGGTGAAGGTAGCCAGGACTCACAGCAACGCCTTCCTGGGATGGGTATGGCGGAGGGATGTACTGTACCACTGTGGCACCGTGAAAAGTTATAGGCTGGTTGATGCCGGTGAAGACAAAGGACTGTCCACTCGCAGTCTGGTCGAGGTCTGACATACTTTCCTCTCTTTCTTTACAGGGCTTGCATGTAAGCATGTTAAATTTACAGACAGCAATCAGAATAAAGGTCACACCGACAGACAGCAGAATAGGCCCTAGTAACTGAGTCCACTCCAGGTGAGTAATGCCGTCGTATTTTATCCATCCCATCACGGTGAAAGTGATCCCCACCAGTCCCAAAAACACACCTGAAAAGAGCAAAGTGGCGCCGGCTTTATCCCCATCTGACACCAGGACATCGGATCTGTTTGGCTGACAAGGAGTGACAGAAAAGACATTCAGGGAGAAATCTTCTACATTGTTGTTGTTCTGCTCCATTACTGAGTATAACGTATCTTCTGCCTCAAGAGAAAGGGGGCTTGTAAGGGACTCAGCAGAGCATTTAAAGTCGAAGGTTCAGGTTAGTTATACAAGAACTTTGTGCGTGTATGGTTAACAGAGTGCATCATGTGAAAGAATAAACTTTGCTTAGAAGAATAAAGGTCTGGGAAGTGAAGCCTGAAGCGACCACTAAACACTTCTTGAATTACCACCATCACTTCCGAAATGGCTTCACCCTTGCATGGTTGCTTATCTCTTTGTTTATCCTCTTCTTTAATTTGGCACCCACTGATACTTCCTCGCTGTGCCCATGCCAGATGGGAGAGAAAGGAAGCTGCAGCCACCGCAGCTCTTCCTAGGCCCCCTGCCAGCTGATGCATCCAACATATGGACAGCATACGTTTAGTCAACAGCAGTGCGGCGACTCTCGCTCTCCTTGGGCCACCACTCCAGCAACCCAGATCTGCAGGAAAATGCGTGGCCATCACTGGGAGGGCTTTGCAGTGCTCTCAAGCGTGACATTTACAGCCATGCCTGGACCTCTGTTGCAGCTCATTCTGCAGTCCAGAGCTTCCGTGGTTTAANGGGCTGAACAGCCTGGGAGAGCTGCTGGTTGTGGGAGAAAAGTTATTTCAAGCCAGCCAAAGCTTTCCAGCTGTTTGAAGGTAGCATAATTGCTCTGTAATTTCCCCTTAATTGTGGACATTTTTTGTTGTGGGATCTCCACCCCTTCCTCAAAGTTTATACCGAATAAAGCCTACATACCCTGAAAAGCACACCACTGCAGGAATGAGAAAGCATCTCCTGTAATGTTAAACCTGGCAAAGCGAGGGGTCTCATCCTGTACTCAGAAGTACCAACAATATTTTTTTTTTACATCACAATGAATTGTTCTGTTGAACATATGTCCCTTATATGAAACAGACAGACTAATTGAATGTTGAGATTTTCTGTTTCCTAACAGTTTCAGACTAAAGTAATTGCTGTTGTAGGGTTCTGGTAGAGCGTCGTTGTGTAATTCCTTAAGGAGCAAAAAATCTACAACTACTCGATCTGTTTTGACGAGCATGGCAGGGGAGTGCACACAGGACAGAGATTACTCCTCAGGTGGCAGAATGTATAATGCTATTTCCTGCTACCAGCAGCTCCGGGGAAGCAAGCTTATCCTGGGATTTGTAAGATAAAAATAGCTTTAGAACTAGAAAACTTGCCTTTCAGACTGCTTCTTCAAAATCAGTAAATGTGCCTTTATATGATGTGCGTTCATATCACACAGTGTGACAGCAGCTCACTTCTGAAAGGGGCTGATCACTGAATTTGGCGCCTCCAGAACCGATGCCGAACGCAATTGCAGACGTGTTTTTCTCATTTGTTAGCAGGTAGACCTTGAGGAATATTAGTGCTGGACTCCTTTAAAAAATGTCTGGGAAGTTTCCAAAGTCAGTGTTATGTCTCTTCTATTACCCAGGGTGCCAACAAATTTTCTGACAAATACGGTCAAGATCAGCCCTTACCCAGCACTAAGTCTAGCCAGGACTCTGCACCACTTGAGCAAAGTGTTAGGGCTTGCAATACAGTGGTTTCGTATGATGACAGCTAAATTAGAAAGAGCTGAAATACTAGATAAGCTGTCCTTGTATTGGTAATTATAGCCAAAATCTACGTCACCCTCAACCTTATATTTTGTAAACTTAATGGAATGAACTTCTGTTACTGCTGTCTGCAAGTCAAGTTTTTCCATACCATGAATCACTCTTGCTGAATCTTTCAGGCTTTCCAACATCCTTTTAAAAGCAGCATTATATCATAATAGCCATCTAACTAATGGTATATACAGATGTAGTGTCACCTTCCTCCTCTCATCCATTCAAGAACTCTGCAACTGCTATTTGCAACAGGATTGTGCTGGAGCACTTCCTCAGTCCTACGCAACAGTCCTTAGATGTTGGCTGGAGTCAGAGTTTTCCAAGTCAGGTGTTGCATCATCCCATGGCTGATGCTCTTTGCCTCTGGCGTAGGACATGGTTCGACTTCATGGTTGTTGAGCAAGTGCAAAGTAGAGCTGGAGAATACAGGTAGTTTCTTCCAAGGCTACTTGTCACTTGAACTTTGAAAATGCGATGGAAAAGACTTTCTGTTTGGTGCAGCAGGATCTAAATTAAAAATTACACCTTTCACTGTAAACTGCCCCCTCTTTGTAAGGTATAATTTCCTCTAAGCCTCCCCACATGTCTCCCATTATTTCCCCAGACAGTGGCAATGCTACATTCAGGCAGCTGTCAAGGTCTTAAGACAGCAGATTACACTGATTTTTTAAGACTGGTACTTTCCATTGCCAAGTGAGTGTATGTTCTAGGAACTCATTTAAAGATGCTGAGTTACTAAATGCATCCCCTTTCACCTGGAATTACTCCTAAAACAATGAAAACAGTTTTGTGAAACCTAAGGAATCGGTCAGAGTGAGGTTTCCAGAATGGGTGCCGTTTTCAGATCTCACTACAGTTTCGTACCCACCTGCTTCTGCTGGACCTCGCCCCTGCAGCACAAGCACTGCTTTGCTTTCTGTTCCTCTGCACGATTCTCTGTCACCGATGCCGACTGCCCCTGCAGCGCTTGCTGCTGGAAGCAGGTTTTCTGTAACGCTCTGCACCTCCTCAGCTCCCTAACCTGTTTCGAGTCACCCTGGCAAACACTGACAGGCCTTCACTTAATCCTTCTCTCCTCTCCTTCTGCTATTAATTTTTACGCAGTTGTTCCCATTATCAGCCCGTTGCAGTGAGGTTTTATTTTCTTACATGCCTGTAATATAGTCACGGACTGAGTCATAGCACATGCAAAAGATGCCGCATGAAAGCAAATTATAAAGTGGCATTGTGCGCTGATTAGCTTTAAAAAGAGTAGGTACAAAGTATCACTCCATAATGAAACATTCAATTGTAGGGAGATTAAGGAGCCAATGGTTTGACTACGAGAGCCTTTTTTTTTTTTCTAGAGAAAGGCGACTGTACATGGCATCTTTAGTGGAAAACGTGAATTACGTGTGTATGAGCAGTACCTAAAGAACGACCAGGAGTGGGCCTTGCACCCTGGGGCCCTGTACCACTGCTCTGCCAGCCTCAAAGCATAAATAATCTGTGAGGAGCAGGTTTAGCCAGCTGCCCACACCGGCCAGGGAGGTTTTATACGCTCCCAGGGAATGTTGTCTTGTCAGCAGGCACACCAAACTGAAGGTGTTTCCACACCGAATTATCCAGATACGTGCATGCGTGATAGAGGGAGGAGCACTGATCTAGACGAAGGCAAACACGTTCGCTGCAGAGACGTGGAGATATTGGCAAAAATGTCTGCCTGGGCACAGAAACGCCCCACAAGCCATGACTCTGAAGAGGTGGGATAGAAAAGATACAGTGCTACACAAAGGGCAAGGATGGGGTGGGTGCGATCCAGCGAGTGCTGCTATCCTAAAAACACAGCATCATTGCAGAGATCTGTGCAATCTCAGGTTTTTTTTCAGATTAGTTAGTTTTTCTTTTTAGCTGCTGGTGATGCAGGAAGAAATACTTCTCCTGGAGAAGAGGCATCCATTTATATTTTCGTGAATCCTTCTCATATCCAAAGGACCGTAGTGCTGCAGCCAGAAGCAGAGCAATGTCTGTGCAGGCAGCAAGGAAGAGAGACCTTAACTCCACTCACAGAGGATAAGCACTCCTTACCTCCCACTCTGCCTGTTTAAGTAAGTGTGAATCAGTAACCAACTTGATTTGCTCCCTAGCATTTGTATGTCAAGCACTTAAGCTAACCTTAGGGCAGAAAGGGGGTTATAGCACCATTAGTGTGACAGTAAAGTATCTCACTTCCTCAATAAAAATGCTATTCCGTATTATTTTAAGCTACTTTTATAGTTTTACAAGGTGTTGCTTCCTTTCTAATACAGACATTTCACCCCTACTCCCCACATCAAAAATTCCTCCCACTAATGCTGTTCACCCAGAACCCTTCAGTGGTGGAGGCAGGACTGCTAACCTCTTACATTTTCTGACCTTGCTGAAACAGATTGCGACAACACAGTAGGCAAATACCGTTGCCCTGGCTACGTCAGCGCTCTCGGTGCTGAGCAAGTTACGGAGATGCACCCAGCACATCCGTTGGGTTTTCAAGGAATGATTCCCCAAGTCAAAACCAGAAGATGCTAATACAGCTGTACATGGAGCTACTTCCTAAGCATCACCGTAAAATGATACAGAGAGAAATTTTGTTTTCAGCCCTTGTTTTCAGTGGTAAGTAACACCTACACTTCGCAGGAAATTCAGGTGCTGACTCCATAGAGTCAGGTCAGCAGCCTTCTAAAGCACACTCCCCGTGAAGACTGCTTTTTTTAGAAATACAGTGATCCACAAGGGACAGTCTGCAGTAGAAGATCAAAACACAATAACCTTGAAGAAAAACAAGAAGATCATATTTCATTTCCAGAGGACTCAGCTCAGAGCCAACATATTCTACTTGATTTGTCTGGTCCCTTGGGTACATCTTGGGAACAATTGATGTAGCAAATTGCAGGCAGCACAAAAAGTTAATACCTTTACAGTTAGCAATCAGACATGACTGTATTCTTTTTCTATTCCTAAAAGGATGGTGACATATGTCAAGATTTATTTAGAATAAATGCTTTTTGATGTTTAACATTTCCAGCTAACAAGTGTTCCTTTGTAATTCAAACAACAGAACAAAGCCAACATGGGTCTTTGTTTGCATGGGATCTTTTAGGTAAAACACCCCAGCTTCTGTACTTGCTATATAACAGCATGAGAAGTCCAGAGAGAGAGGCAAGCTCCTTTGACATGTGCAAGGCTTTGTATGCATGAATCATGCAGGGCAGTGGGCACCACTGTTAAAAATCAGGTTAGAAACAAAAGCTTTAAAAAAAAAAATAATAAAAAAGATGTTAAACCTTAGCTTGGATTACAGAAGGCATTCAAGGAACAGCATCCTTGAATAACTCACTAGGTAAAAAACACTTGAGAGAAAAGAGGACAACACGCCTGCTGGCTTTTGTGGATCCCCTTTCTTCATATAGACATTTCCTATGGCTGAATCATGCCAGTTTAATCAGCTCCCGCATACTAAATCCCTCTCTGTGCTGCGTTTGCTCATTACTCTGCATGCATAAGCCCCTCAGCTCTATTGCTGGCTAAATATACCTTCCTCACTGGCTAGTTTGTTTTTGTGTGGCTGCACAAAGAGCTGCCCTAGCACAACTGAGGGAACAACGTAGAGGTGGAACTGAATGGAACCAAATGCAGGAGCCCTGGAACATCTCTCTAAAGAACTCTGCAGGTGAGAGGCATGTTCATAGAAAGATGACACCAGGCAATCACCTTTCCTTGGCACAAGAGGGAACTTGAGTGTTTAATTCAAAGCTTGGCATTCTCTTACAGTCAGGTTCCCTGAAATTCAGCGCGGTGGAAGACTAGCTGAGATGTAGCTGAGGTCCCAAGCATGCAGGTGTTCAGAAACTCAGTTGAACAAGACAGAGATTGCTCTTGCAAGATGTTTTAATGCTGGCCAGCTCACCATGCTGAACCAAGCCCAAAGAGCAGCTCTGCCGCCTTCTGTTTCTGGGCACAGAATCAGGTCTGTTTTTCTCAAACGGTTCAGAGCAAGCCATAACGCATCAAAGGTCAGCAGCAACTCAGCTCCTGCTAATTATCCTTACCTACTACAAGCAAATCCTTCAGTTCAGGAATGGGTGCAGACATTTGCAAAATAGAACTAGAACGTGTTGTCACTCCATACTGAAGGCAGGCAGCTACCACTAACTTAAGGGCTGCACAGGGACAGAGGAGCTAAGAGGGCTCTATTTCTGACGGGACTGTCAAGTACTGTGTCAGTTAAAAACATCTGTTGCATGCTTTTCCATGAAACTGCCTCTCTTGCATTTGCTGATAAGTAATGTCTGCACCTAGAAGATACCATTGCTGAGTGGCGCTCACTCTCACAAAATAAGCACTCCTTGTATCAACCATGAATGATGATATATAACAGTAGTATAATCCCCCTGAAATCGGTCATTACCACAGTTAAACTGTTAGCCTATTAACTATCCTCAGTGTTGCCTTAGGACTCTTAGCCGCTGGCTAAAACTGATTTTCATAGGGATTATACTTACATAAGGACCAGAGAGGGTCTAAAATAAGCTATGGAGTGTTTGTTACCAGGCAGACGAAAAATTAACCATTTAAGTTCTCTGTAACATATTTGGTCCCACTCTTAAACACCCCTATCTGTGATGCTCTCAGAGTACATATAAAGCCAATAACTTTGCAAACAAGTATTTTCCACAAAAGTAATATAAAAATAGAAATAAAAACACTTCCTAATTATTTCTTTTTTGAAGCTCCAAACAGATTTAATTAAAATAAACAAAGAAGTTGGTCTCTACTTAGCACCTCCATTAAAGAACTAAAACCAGAAACTGAAGCTGTAACAGAACAAGATGAGCATTTGACACTCTTGCAGTGAACTGAATCCCTTCAAACTACTTGCTTAGAAGCCCAGCAGTATCTAATATTTCTGGAAACCCAAATTCATCATTTATGCTTTTTGATGAAAAATTAGACACAGCCAACATTATTGCTTTTATTACAAAATGTAAATAAATTCAAAAATTGTAAATCTGAGTGTACAATTTAATTTAAAAATGAAGTCTAACTGACAGTCGTCTATGAGCTGGTGTCAGATGTGGCTAAGGAAATAGATGAAGATGATGAAGAAGATGGAGAATATTCATTATTTGTTATTGATGCTTTTTCTTCATATTTTGGAGGTGATTCAGAGGAGAGGTATAGCATCGGCAAAATATCTGAAGGTGAGCTGCTTCCAGAAATTGTATATATGGTTTCATAGTCTCTAACAGCAACTGTTCTTTCATCATCCGCAAGCTGTGCTCTATAAAACACAAAACTGCATATTAGCATAATTCATTTCTCTACAGTGAGTGAAATTCCACTCGACTTACATAAACATACATGTATGCACACAGTCCCTAAAAATCCCTGAAGCAAAGAACTTGCATAAGCATTAGGATTTCACTCTGTGGGCTACATTATGACTCATATGGAAATTCTATTACTTCAGAGGGGAAGGGCAAACAAGCTCCCTTCTAACCTTTCACATCACCAGCCACAGCCTGGCTTATGGGTATTAGCTGCTTCTGGCAGGGCTATCTCGCAATCTTATTAAATCTTCTTCTGATCCTTAGCTCCTAATGTATCTTCCCTTTTGTAGTCTATCATACACACACTGTCCTTATGACAGACAGTTACCAGACTTGGAATTGCACTGCAAAAATCATAATCCTTAGCCATTTGAGATCTTACATGAACAGTAACTTGAAACTTTTATTAAGCCTTCCAGCAACCCATGACAGACATAAGAAGTAGCACTCCTGCTCAGAGCTGGAGAAACAGAAGCAACTGGACACAACCAGACTGCTACGTTTCCAGTGACAGTTGAGGGCAGCCATCCTCTGACCGTCATAACTGGATCCCAATTGGTTGCACCCACATGGTTCTGGTACCCTGCTCATCTTGCCCTGGAGCTGGCCCTCAGCATATTGCTTCCCAAGGAAACGGAAGAACTCCTCATTCCTCATGACTCACTCCCAGAGCTGACTCTTGCCTTTGTGCATACATCTGTACCCCCACCAATACAGTATGAGGAGCAGGAATACAGAGCATAGCCACCTCATCTTCAGTGCTGTTACTGGTGTGTAAGGCTGTGTGTTTAAAGGAGAGAGAACATACTACAAGACAAATGCTGAAGTGCTATACAACAGATTGTAGGAAAAAAAACTACTCCTGGGATCCGACCATGACTTAGCTTACTACAAGCTCTCTAATCCAGCACAACCTCCACCACTGCACTTGCTGACAGAACATGGAGCAACGGACTGAAGAGGCAAATCACATTTGCCTAGTAACCACCCACGTATGGAATGGGTATTCCCTTCCAGCTTTGGGATCTTCAACCATGGCACTATGTTAGGAGGAACGAGGCTGCTGCTTCGCCTCTGTGAAAGGGCTTGGGAACCAATTTGCACTAGTCAAGATGCCGTGGCTGCTACCAAGTGCTAAGCCATGGGAGAGCATGATCGAGTGAAATACCTAGAGGTGGTATCAACTCACAGGGTCCCTTTGGGGACTCTTGGGAGCACGGAAGGGCAACAGCTAGAGCACTCTCAGCCACAGAACATGAAAGCAGGAGGTCAGGGTTTCTACATCCAAGGTTGAGGTGTTTTTGTCCACTCCACTAGAAACTGCCCCAACAAGCTGGGCCACAAACTGCCTCTTTGTGTACAGATGTTCATAAGACAGAGAATTCCAGACATGCAATTGATGACTGAGTTGATGAGATCACAAAGTTTGGAGCACCAGAACTGGACACCGGTAGATTGAGGCAGCTGATCCAGCTGCAGGGGACTTTGTAGGAGGATGGGTGAAGGAAAGAGGGGTCAGACGGTGTACGCACCAGCAGGGAGAGCCCAGAAGTCTGACTAACTAGCTTTTCCCCCACCGCCCTTTGTTTTTTCTTTTTCAGTGCAGGATGTGCTGCTTGCATTCTTTCACACTCTTTGATAATCCACACATTTTACCAAGCACATGGGCAGGCGGCCCACATCTGAACTCAGGGCCTGAAATTAAGAGGGTAGAGAGGACTTGTGGCCCTCAGCTTTGTGCATTGTACTTTTACAGACAGGTGGTACAAGAGTCACTGTCTCTCAGCTGCTTGCAAGGCTACAGCAGGACAGGTATGGTCCCGTATTTCTCCCAATTATCCACTCGAGCCTGGTCTTCTAAATATATTTAAACTGAAATGTTTTTTAAGGGTACCCTTGGACCATATTTGAATTGGCCATCTCAGGGCTACCAGAGGTCCAGGTTCGCAGTCAGGGCAAGTAATTTCTCCACCTACATCCATTTGCTTTGTACGTACATCTGTGACGTACACACCAGAAAGGAGTTACAGCGCACACTGGAGCTGTAGCACAGACAGGCTCAGTGTGGTGCCCAGCCCCAGGACTAGCAGCAGCTGGTATGAAACATCTTCCAGCTGTGGACGCCTTCACCCAGCCCAATAAGAACACAAAGACTTCATATAAATGCCTTCTTTCAACAGCAGGAGTTTATTTTCTCTCCTGCCTGCTCTGGATGTCCTTTGACTGCAGTAGTACAGCTCTGAGAGCTGATATATTTCACTTGCAATCTGAGAACAGGCGAAGACTTTTATACTTAAAAAAATAGAAGGTTTCTTCCACAACAATCTGTGCCTGGTCATGAGAGACACTGCTCTCTGGAAAGCACTTTTGCTTGATCAACCCTGACATCTTCTCATCTCTGCATCCACCCTTGTCATCCTGAATAGGCAGGTGTTTAGCACACTGAGTCATCAACAGATTCTCATCAGCTTTGTACAAAAAGTACTCTCTCTGAAACAATTTAAGTGGGAAACCAGCAGACTAAATGAATTACCTGTATAGCCAGGGTTATTCGGCATTGCATCCCTCAGCATAAGTCATCAACCTCAAGTTGGATCTCAGCCAGTGAGAACCAATCACTGAGTGTCTCCCTTCCTTAGGTGGTATGTACATGATCATCTTTTTGTTTGGGGTCCAGTCACACTGTGCGCTAGAGTGCTGCAGCAGTAGCAAGGAAAAGTGAGTAGGGTTTTTGATAGAGGTGTTTATTCAGTATTTTAAAAAAAAGTGATTCCGAGAAAAGGCAGAAGGACAGTCTGGCTTGTGGTAAGAGCAACAGGAGGCAGCTACTGCCTCCAGCAAAGACGGGGAGAAACTGTTTGGAGGAGGGCATTAGGAAATGGAAGGCAATATGAGGAGTTGTTGATGGTGTCTGACTAGAGAACAGAGTGCCTCGCACAGCGGGGCTGAGCCTCAAGAATCTACCAGGTATACTTCAAAGAAGGACTAAAAAACCACAGACATGGCTGCTTACAGCATGGTAACAAGAATAAGCACCATTGCTAACACAAGTATCCTCCTCCTGGGGCATCTAGGTCTTTGGGCAGGAAGAGGGTTCGTGCTTGCTTGCTTCAAAAGGAAGATTAGCACTAGAGTTTTGAAGCAGTACTGACATCAGGCACACAGCTGGTACAGCTGGTCATGGAACGGACTGCCTCACGTGAGTGGAGAAGTCTGGAGTATAGTGGAATGCTATTAAAGCAATGGTCCAACAACTACTACGAACAGACACAGCCTGGCAGGCTGGGGCTCTTGCTGCAGTGATGGTGCTTAGGGTGCTGCATGTAGAGTCTTGTAAACTAAAGTCATCCAATGAAAAAGTCCCACACCACCTACTGACTTACAGATCAAAACCAAGCTGACATAGGACCTTCCAAAAGGTAAAGCCAAGTCAATTCTGGATCATTAATGGCCTGAAAATAAGTTGGGGGCTCTAGGCAAATGGCATGTAGCTCTCCTGGCCAGATCTCGTTCTGGCTCCTAGTATGTGGGCCTTGCAGTGACCTCTTTCACCCTCAAGTTAGCAGCCCACTGGTGGTAACCCAGAGGAGATAACCCTGCAAGTTCTTGTGGTGTAGACAGCTCTTCAGTCAGTTGGCAGCTCTTGCTCCCTGAACTTGGTGGTGGCAACATCTAGCAAGTCAGCTGTACTCAACGTATGGCAGAGTGGCTGCATAGGTAAGGTACATCTTGAGATGAAGCTGGCATTGCAACCTGCCTTTTAAGCTCCCTGGAGCCTTTTGCTCTTCTCCTGCAATATCAAGGTATCCTTTTATCTTGACACACTGCCATGGCAGGAACAAGACAGACCAGCACAGCAGGTCGCACTTCCTGAAGGCAGTGAGACAAGGGTCACAGGGAGAACAAAAAACACTGAAGTGGCATTTCCAGGGTCACAGGGCCTTTGAATAGGTGTCATGAAGGGCTTGCTGCATTGGTTCTACAGAGGCTTCCTAAAATCTGGTATTGTGAATATCATGTCACCAAGGCACTGCTGTCAGGGGCACCTTCTTTTGGAAGAAATCCAATCTAAGTATATTTAAAAAGGCCACTGATTTAAGGCTTTGTTTTCCCTTCAGAAGTTCTTTTCAGTCATAATAAACTAGTAAGAATTTAACCCTCTAGAAGGACACTCTGGGGTTTGTGATTCCCCTTTTATCTGGAAATTTTAATGCCATTTCAAGTAAGGTATCTGAAGTAAGTCAACCAGAAAACTTTGTAGTGCCTAGTAGAGAGTTAATTCACAGTGATTATTTAAGAACACAGTCTTGGATACCTTGAGAAACATCTCAGACTTCCAAAGACAGAGAAGAAAACAGTCTTACCCATCGCTGAAGATAGAGTGGTATGGTGGAGGATTTTCACTTGTAGGCAAACCACTCGACATAAGACAACGTGTCACAGTTGGTGACACAGGGTCAGCAAAATAAGGAGGTGGTGGAGGTGGGAATACCATTACAGCATCACCTAGAAAAAAACCCACCAATTACTACCTCTGAAAAATTGAGCACCACTGTTTATTTTAACTGTATCCTAGAATATTTCCTGTCTTTGCAATTATAGTACTTGTACTTGTCTAGCTTTTAAGATAAACTGCAGTGATCCCCCATACAGAACTGTTGTATTCTGGGCTGTTAAAGTACATTGGAGGTATGTTCAAAACCAAAATTATCCCAAAATAAAGATGCAGCACATTCATAAATGGAAGATTTCATTTAGAAAATACAGCTGAGGAGGAGTGTTCCATCTACCTAAGAGACAAAAAACACTTCACTGTTCACAGTTATTGTTGACTCAGTTTAAGGGTAGGCAGGTATGTAGCTTTCCTCACATATCTAAAATAGGGCGGTTTAAATTTCTCCACATCTACTGCAGTGTTATAACAAAAGTATTCAAATCGTTAATGGTTCTGATGACCAATTCTGTGTGTGTTGACAGTTTCCCTACAAAATTACTCATAGCTGAAGGCACACTACTAACATTAGTACTTGGATGCTATTGATACATAATCCACCATTAAGAGTACTGTTCAGCATATCTGCCGATTTCAACTTTGTAACTGAGGAGTGTCAACTGAATTAATTTTTTGTAAACAGGAAGTTTGTATCAGTCACTGAGTTAGCATAATTTATATAAACATTCACAGCTGCCTGGCACCTTTTTTCCTTTTAATTTGTGTGCAGGGAGAGGTCAGGGAGCATCAAAAATGTTGACTGAGGTTGGGGGTGTTTTCTAGCTGAGTCACCACTGTTCCAGAATGTCACTATGCCAACCAGACCTCAGCCTTCAGCCTTTCAGTTTTACTTTTCCTGATGGAAGTATAAAAGGAATCCACTAATTTTACTTTCTCACCTTTAAAAACAATCTGAATTCCTTTCTACAACCCCGGTGGCTGGAAAACTGACTTTAAACCCTTGTGTTTTCTGAGTATCACCAGATTACAGGTCTGTATGCTGGTTTGACAGGCAGAAGGAAAAAAGTTTTGCATAATGAATTTCAAGTCCAGTCAGTCAGATGACAGTGACACAATACTCATTAATCCTTTTTGAGAGCTAGAAAGTTACCAGAATAGTCTATGCATAGAATGTATTCATGGGTTATTAAAAGCAGAGATATATGCAGGGGAGCATTCCTTGCTAACATACCACGTTTACTCAAATACTGTGCAATTAACAGAAGCATCTTGCAATTGCATCTCTGACTGATTGAAGATGTGGTTATGATTAAAAAAATGCAATACACTGCTTATGAATCAGATTCTCCTGTTTAAGGGGTCAGAGCTCAAGGCTAAAATAAATCTTAAATACAGCCACAGAAGTCATTAGACCTGTGATTTGCAGTGTCAGCTACACCCTTTGGAAAAGGAAGTGGGATTGGACTAATTTGTGTCAGGTTATGCGGCTTCTTTTGCACAGTCAGTCAGACCTTTCTTTTTATGCCAAAGGAGAGGTTTTGTCTTTGAGAGAAAGATAACTGAACTGACCATACAGAAAACACATGAGACAAAGCAACATTCTTCTGTTTTGGCTGGTTTGACATGCCAGAACTGACATGCTTAGAACTCAAATGAGTAATATTCAGAGGTAAATCATTAGTGGAAAAAAAACCCTACTAACTCTCAAATATAAAGTTCACACATTATTTACCCACCTACTGTAACCTGAAAAGATTCAGGGCTCTGAGGATGTTCTTCACTTTCGCAAGATTCTTGGCTGAGATTTAAGTTTTGTTTCTTTTTAACATGAGCTATCACGAAGAAACACAACCCAGTGAGCACAATCAAAGGTCCCATGATTTGAAGTGACAGGAATCCACAACCCTGGAGGTCCACATCAGAACTGCCGGTGTGGTTGAGCTGTATGCTGTGCCAGCCGGGGCTGCAGCCAGGAACCCAAATGCCCAGGATGCTAATTAGCATTCCACTAGTTAAAAACAGGAACCCAAATATAAGAAACTGGGCAAACTGACAGCTCCCATGACAAAAAACAAGGCTGTACACCTGCTCATTTTGCAATTGTCTTTGTCTTATATACAGCCTGGCCCTTGATCGTGCCAGTAAAACACAAACCAGTCCAGTTACAGCCAGCAGGGGCCCAGCAGCCTTAAGGACCTCGTTACAGTCACTGAAGGTTCCAGATGGGCATGACTGGAGAATAAAGACCGAAAGCAGGAATCCAGCGCAGAGCAACACAGCTCCAAAAACAAAAAGGAAAAAAATAAGTTTCCCATGTTGTCCATTATTTCCTTCACCTCCTGGTGCAGGAACAGCCACTGGATACATTACAACAGAATCTCCTCAAGCAGATGAGTTGGGTTTTTTTTTGTTTTTTTCCTGTTAGCATTAAGTGGCAGAAAACTACAGTAGATCTGTGAACATGAAAATACACGAATCAAAAGAAGAAAAAAGACACAGTGGTACTAGCTACGTTATAATATTTACTTCTGTATTTGCTACTCAGCCTATACTGTACACTCTCAGTGTATTTGCTGTTTTGTAGTACCTCCATTATGTATTAAAGGGCCGAACCAATTTGCTGCCATTGAATGCCAATGAAAAGACAGAACTTGCTTTATGGTTAGACTGAAAACAACTGTAATAGCTCTTGCACAGCTAAATGAATTGTTTCTTGAGCTACACAGTCTTATGATCAAGGGGGCATTATTTTCAAAGGCTGAATCTTGGGGACACAGACAGGCTAGCTTTTCTCCTGAAAACAGAAAGCTAGTGGAAATTTCTGCAGTGAACGGCAGGAAGTGACAGCTCTTGAAAGAATGAACCTTAATGCAAATGACCATTGATGACTATTGGACTTTTTACCAAGTAAATCTCCTAATACATACCTTTTCAAAGCATATAAATCTTGCTTCTCCTTCCACTGGCAATAGTCTTTTCTGTTTCTCTCCTTAAATCAGCTTTCTGTCCTATACAGCTGCAAGAGCAAGTACACAGAAGATTTTTGGTTCCGTTCTGAAAAAACAATAAAAAAAAGAAAAAGAAAAAAGCTGTACTAAAGACCATGTACTTCCAAGTCTCACTGATTCCACAGTTAAGAGTTGGTAAGCATACTGCTCCCACACTTCCTTTCAACTTCCCCTACTCCCAAATCCTTTGTCTGTGCTCCAAGAAAGCTGTAAAAAGAAATACAACAAAGGTGGCTCCCAGAAGGCTTCTGAGCTCACAGACGTCTAGATTCAGAAGCAAAACAGAAGGAAACAGAAACTAGTGCTGAGGCCAATAACAGTCCATATGGTAGCATGGATGACAAATCTGCTGCATGTGAACAAACTGGGACAGGGAAAGCCTGACTGAAAGTTAGGACAAAGTGCGATTCAGTAAGCTCCAGAAAAAAAATATTTCTGCTATTACCCACAAGGAAGTTTGTGCTTCTCTGACACTCTGGTCTACAAGGCTCACATGGACACCTGTACTCCGTACTATGGTGACTAACAACCACAGAGATCTCGGTCCAAGTGGCTACCACCCGTCAAAAGCCAACATGAAACCCAGGGGAATTTCAGACTATGGAAAGTCTGCACAGGCTGCCCAGGGAGGTTGTGGAGTCCCCTTCTCTGGAGATTTTCAAGACCCGCCTGGATGCAGTCCTGAGTAATGTGCTCTAGGCAATCCTGCTTTAGCAGGGGAGTTGGACTAGATGATCTCTAGAGGTCCCTTCCAACTCTGAAAATTCTGTGATTCTGTGAAAATAACAAGTCTGGATGGACCATGAGAAAGCTGTGCCCTACCAAGTGTAGGAGGTACTCAAGCACGCTCATATTGCAGTGTTTTAACACTGCTCTCTTCCCCTCACCAGCAGTCTCCCATGACACACAACTTCATCTACGACTTGGATATATCAGGAAGGATATATAGAGACTGGGGGAGTTTGTCACAGATGGAAGCAAGGAATCGGCTTAGTTACTGCTGTTTGTTAGTTAACCTTCAGCCTTTCCTCTACCAGCTTCCACTGCCCTGCTACTAATTCAGATGACTGGAAGCTAAAACTCAAGTTAGATTGACAACTCCTTACATGTGCCTCAACAACAGTTATTCCACAATAAAAAAAAAAAGTATTATATGATTTCTGGAAGCAAACTGTTGAACATGTGTCAGCCACAACAAGCTTGGCATCACTCCCCAGTAATTGCAGTGCCCCACTGAGATGAAAACAAAACACAACCATAAAATCCACTAGTCACTCAAACACATAATTATTTGTCTGCAATGCAAGGCAATCTATTGAGTCACTTTACTTAGCCACTTGTAAGAGTAGGACCCAATGAAAGAATTGGCTGAGCAAATACACGAATGAGAAGTTTTTAGATGTTTTACTGCTGAACACCAAACCAGCCCCCAGCAGCACAAGAGAAGGCAGAGAGCACCATGCGGGTAAAAGGCTCAACGAGCGCGAGACCTGATGGGCAAGGAAACAGGCTACATCACACAGCAAGGCGGCCACTGCAGGGAGCAACAAAGTCTCCCAGCTGGCTACCTCAAATAGCAAAACTGAGGGACCTCCCTTAATGCATCCATTACTGCGGTCAGTTAATTTGTAAACTATGTCTGCTAAGTGTTTCTTCACTGCTCTAAATTCAGTCTATCCCTCTACTAAGATTGCCTTGAAAAACTGCTAACTGAGGCTCCCTTGGTAAGAAGGGTCACAGCTTCACTCTGGAAAAAAGTGATTATAAAGAGCACTAGAGATAGGACAGTATCTCATGAAAAATAAAGAAATTTTTTACAGACTTCAAACTGAAAACCTTTAGCCAAGCACACTTTCAGTACTGCATGAACTGAAGTCAGTTTGAAGGCTCTACTTCTGAGCGGATAAAATGGATTAGGTTGGTCACTCCTTCCTCAATTTCACTGTTTTTTTTCCTAAGTTAATAAAAATTGTTTCTCATAACTGCATATGCCCCTCTATGTCTAGAAATTTTCCCCATTTTCATAATTGATCTGAAGTGGCTCAGATTTACTGCCCTACCAACAAATGCACAAGACTGAGTAAAGGGCCTCTGAAATAACAATAATAAAAAAAAAACAACAAAAAACCAACTAGCAAAGCCCAGTTTCAGACACAACTGTCTTGAGGTATTTTTCTGCTGAGGCACATTAACCATTATAACAGCAATACACTATAATTAGAGAGAACTCTGAATCCTTTCTTTGCAGTTCCCTCTAGGGAAGAAAACATGGACATAAGTACAAGTAAATTAGGACAAAAAGAAATAATATGAAGGGAAAAAAATTCAAACATTTAGCCCTTAAATGAAAAATCTAGACATTTGTTCTCATTACTCCAACACAGTACCTGCTTCTCTTCCACCAATCTTCTTGTTATGAGATTAAGTTGAAACACACATTAGAAATGAAGCATGTGCATATTTTCTTAATTCTTTCAGGCCACAAAAGAAGCAGAGCAGTCTGTTGTGGTTTTGAAGATAAAAGCCACAGATTTTATGCTGCAAAATCCAAGGGAGGACTAATTTTCATTTATGCTACCACCAAATTTTAATAGAAAACCCAATGCAAGATTAAACTTAATTTCTTGTGTTTCAAGAAAAAGTATTTTAAGAAAGAAGCAAGCCTTGTATTGACTATGTGCTTGAAATACTTCCAATTAGATCTGATATCTCCACAAGCATATTGACATAAGGGAATTTTCCCTTCATATTGGACCAAAGTCTGAGAGCAGACATGGAAATACCAGGTCAGAAACTGCTAGAACAAAATCCAGTAGTGTGGGGGCAGTTAAGTATGAGGGAAGAGGGAATTGGAAACATAGCTTGTAAAGGAAGTCTGGTTATGAGCTTAACTTAAATGATATAGTGCTTTACCCTTTTGTAAGTCTGTCCCATGCCAGGTACATAGGATAGGAAATAACATCACAATTTCTTGTCATTTTTCTGTGTAACACTTGTAGTACAACTTTCACATTATGGACACCTCCAAGGATTTTAAAATACCAGTTTTAATGATGAACCTGGGACTTTAAGCTTTCTGTTTGAACCTTCAGAGTTCATATTGTCCAAGATTTCCACTGCAAACACCACAGCCATAAATTTACTCCCCCTTGCTCATATGAAATTTGATAGCCTCATGCAGTCATATAAATTCAGGAACTGGGGATTAAAAGAAAAAAGCACTGGAAGAATTAAAACACTGCTCTCCCTCTGTTTTATGTTTCCCTGAGTAGGCCCCATTCCTGCTCTTTCACTTGCAAAAGTGCCCAAATAACTTCATGCAGAAGGATCAGGTCTAGTCTGTGTTGTTATTTCAAGAACTACAATACCTTGTCAGTTGTAGTCCACAATGGAAATCCCAATTTAAGTCACAAGCCATCCTTTTCAGGAGTTTACCATTTACGTGTTTTCACCCATCCTTCCAGTTTTTAAACTGCTACTGGGAAGTTGCCACTGCCGTTGTGAGATTCCTCCCTCCCCCAGGTTTCAAATTAAACCATGACTCCTGATAGGACAAGCTACCTGGAAGAAAAGTCCTCTCAACTTCATTCATTTTAACTTCCATGTCAAAACATGAAGGGCTCTCCACTTCCTCTCACTCCCTGTATCTAATTTCCTCTTCCATTCACATCTGCCTCTGTACCTATGCCGTTTTCTGTTCTTTATCATATCACAGTTTGCCCCCTTGGATGGTACTCTTAACATTCAGCAGAAGCACCCATCCACAAGCACAGCTGGTTAAACTGAAGTAAACTGGAGTTTGCCACCTTCATCCCCACACTCGTCCCTCCCCATGGTATTTTTTCATCACTTGCACGAAGAGCTACGGGGAAATGCCTGACAGGATGTACTTTCAGTTTTCTACTTTCAAGCAACATTAAGACTACAAGTACTACCAAGTTTTGAGAAGCCAAATATATCCAATTCAACCTCTTGCATATGCAGTCTCTAATTAGTGCCTGACAGTGCTCTCACCTCATGGAGCATACAACTCTGATATCCCAGGATGAAGATTTCCAAGACTTAGATGCTGTGCGAGAAGATCCCAAAGCAGGGAGCAGATGCCACAGAAAGAAACTGTCCATATGGATTGACAAAATGATTGTGTCAGCTCACAGTATAAGAAGGGTAACACTGTTATGCTGTTATTTACAATCATTGCAGGTGGGGCAGGAGTCAGCATCTGGAGAAGTGCTGGAAAGCAGCTGCTGCAGGAATTTCCACAAAGTGGGACGAACCCTGCCTGTCTCCAGACACATGTGCACCAGGGATCCTTCTCACCACAAAGTGGCAGAGTTAGGGATTCTAACCTGTGTCAGACAGAACTCTGCTCTGTGAAGAAGCTGCCAACTACTATCCCTGTGGGAGATAGAAGAGAAAATCAGCTAGATTAAAAGCTGGTCCACAAATGTTCCCCACTCACTTTGATGGGGAAGAGTCCTGATGCCACAGTGGATGCAAGGACCCCAAGAGGGTGTCTTGACACAGAGCGGAGCTTGGAAAGCAAAGTCTGGTAACCCATTGGTTGGTTGCCATGCAAGCAGCTAGGACAGCACCTAGATTCAACAATGGGCTCTTAAGGGTCTCATGCATGTGGATGTGATGCTTTTTACACACTGGTGGCACATCAGAGCTGAGACAAAGCAGCTCGTTTTCTGGAGTACCTGCAGGGAGACTGGGGAGAAGGTAGATGGACACAGTTAAAGCCTGACCTGACCTTCTTCAAACAGGTAATGCAAGACAGAGTAATTCCTGGGAAGGTCTGTCCCATGGCAGCTGATGTACCTCAAAGCAGCAAAGACACAAGGAGACTTACAGATCTTTGAGAGGATATGACTGTGACCATCAGGAAAATATAGGCCCCCAAAAGCTGCCCAAAGCCTTCCTGTCCCCGTTTCTTGAGATTGGCCTAGGGCATTAAACTACAGCCAGCTCACAGACAAGCAATTAAGCTCTACTCCATCTGGGAAAAAGCAGCACACGATGGCATACCCTTCCTCATGCACCAGCCTGCCAGGCATGCTCTCTTCCAAGTCAGGAAGTCTTCTAAATCACACTAAGGTCTTGAATAGGATGGACCATGCCACGAAAGCACAGCTCTTGTCCATCGTGCCAGAGGGAGGAGCGGGACCGGGCAGCCTGTCCACCCTGTGAGGGAGCAGCACCTGGCCCGTGCGGGGCCACCCCAGCGAGAGCCTCCTCGCCAGCACCTCCCCAGCCGTATGCCACCAGCAGCAACCGGCCCTTTACATGTCAGCAGAACAATCCGTAGGGACGCCTTCGGACACATCCCATCCCCTCACAGGGATGGCGCAAAGGTCATGGCGGGGAAGCAGTGTGGGGAGCGGTGGGCTCTCCAGGGAGGAGATAAAGAGGCTTTTCTTACCGCAGGACATTAATGCCCTGGATAAGCGAGGCGCAGAGGCACAGCCCCAGCCTCCACCCTTGAGGGGAGTGAAAGACACAGCGGTGGCAGCGGCCGAGCCGGCGGCGGCCGCCGGGAGACGCGGCACAAGCCCACCCCCCCGCCCGCCGCAGCCCCCTCACCGCGGGGACCAGCCGCCCGCCGGCAGCGCCCGCCTCCCCACAGAAAGCCCGCCCGCCGGAGGGGCCCCCCCTCTCCCCACCGCACCTTGCCTCTCCTCACCCCGCCGCCCTCACCCCCGGAGAAGCAGCCGGGGGGACCGCCCGCCATTTTCGCGCCGGCCCGCTCGCTTTCATCAACCCGCGGCGGGAGCTGTGCCGACCGCGGCGCCATGGCGGAACGCAGCGGGGGTTTGCTCCGCGCACCACGGCACGGCCTCGGGGACCGAGCCAGCCGCCCCCGGGGCTGGGCAGAGCGCAGCGGAGCAGGTGCGGGAAAGTGTCGGCGGCGAAGGTCTCCTAACGCCCGCCCCTTACCTGGCTGCGGTGCGGAGGACTGCCGCGGCGCGGCCGGCGCCGCTATTTAAGCACCTGCGGCAGGCAGCGCGCACATGGGCGGTGGCGGCGCAGGGCAGGGCCGAGCGAGCCAAGGAGAGCCGAGCCGCCCCGGCGGACCATGGGCGCGGTGGTGGCTGCTGCGGCACCGCCCCTCCCGGTGCCGAGCGCCCCGCCCGGCGACGACCTCGTCCGGCCGGCGTCGCCCCTCGGCCGCCCCGCCCCGCCGCAGCCAGGGCGCTTCCCGCCCTCCCGGGGCGCTCAGGTTGGGGGCGGTCGCTGAGGGGGCGGCTCCGTCCCCAGAGGTCTGACCCGCCTCTGGGGGGCTGTGCCGGGGTTGGGGCGCTGCCCGCTGCCCCGGCGGGTGAGGAGGAGGAGGAGGAGGTGCGAGGCGACGCCATGTTAGTCACCCCCCCCGGGGGCGCTGAGGTAACCCGCCGCCCCTGGGCGCTGACGGCCAGGCTGAGGCGATCCTGCCGGCGGGTTGTAGGCCGGCTCGGCGGCCGTGCGGTGCGGTGCGGTGTGGTATGGTGTGCCGCCCGGCCGGGAGGTTTCCCAGCTGAGGGGCTGGCGTGTGGGCGCAGGTCGCCGGGCAGGGCCGTTGCGGGCCTCTCTGGAGGCGTGTGTATATGGCCGAGGCCTAGTGTGCCCCTGAAATATCGGTGGCTTCGAGGTGAGGCGGGCAAGCAGCCCTCTCAGGGAGGTAGCACCGCGTCTTCTGTTTCAGGAGCCCTTCTTGTAGTCATTTTAGCCTTACCAACATTAGCGTTCCACACACTTGGGATCTTGCTGGGCATTAAGGACAGGCCGAGCGTAGATGTGACTGGTTTCCTTCAGTGGTGGGCCAGTTCCGCCACTGGAAATGGGAGAAGATGCTTTCCCTCTTGCTTGCTAGGTGAAGGCAGTGTGGAGGACGAAGCTGGCTTTGGTAGTGAAGATGAGAGCGCTGTGAAGTGCAAGAAGCAGCTGTGTGAGGGGACAAGGAGCCAGGGGAGGAAGGTAGGGATGTGCTGCTTCTGAGTGGGTGTAGCAGCGGTGGGACCTGCCTGACAACGGGACTAAAGCTGCTCCACTGGTTAGGCACAGGCTGGTGGCTGGTGAGGTGTGAGGGACACAGTTTGGGTTTATGTGAGTCAAAACGAGAGGTGTCTCAAAATGAGAACAGGGGTGAAAGGTGGAGTGATGGAAATAGATGGCAGGAGGAAAAGGGAGTGGATTAAAGTCTTGCTCGACAGGGAGATCGTTTAGTTAGACGATGAGATTGGGGGGGGGGAGATGGGATATGTAGGTTTTTGGAGGGGATATGGATTTGGGTAGAGAACTAGGGAAAACCTGGAATTGAGTGAAGAACCAAAGAGTGTATGAAAATACATGTGGGGTGTAGGAAGGAGGTTGTGATCGAGTAGAAGGCTTCACGCTTTCCTGAGTTGTAGGTTCCTGGATGTTAGTGGCCCTTTGCTGTCTTGACTGTTGTATGTCCCAACTCAGCTACCACTGACTGGAAGGTGGGCTTCAGTTGTGAAACACTTGGATGCTGCTGTGAAGAGTCTCGGGTAATGAGAGACTGGGAAGTAATAATTCCTGTATTCTGTGAGGAATGAAGTATTTCAGTGAAGAAAAAAAGCAGGGCATTAAAGAGCCTGAAGAGAACAAAAGAAGTTGAGCACTGTTTGTTACGAACACAAGCTGAAGCTGAAGTCTTACAAAGAGTGAAAACACATCAAAATGTGTAATCAGACTATTTTATGATGTGTGACAACAGTGACACAAGGAGATTTAGTTATGTTTGTATGGCAATTTTCTAATAGCTGATTCTGGTTCTGTTGTTCTTCCAACATAGAGCTTTAATAATTAAAAAAACCCCAAACATTTCTGTGGTGCTTATTTTCTGTATGAAGTATTTTGTCAGGCTAAACTTTCTTCAGTTGGCCAATACCATTAAGTGGTTGGACCACTGCTGGGATATATGGTCTCTCTCGTTTCCTGTTATGTAAGTATTTCTTGTACCAAACCTAACATCTTAAGCATGTAATTTTTTTTTTTTTAAAAAAAGGTCAGTCTTGACAAAAGTTAACAAGTTTGTTGGCTAGCATCTAAATGCAAATGATTTATATCTCTAAAGCTTGTCATCAGCTTTTCCCCTCCATCCATCGCTTGGGTTTCTTGTAGCATTGAGCTTCAGGATTTGACACCAGTGATGAAAGAAGGAATTTCAGGAATATCATTCTTCAGTTCATGAGATTCTGACTCAGCCTGTTGTGAGTTTTCAGTGGATTAAGTGGATTTTGATTCCTGTCATATGACTACAGTCATAAAACTGTAATCTTGAGCCATATCTTGTGATCTAAGATAAGAATTACTTTTTTAACTATTTTTTTAAACTTTTGACATAGTAACTGTTTAACTATAAGTAATGCATATTTTAATTCCAGACCCTAAGTGGTAGTACTTGGCAAAAATAGAGCTAAAGTTTTTTTTTTGCCATACAGGAAAGTACTGAGAATTGTTTGTGTTAAGTCTGGACATAGCTGTATGACAGTGTGTTTTGGATGTTGATGCTAATAGAGAAAATAAAGTATTTTGGACTGTCATGGAAAGCAATTCTAAAGCTATTGAAAGCTATAGTGCATTCGCACCTGGAGTATGACAGGGACAGAACTACCAGAAAGTCACTGCTTTTGAAATTATTTCTGCAGTCACAGTCAGTAACACTTGTGAAGACACTGACAAGAGGATTACGATTTGGGATGATGAGTGAAATAAAGTTGTTGATAATTTATTGGCTGGGAATTAGTCAGGGCTGTTTTGATGGCAGCCACTACTTATAGCAATAATATGATGAAATATAAATGAAAATTACTAACTTTTCTGCTTTTTTTTTTTTTTTTTTTTAGTTAGCAAACATGCTTATAAATGGCAAGGACATTTATGTGGTTTGAATTGTTTGCCTAATGATGATGATCTCTAGAAACAAGGACACAAGTGCAGTAAGACAGACTAAATGCTGGTCACTTCTAGAATAAAATTCCACTGTGCAGAAGAGATCTTAATCTGTTATGACCAATGTGAGACTGGTCAATAAAATCACAGATGTTAAAGTAATTTTTCTCTTTTGAGATTAGACATGTGAAATACTGGATGTGCTGAGATTGTGCTTCAGTTCAAAACACTAAATATGATCTGCAGAACCTGTTCAGATGTTAGAAAACACAGTGAGAGAATCCATACTGTCCTAAACTGTCCTGATGAGAATGTAATCAGTAGAGAAATATTTAGTGTTTATGATTAACAACACACTTGGAAGCTTTTCAGTCCCATTTTTCTGAAATCATACAAGATTGTTGTGTCAAGACTGGTGCTACTTGCTTTGTTTCAGTGAGAGCTGATCTTCTATTACTATACTCTGAAGCAAGAGCTGCTGAAGAACTCATGGAGGTAACGCATAGTAAATTTTACTTTATAAATTGCAGCTTGCTTGCTGTGGTGGTGTGGACCAAATGAAATGATGGCGCAGAAGTCAAGAGTGACCCAGTGTTCCAACTCCCATTAAGTTCTGCACAGCCAGTTCACAGCAAGCGCTTGGTGTGCCTACAAACTGCAAAGCTCAGTTGAATAGCTAAGAACTGTGTGTTTTGGTTTATTTAAGCTCTGGTAGACTCAAAAGAGCTATACTTAGAAATATGAGGATATAAAAACGTTTGTTTTATTAGAATTGTCAATTCATAGGCTCAGAAATGACAAAAGCATTGCTTCCAACATTCATTAAGCTTTTGAACCAAATTTAATTAACCCTGAAATAGTCCTTCTTTGGAGTTTGGCAGATTCTACAAAAGAACCACAGAAAAGAGTATCATGCTGGCTATACTGGAAGGGAGGGTGAACCAGGCATTGACACCTCCCCCCAACACAGCAGCCAACTGGGTCTGTGGCATTGCGCTCACACAGTGTACCCTAGTGGCCTGTGAAGATCCATCCTCCAGGAGGAACTGAGAAAGACCCAATAACAACACCAGTACGACTGCTCTCTTCAGGGTGTGGGCATGCCAGGAGTGTTCATGACTTGGCTGGCGGTCACTGCCTCCTCTTCATAAATCTTCTGCCCCACCTTCGCCCACACATCTAAAAAGTGTGTGAATACAACAGTCTTGTTCAATATTTCTGTTAGCAAATCATAGAATCACAGAATCATAGAATAGTTTCGGTTGGAAGGGACCTTTAAAGGTCATCTAGAGCAACCCCCTTGCAAAGAGTGGGGACACCTTCAACTAGATCGGGTTGCTCAGAGCCCCACTCAACCCGGCCTTGAATGTTTCCAGGGATGGGGCATCTACCACCTGTTTGGGAAACCTGGACCACTGTTTCACCACCCTCATAGTAAAAAATGTCTTCCTTATATCTAGTCTGAATCTACCCTACTTTAGTTTAAAACCATTACCCCTTGTCCTATCGCAACAGGCCCTGCTTAAAAATCTGTCCTCAACTTTTTTGTAAGCGCCCTTTAAGTATTGAAAGGAAATAAAGATGTTTAGAGAGAAGTGATTAAAAATAAAATTCAAACAGGTTATGTATTAACCCTAATAAAAATCAAATAGCTTTGTTTTGGCCAGGAGAGGTAGATTTGTATCTCACATCTGAATCTTAATTTGTTGGGTTTGCTTATCATGCTTGCATTTGATTTTTAAGAGAAAGGCGTGACGGATAACTTCAGGTGGTGGCACTGGTAACCCTTAACCTGTTGCACTGCACTGTGCAGGCACTGGGATCAGGAAACGAAGGTGAGCCCTGTGAGTGCTCCTGTCTGCTGCATGCATCAGGACAGGGGTCTGCAGCAGACTTCCCTGGTGGAAGGCTGTGCTGCCTCTCATGGTTGGGAATTGAAGCCTGAAGGGCAGCTTGGTTCTGCTGAGGCAGGAAGCAAAAAGGGATCCAAAGCGGGATGCAAAGCTCTTTCATTTCTTCTCATCCAGTGCACACAGAGACCCAGTCTGGACTTGAGGAAACCCTTCCCTGTGTAAGCTGCACATTTCTAAAGGAGTCTTAAAAGACCTGTAATTTTCCATTTAAGAGTTCATTATGGCTGTCCTTATTTAAAAGGAACACAAAGCCAGTAGGTTGGGTATACGCTTCACCAGGAGAAAATGCACATCGATAGTGTGTCATTGATTGAATTCAATTGACTTTTAAATGGAAATGAGTAAGTGGCCCCAGTCCAGGAGAAAGGACTCCAAGGCTTCAGTGTTTATTTCTAGGCTATAAAGTCAGACTGTTTACTTGCTGTGGCCTGGGAGTCTTGTATTTTGGTTTGCTAGAGGTCTGCATCTGTGTGTTTTTGTCCTCCCATCCTATTATATTTTCCAGAGCTGTAGGTACTGGTTTCGTGTTTGCCCAAATTAGAGCAGAGTTTGAGTAGAAGAGAAACCTTGAACTTCTCAGACTGAGGGCAGGTCCCTGCTGGGAGGTTATTTGCAAGTGAAGATTCGTTTGGAAGTGTACAATGAGATCTGTTCTGGGCTTCGCTCTGGTGGAGGTGCTTGAGTTGAGTGGTCAAAATACGCTGGTTTACATCTATCTTAGTGAAAGGATCAATATTTATACAAGAGAGATGGTGACACAGTATCATCAGTGGATTGACATGTATTGAATGCGAAATAATATCTCTTTAAAGGTTATAGAGCACCAGGTTGTGTGCCAAACATTATTGGCTTGATAAATATTTTAAGCACTCCTTTAATTAATCTTCCTTGGTTAGTATTAACCAAAATTACCTTCTGAGTACAGTTTTGGAAAATACTTTTTGCATTCAAACATTCAAGTAGTGATGCGTAGCTGGTCATATTGTAGTTTGTTTTTGCTTCTGTCAGGAGAGCATTGAAATTTTTATCGACCTTTCAACTAGATAAATTTATCTCTGTAACATATACCTGCACAGCTTTTTGGCTTGAAAACCATTTGCAAGGGTAAAATTCTGTGTTGTAGTATGAAAAGTACAGGCCTTACTGTTTATAATGTGTCGGAGGCTTTCTGTGCATCTGACTCATTGCTTAGCTAAGACTAAATCATCTATCAGACACAAAAAAATACAGCATTTAATTTGATGTTGTGCTGCTGCAACTTGAGGAAGGACAAACTTCCTGGAGTGTGAAAATTTTTCACTGGGGAAGGGGAATAACAAGTCTTAATGAATTGTGATTAGTTCAGCAGTCTTTTTGGTTTTGTTTTTTGTTTTTTGTTTTTTTTCCCCTTAATATTTGTAATGAAATCTCATTTCTTTTTAGATGGAAGTTACCAGGCTATTAGATTGTCAGCTTTGCCTGTACATTTTGCATCTCAATTCTCACTATCTCAGCGTCTAATCAATTCTTTCACTTTCTAAGTAAGTTTTATGTTCTGAGCATCGTAGGTGATATTTAGCTTTGTTTTGATAATTTAACTCATACAGGGGAAAATACTCTTTGAATTTGGTTTGTCTTCTCTCAAATATTGGCACTTGGATATATTTAAAAAGATAAACCTGTCTAACAGTGAACTGTGGTTGGGCAAGGTAATCGGGTTGTTGCTGTTGAAGTTGTGTCCCCCAGCCCTCTACCCATATTTGAAGTGGCACCATTTAGGTGCCTCATGATCATAACAGCCCGGTAATTCAAAGAAAAGATCTAGATGCTCCAAGTGTATAGCATGTGAGTGGGACTTGAAGGAGATGCTGTCTCTTGACTCATGAATAAATTTTTCTCCAGTTCTTTAACGGACTACTCCTTTTTTAATCTAATCCTGAGTATTCAGGGAGACACTTCTGAGCAGAACATACAGAATTCTCTTGGAGGCATGTCAGTGCAGGTTGTGATTACAGAAGTCTTGTTGCTTCCAGCTGTTCGTACTTAGGACGTTCCTGAGAGCACAGGCTTTTGTGTGGAATTCACTGCTTCATGAACTAACCGAACAGTTAAGTGTGATGAATGTAGTTGGGTTGCTCTCAAACAACAGAAATTTCTTTTTAACAAGCCTACTTAGTATTTAGAGAGGAGGGCTTTTGTAGTGAAATTCAGATCTCACTATGTTTTATTGAGCCACATGAACTGATTTTTGTAGATAAATAAAATGAGCTATGAAAAGTTTAGTTTGCCTGCTGATATCATCACGCCACGCATCAAATGAAGGCTTCACCACACTGGGCACGCTTTCATGTAGAGCGTATCCCTGAGAAGGCTTAATGATGCCTTTAATTAGATATATAGAGAGCTGAGGGAAAACTAAGAATTCCGTAAGTAAAGTACTGTTTACTGTCCCTTAGTAATGTGATTTTGACATACTATGTCCTTCTTGTCACCATTTTTTCTTGATTAATTTTATCTAAAGGAGACACGTGTGTAGAGTGGAAGGTGTTTCTGTTGTGTAGGTGATTGATCCAAACTTAGGATGATGCTTTCTAATACTGTTTATGTCAGCTTACAAGTTCTCTTTCTAGGGTAATATTTAAAGCGTATGCATCTTCAGTTTAAAAATAAGGATGAACTGCATTCTAATGGGTCTGCAAGTTAAAAAAAAAAAGGAAAAAACCCTACGGGTATTATTTTCCTGATCCTTCAACAAAGAAGTTATAGACCTGGAAGGATTATTTATTGGAATTGCATTTAAGGTGGTTCTCAAGAATTGTTGTTCAAACTTACAGCTTATAAAGCATGTAATTCATATGATTATAAATGCAGTAGTTGGGTTGGTTTTGTTTTTTGTTTTTTTTTTAGAGGCACCTTGCCTAAGCTGATTCTTTTGGTAATGTTTTGCTTGCTTTATCTAATTACTTTGCCATTATAGAGGATGAGAATTTATTTCTGTGCAGTGTCAAAGTTTGTTCTCCTATATTGTGGAATTCATCACGACAGAAGAAAGGCAGGTTACTGATTCTTGTGAGTGTCACAAGTGCATGTCTGTGTATGGATGTATCCAGGCACTGGAGCTGAAAGCCGTTCTCTAAGTAATGGTACCTATGGGGTGTTACTGCCACACACCTAAGCTACTTCTTTTCCAATGTGAAAAATTATTTGAATGGCTGTGCAGCACCAGAGGCTGTTGGATTCTCGCAAACTCAGATTTCTGTTACTTATTCAGGAAACTTGTAGCCAGAGGTAATTTCTGAAAGCCTTGAGATAGAGAGAAAGGGAGAGGATTGGGTTATGTGCTGCGAAGAAGAATTCCTGAAAATTGATCATACCTATTTTCTTACATATTGTGTATAGGCCTTTATATGCCATGAGTGACTCCAAGCAGGGAGTCGCTGATAAGCCTTGGATTATCTGGATAACGATTCCAGAAATATAAGAAAAATGTGACTAGGAGACTACTACGCTGAGGTTTGTGTCTTCTCTGCATGATGCCTTGCTATACTGTGGTCTATAGAATTTAGATCAGCTTTGTGGATAGAACTCTTATTTAAGGGATAAGAATGTTTGACTTGGTCCCATAATATGTGCTTGAGTCATACCTGACAGCTTAATTGTCTTTAAGGGCCTGGTAGGATCTGACGTGGACACTAGGAAAAGATGGGTCAAGATTACAGGAAGATCCTTGGAGAAAGCAGCAACAGAAATGTATTCTGTCCATGTTAGTATGTAGGGTAGAGAGTGTTGCTTCTGTTGTGGATGAACAAGATTTAGGACAGGATATAGGGGGGGTAGTTTGGACGAGGTGAAGCTTAGAAATTACTTTTCGGTAGGAACTTCAGGTCAGTCTGAAGTGAACCTTGCCTCCAAAACTCTTTTGTATAGGCAGGTCTGTCTCACTGGCCTACATCTTTTCTGGTAATTCAAGCTGAAGTAAAAGATGCCAGATACCAAGTTCTATTTAGGTGGAAAAGGGTAAATGAAAACAAAGACTTACCTTACTGTATCATTGAGGTCAAGAGAGTAAAATCAAGCTTTCTCCAGGGAACTTGAACTTGTTTCTTCATTAGAAGAAAAACTTGAAGGAAGATGCTGAGAATGGAGCTTTAATGAAGTGGGTGTGAATAAAAGGAGGAAAAGAATAAGGTAAAAGTTAAAGTGATGTTCACTGAACAAATGGAACATCCAGAAAGCCAATATAGCCTGGAGGATGTTGCACTGGTAAATGGGGGAATGACTGGTTCCACAGAAATCACAGGTTTTTGGACCTTTTTGTTTTACACATTTTAATCTCTGAAGAATTCATGTTTGGTAAGACTTCAGGTCTTTTCCCCTGCTGTGAGGGGAAATGCTTTCAGCAGGGGAAATGGATGGATGATCTCCAGAGTTCCCTTCTAGCCTCAGCTCTTCTGTGATCACATGAAGATCTGCAGATTTGTTGTTAGCAGTTCTAGCCCTGGATGTCTTTTAAGAGTAGTTCAGAAAACTGCTTAGTTATCTGAAAGTGATAGGCTATTTTGTCCTTGATCCTAAAAGTCTCTTCCTGTCATTTTGTGTGATGAGTAAATGGTAAAAATTGTTTATACATGAGATCTAGCTTATTTTTTTTCCTCCTCCAGTCTTTTGTCATCTGCAAAACTTCATTTTTTTTTTTAATATCAGGTAACTGGAAAAATATTAAATACTATGAAGTCTGTAGGAATCCACCAGAAATGTGCTTAAAGTTGATTCCCAATTTAGTTACGTCTTAAGACTCATTTTTTAATGTATCATGTTCTTGCGTTGCTCTAGTTATAAACCAAAATGTTGTGTACTACTAAATCAGGTATCTTACATAAATCTTTTTTTCCTTTGACCCTATTACTCTTATGATCCAGATTTTCAACCTAATCCTAAATTAGTTTAAGACCTCTATTCAGTACATCCATGACTGATACTAATTATCCTAACTGTATTTTAATTTTCTTACCAAGTTCTATATTACAGTTATTTGGATTGTCACCTTTTCTTTTCCTATTTTTTTTTCTAGTGGTGCAGTGTTAGCTTTTTTCTAATCTTCCAATACTCTCCAGCATTTTAAGATTCACTGAAATAAAAATTAATGGTCCAAAGTATGGCTTATTCAACTTCCTAAATTCTTGGATGTTGTTTATCTGATCTGCTGGTTTAAAAATATTTAGCTTTAGTAGATGATGTGTTAACATCTCTTTTTAGATACTGTTGGATTGCAAAGTATTTTCACCATGTGACTACATAATCTAGATATCCTTTAAGAAATGTGGCAAAATATTTATCAAACACTTTCTTTCTCCCTGTTTTGTGTTCTTACTTATTCTGGCATTTCCAGCTAGTAGGGGTCCAGTAATATAGTGGAAGTTAAACAATTTTGTTGTTTTTTAGAACAAACACCCTTTCTATCACCCTCAGTTAAACTATCTACACGGACTCTCCTACCCCCTGTGTTTATTTGCTTTTCTTATCACTCTTTTACAGTTTATGACTTCAGAGTTTATAGCCACTATTAAGAGAAGTCTTCCATTATGTCATTGGGGCCAGCTGCTGTTAGTTCCCCTCTCTGCCTGTGGTTTAGTGAACAGCTGAGCTGGGTGACGATATGCTGCTGCCAAAAGGGAGAGATCTCATTCCCTACCCCTTCTCTGCTCTTGGGTTGGGAATTCCTGTGCCTGGTGTTTGCCAGACCCTGCTGCAAGCTGGTTCAGTTGGCTTAACTTAGCATAAATATTTTCTTCTTTTTTTTTTTCTTTTTCTTTTCTGTGTTTGATGTATGTCTAGTTGGTGAGTTAAGTTGACTCATAAACAGATATGATGCATGCCAGAGCTGGTACAAGGTGTGGTGGGTGAAGATGGAGAGCATGGCCTGTGTCTTTTGGCAACATTGAACTGTTCAACTGGCTCGTCGTGAAGCTGTAGCCTAAGCCAGTTTGGTTAGTTTTAATTAGTGTAGGCATTCAATCATGGGATTATTGCTTTATGAGCACCTAGAAAATCTGAAAGTTGACCTTTTGAAGCACCACCTGCCCATACTTTTTGAATCTGATTATAAACAACAAATGCAATCAAGTAATGGTGACTTGATTGTAACTAATATTTGGTTGTGCAGTCCAGCCAGGCAGCTTAAGGTGAGGTATAATTTATGGTTTGCTTTGCTAAATATTCATGGTTGAGATGCAGAGGCAAGTACAGAATGCTTTAAAACGTCTAAGAGAATAGAATACCCTTTAACTAAAGGAAAGTGTCCAGAAGTGACATAACAAGAATTTTAATATAGTTGGATAACCCATCTTTGGACTGGACAGATAGGTGACGGCAGATATTGTTGATCACTATGAACACTAACCAAGTTCTTAAAAATATTCTGCTGTTTTCTTAATTCCAGAAAAAAACCCAAAACAAACCACTAGAAGAGATCATGTGGGTTTGAATATAGTAGCAGGAGTTTCCGAATGTTACCAGTTAACTTTTACAGGGTTGATGTAGCAATCTGTCTTGTGTTCAAACTGTGTTGTATATGGCACAGTGTGCTGTGAATACTTTACAGCTTCTGTGAAGAGGACATAGCAGGCTACTAGTGCTGCTGGACATAGGAGCAAGGGCTTAAGATTCACTCCAGATGCTAAAATAATGGCTTGTAGACTGTTGTGAGTAGTTGAAATCATGAACATCTGTTCTGGTTACTACTGCTCCTGCTGCGTGTTGGTACAAACACACACTTACCTTTACTGAAGACCTAAATAGGAGGTATAGCTGAGTCTATGTTCCCCTGGGCTGGGAATAACTCTTTAAGTGTAAAACTCAGCACAATTCTTGCTTAAAAACTGGTGTTGAAGTAATAGTCAACCCTTTAAGAAAGATGCAGCATTTTTTGAAAGCTTCTTTTTAATTTGTGATAACTGTTGTCTTTTCCTAACCATTGGTAGCATGAAAAGCAGGGGACTGTGCTGTTGCTGTCTACGCAGGGGACGAACTGCTTCTTGAAATATGAATTATGTTTTTACTCTTTTTGACCAAAACCAGGTTATTGTAGGACTGTTTTAAGCTGGATGATCCATTAGAGGAAAGGGATGCTATTTGCCAAAAAACTCTGAATTCTAATGTGTGTTTGTGTGGCGACTCTTGGGGATCAGCTGGCAAAAGTGCTGCCACCTTGAGCAATCTGAAAGGTCATAGCTCAGGGAAATGGGGGTACAGGTTCCCCACGTCTCCCTCTAGGACTCTTACTGTTGCCTGGAAGCAAAGGCAAATGCTTAGGTGACCTGTACTCCCTGCGCTCAGTCAGCACGGAGTGCAGTAATGCCAGGTTCTAGCTCATAGCTACATGGACAGAGCAGCACGTCTTGCAAGGGGAGACATCCTGCATGCTCTCCCACAGTATGAAAGGTACAACTTCAGTTTTGAGAAGGTTGAGGGTCTCCTCAAATATCTTGCAAAGTGCCAAGAGGATAGTTGTAATGGCCCATCACCTTGACCTTTTTTTTTTTTTTAAATTTTCAACTCTGTTATGGGAAAGTTGTGTCATATTCTCCCTCTTAATCTAAAGGGAACACTGGAGCCCACATTTGTTTTTCCATGTAATTTCCTTATTCTCTCTCCTGTAAGAGTAGTATTTGCTCTATATTAGTAACAGTGTGTTCGTCCGTGGCCAAATGGCTTGTCCTAAATGTACAAGACGTTCTTTAATGGAGAAATAGTCTGCATTTTAGACCTTAAATAAAATTAAATTTATTCTGTCTTCTCACTAGAAGCGAACATCCAGCCTAATGTTATCAAGTGGCTCAGAACACGGAAATTGATTTCAGCATGAGAAAAGCTGCAGCAGGCTTTGGCCCTTACATGGGAATAGACTGGTGAGACTTTGGAGAGATGTCAGCTGCAGGGATGGCAGATCACAGACTGCGACAGTCCTCCTGTGCTCACATACTCAAGTACTTAGTGTGTGTTGTCAATCTAGGAACTGCTCAGAAGCAAGAAGGGACTCGTACACAGAGGCTGAGGGATTCTGACATGTGGAGGAGAAACTTGTGTTCAAGAATGAGGTCAGGTGCTTAGTCAGGGGCTGAAAGTTGTGTCTGTTCAGACTTTGGTTCTCTGTCAAAATCCACAGTCCTGTAAGGATCCAGAGAAATTAAGAGTGAAACACAAGTGGAAGGTAAAGAACAGTTTTTGAGCTTGGGGTGTTGTGTTTTGTTTTTGTTTTTGTTTTTTCCTTTCCAGGCTGTATTGGCGCGTCTTGCCTGGATGCAATGTCTTATCAGTACTAACACTGGGACAGCTTTAGTATTTCTATATTAGTGATGACTATTCATATAACCTACCAATGACAGCAGTGGGAAGTGCAAGGGAAGGCTGTGGGTATTATGTAAAGAGTTACCTAATTACAAAGCAGGAGGGGACATCTGGAGGGGAGAATCAGCAATTGTTGTAAAAATGGGCTGCTTCATTTAACCACAATGAAGAAAGAACTGAATCACTGCTGAAGACATTACCACTGCTAAATTTCTGGAGTAGAAAACATGACTTAGGAAGTGAGAACTTCAAGAAGGCAGATTGGGTGATGCTAAGAGGAAAGGTTGAATTGTAATCAGAATGGTGAAGTTGCCATGATTTATGGCTTGTGATCATTAACCTTTTTTTAAAAAAATAAACAGCTGAGTTTTAATAATGAAAAAAAACCACAGCTGGGACAATGGCAAATAAAGTCATACTTTAGGTTATAATAATTAAAATAGCCATCTCAGATTTAAAACCAGAAAGAATGGATTCCAAAGGAAGTGAAAGCAGCTACAGAAAATGCAGAATTTGAGTATTAAATGTTTAATAAGTAATCCAGAAGAGGCCTCTTGTGTTTCTAAGAGTATTTTATTATTTAAAGACTGTATGCTTTCTACTGGCTGTTGAATGAACTAAGGGAGAACTTAAAAATCACCATGTCAGTAACCACAGAGGTCAAACTGAGTTAAGAAGAGATACTCAGTAGTGTAATAATATGCTGAGTCGAAGACAGATAAACATTGAGATTTCAGTTAAGAGGCTTGGTAATCAGTCCAATCAAGGGCACCACACAGTAAATATGTTATTTGCTACTTTAGTACCTTGAACTGTTTTTAGCTTACTCTACCCTCTGAGGAATTCCTGAGTTTTTTCTTGCATGCTCTAAAGTAAAATTGCCCTTTCGTGACAACTGAAATGGAAACCAATTATCTAGCAATTGCAAGAAAACAAAAGGTACACAGATATTAAGATGCCTATCTTAAGCTTCTCAAACACACAAGACTGGAAATGCAATCCTTTTTGGCATGATGCAAGACCTCCCTTTCTAGTTTGATAGCAAAAACTACCACGCTTGTAACTCCCATGCGGTTCCAGTGGATAATCAAATATCTCAGGTCCTTCAAATACCCTACATAAATATTATTTGGCAGTGGTAGAGGTGGTCAGTTATCCCTGAAAAACTACCTGATCATGTACTTAGATAATCACAAACCTGCTCAAGCAGTATAAATCCAGTTTATAGTAGCTGTGAGTAGTATGTGGGCACTGGCTTACAATAACAAAAGTCAAATGTTAACAGAAGTGCCAGAGCAGTGATCTCTGACACTTTTAGTTCAAGGAATACTAGAAGAGCTGAGCAGAGCTGTACGCTTGTACATCCCCAACCAACAACTGAGGATGCTGGGGGAGTAGAAAGGAAATGGCCTGCGAGCTGGCTTGCGAGCTCTCCGTGCTGTAGGCTGTTCTTTGGCCATTGTTGAAGACAGACTACTGGGCTAGATGGACCATTTGGTCTGACCGTTGGGCACTTGCATTCCTCACTCCTGCCTTCCAGCAGAAGATAAGAATCAAACCCTTGGACTATTGCTTTCCAGCACGACAAGAATGGTACTTATTACAATGATATCCAGCCAGCTGAGAAAGTCAATTTACTAAGTCATTACTTACTAAACTTATACAGGCTGTGGGATGAATAGGAAAGAAACAGATTCAAATGCATTTGTTCAGTTTCAACTTTTGTTTCTGTGTTCATAGCTTAGAAGGACTATGCTCAGACTGCAGAAGTAGTACTTAAATCATCCACTTAAATCATCTACTTTTTTGGACTGGTGGAACATAAGAAATCAGAAAGAACTACTTTAATCTTGCCACTGATTTTTTTCCTGTGCACTCAACAAAATATAGGCTTATTAAGGAAGTTAGGGAATGTACTACATTTGATAGCACTATTTACAGGGATTTTTCTGATAAACTTATCTGCAGTTTTGCCTAATCTAAGTTACTAGTTAAGCAAATGAATTTAGTAAGGCATAAGCCATTGTAGACATCTCAGGCATTCCAGTTTAGTAAGGATGCAACTCTTCGCAGAAGTCATCTTTCCACCCACATTCTCTGTGGTGTTTTTTAAATATATAAAAGAGTTCATATGCTATCTCTACCCCTTATCACTTAAAAATCAACTGACGCTTTTAAAATGTTCAATACAGGTATGGTTTTGTTCCATTATCTTATTGCTTAGAAGCTCTGTGGAACTAACTGCAGAAGTATAGGCAATATAAATCAGTATTTGAATTATATATTACATGTTTATTATGGGTGCAAATTTTTTTTAAATTTACATTTTATGAAAAATCAGAAATATTTACAATTTTTGTAAGATAAACTTGTATGCTCTAATTTACAGTTTGACGTAGTAACAATTCATAAAAATTCAGATCCGTTAGAGTTGTGTTTACAAATTAATTTTCTTAGGAGGCAGCTACAACAGATATTGCTGTATAAACAAGCAAGAACCAGCTTGCTACATCTGTTTTTTTTATCAGATAGCTACATGTACTTTTTACATTGTTTTTGAATTTCTTTATAAAAAGTCTATATAAACTTGTATGGCTTCAAAATTGTAACCTGCACCCAATGCAAATGTATGTATAATCACCTGAATGAAGGCTAGTTTAAAAGTGCTGAAACATAACTACTTCATTTAACTTAGAAATGAAAGTAATACTTGATTAAAAATAGCAATTACAGTTTTGGGTTTTCATTAGTAAAATATTGTCATGTTAAACACAGTTTGATTGCAAAGCAGATTACAATTAAGATTCCAGTAAAAAGACTGTACCATTTTATGAGTGAGAAATTTACCATTCAATAAGATTAGCAAATTACGAGCCAAATATACTCTTCCAATAAATCTACAGTACAGTATGTGCTTAGTGCTAACAATGTAACTCTTGTCCACAAAAGTGTGTAGTATACGTTAGAACTTATGTAGCCTCTGCAAAACTTAATTTATTGTAAAGCTTCAGCAGTCCAATTCATTACTGGTTTTGCATGAATTAGTTCAAGTACGTTTTATTGTTTTAATAGAGAATTTGAAATAGATATTGGTATTCAGAATGGTCCTATGAAATTCCCACATGCAGGTTATTGAATTATTTTGCCCCAATACTTTTGATTTCAGCATTGAAAAAAAACTTGACAATACAAATACATAGAAGATTTTCTAAATTAGTGACTTGCTTTAAAAAACGTTACTAATGTGTGACTTCCCTGTGCTTAGGCTGTGGCAAGCAGATTAGATGACGATACAAATGTTAAAATTGGTGGTTATAGAAAAAAATTAAACTAATAGAAATGGCAGTACTTGTCATCCTGCTGCCATAAAATCCCCTTCTAAAATGCTATTCTTCCTAAAAGTACTATGTTTACATTCACATCACACAACTCCAAAAGCACTCAAAGTCTGAAGACTTGCAGTGAAAGTGAAGGGAAATGCTGTTTGCTTTTAAAAGTTTGCTTTTACCATCTTCGGTCATTTTTCAGGATTCTCATCTTTGGTGATATTAAAGTTACTATCTCAAAGTTTTAACATCCTGCATGATGCATCTCCCTTTACTACAGCCACATTTATTGCAATTACCCCATGAGGAAGTAATCCAGTATTTTAAACCTCTTTTAAAACAATCTCCAGTTTTTGCAAATCTGCCTTCTAAATAAATCCCAGTCAAAGGAATTTTTATAAAGTTGTGTGTATTATACAAACACCGTGCTTTCTTGATGAAGAGCCAAACTTTGAAAAAGGAAGTGAGGCACGTGAATAAATTGGATAGGCACAGGCTTTTTTTAAAGGCACAAAAGTTATGCAATTCATATAAAAATAAATTAAATCTACAGCATTAATTAAAACAATCACAACGCCCATAAAATTTACTAACTGCAGAAGTAAATCTCTGCTGTCTTTTGCAATTTTGTAACACATTGCACTTAGGAAAAAAATCCTATATAAAACAACTTACATGTTAATAATATATGATACAAGGACATCAAGTTTCTTTTACACATCCCCAAGTCAGCTCGTTTTGTGGCATGAAGGACTACACGAGACTTTGCCTCTGCTTTCTTTAAAAACTGCAATTTAAAAATCTGAAAAATGAATATTACTTATGGAAAGCGCAAATATTTCTTACTCGCTCTCCTACTTTTAGGTTTAATGTTTACAGTATACAATTTCATACTTTTATTACAACTATGGATTACTATTTTTACTTCATCTGTATAAATTTACTAAAATTTCAACAAATTTTTCCAGATATTGCAGTTGATAATTTACAGACAGTGTTGAAGTTGACTTCAGTGCTATTATAAAGTAATAAAAAGTTTGCAAAATGACTTTTAAAAGTGCATTTTCTGTTCTGTAGTTCAGCCTCGAAGTAGGTCAATGTTTTAAAAAAATTAATGCATGTTAAAATAGTGTTTGAAAAGTAGAGAGGGCAGAGCGAGCTTCTTGCACTCCTTTGATCCAATGACTTTCACAGGTACATCAGCAGTCTGCCATATACCGTCCTGAAAAATAAAGGTAGGTTTTTTGCAGTCAGTATATAACAGATTTTGGAATTATTTTCCTGCAGCAGTTTGAGTAACTATGGAAAAACAAAATCCCTGTGAAACAGTTTTCAGCCATGTCTTAATGAAAAGTAACTATTTAAGCATCACTTCTTTAACAATTTCATACTTTATAATTTAACAATATAGAATATATAATATTAATTGGAATATATAAGCATGTCAGTGTCTTACCAGTGGCAAATCTCTTCTTCAGGAGGGAAAGCCGATAGCCAGTGCCAACCAGCTCCACATCTACTCCTGAAAGGGTGCTTCCTTCACTAATGAATTGCACTGCAAGTGTTGCTGGTTTACTGGGTCCTTCTGAAAGCTCGAATTTTGCCCTGAGGGATCCAGAACCTATAAAAATAACAAAACCGAAAAGCTGGTTGTTTTGCAAGAACAAGACAGTCTCCCAAAATTTTCAGTAGTGAGAAATGAAACTAACATGGTGACCTTTGAGATCTATTGCTAGTGGCAGTCCTACATCCATTTTCAAAAGAGATGAGAGTACAAGTCTGTTTTTCCAATACTCTGTTTAAAGCAATGACTAGTGAGTGATTTAAAGAGAAATGATACACATTTCTGCAAGATTATACAGAATGTGTGTATCGGACAGCCTGGTAATCTCTTGAAACATCTGATTGGTCCCTATAATCATCTTTTATGCTTGCTGGTCTTTAAGTACTTAATACCAGCTATCTCGTATGTACTACTTTTCATTAGCAGATTTGAAAGTACATCAGAATATTTAAATGTTGTCACAATCTGTCTGGATGAATGTACATGAACAAAACCATTGCAATAAATGCACCCAGAGGAAAGCAATTCTTATTTTTCTAATAAAGATAAGGGCTGAGTAAATACTTTTCCCCACAAATTTCAGTTGATTTTTCAGAGACAGTGGTGAAATGTCATCACGTTGATGCTATTATAAGGCAGTAATTGTTCAAAATTACTTTAAGTACCTTTCTGTAGTCAATGCAAGGTATTTAAAAAAAAACCCACAACATTGTTACTAGTCTCTTTTTCCTGTTCTTAAACAAGTCTTTTCTTATTCTTGAAAAATATGGTGGGAAAAATAAGATTTAAATAATGGAACAATGAAAGTCAAGTATTTTTGCTTCTTTAAAACAACTTGTTATGCCTAGTCAATAGGAACTGCTAAATGAAGAGGAAAGTTAGTGACTGAAATGTTACTGGGGTAAAAGTGCATATTAATAAATGGAATTGTTTTATGCAATGGCTTGTTCTTATAGCAGAAGCAGTGGGATATGTGTGAGTCTACTGAAAACACACAAGATGCAATCTGCACCACTGGCACCCCATTTTTTGCTGCTCTGCAGGCGTACAGAAGCTCTTCATCTGGCTGCATTTGTATTTTCTTTTAAAAGAAGCTCCACAGTTAAGAAAAGAAAATAAAAAGGTGTCTATCCCTATGTAATCATAATGGAAGAGAGATGGCAAAGAACTGTGAGGTCAGTGAATGACAAAGTACACCAGACTACAGCAACAATCTCTGTCAGGTAAAATTCTCTCTGATTTTGGTTGAACAATGACCACAACTTTGCGGCCTTTGCAGGAACAGAAAAGGTTTTCCCTTTCCAGGCTTATAGTTTCTATATGAAACCACTCATATTTACAAGCAAATCTGTGCTTTCATAATGCTCTTCACCAAATTCTCAACAGGGAATGCCTTTCCCCTGCTCCACAAGTTTATTTCTCCACAGAGGCCTCGAGGATGAGATGCCTCCCTTTGGCTCCTGTTTTTCTGCTTCAGAAAAACATTGCACCTGCAGAGGCTGCAAGGGCCATGACATCACCTGGACCTCAGGGAAGGACAGCTGTGCAGAGGACAACTATTGGTACCTTACAAAATGCTATAGAAATTACACTCTGCGCAGATGTGCACAGATTCATTTTTTTTCTGGAGTTGTATATGGTGAGAACAAAGACCCTCAAAATGTTCATCAAGAATCATCTATTGCTGAGTCTATCTCAGCACAGGACTTTTGGATCTTTTTGTTTTTTTCTTCCCCCAATTCTTCCAGTTATCCATTTCTACTTTATTTCAATTGTCAGTGTGTGGAAAGGCACAGATATTAAACATGTTTTCCTTTGACTACCTGCTCATTTCCAAATAGCGTCGATGTAATAATTTCCTACCCAGTCTAAACTCCGTTTTAGAGCTACTGACTGTTTTCAGGGGGCTTCACTATTTTTCCTCTTATAGCTAATTAATAAATTTATATTTTGACATGACACTGTTAATGGAATCTCTCAGAAGGAAATATAATTGAGAAGAAGGTGAACTGGTAAACAGGATACAGCATGAGAGGACATGTAAACAGGCATGAGGGTGTATAGGCTAAAATTATTACCTTTTTACTGTTACTATTTTTCTGTACAAGAAAACAAAACAAAAGAGTGCAACTTGCCTCCATTCTCAGACTTCTCTGAAATGCTAGATATTTTCCAATAGGCTTTCATCTGGTCTGCATTCCTGTAAGAGAATGGTAGGTTAGTTATAAACACTTTGGCATATTGTTTCCCTACATTTACACTGGTATGTTACAGACATCTCTAAATGGACGTTTATAAAAACACTTGCTAATTTTAAGGTAAGCTTGTAGAAAACTATACAAAGCAAATGGGCAAAGAGAAGAGTGTGTCTGCATTGCCCCAGAGCAGCAGAGCTCAGAAGTACAGACCGCCTTTATGTACAGTTAACACTGTCCTATGCCCCAGCTCTGGCTCCACAACGGAACGCCTCTGTAGCCTCAAGGGGTAAGGACAGGCCAAACGCCCTGGAAGCAGTTTGAAAGCCATGTCTTTATGCTTCGTGACGATGGTGTGAGAGAGAGCTGTGTCTCCTATGTCAGACTCCTGGCACCATGTATTTTATTCCATTTCTATGCTAGTAAAAATAGTTGGCATAAGTGATGCAGAGCTTAAGCTAACTTCTGATGCTGTAAAGGGGCAGAAAAGGGCACCAAGCGCCAGAGTTTCTGAGCTGACAGTGCTCCTGGAGCACTTTGCAGCAGTTCCACCAAAGGAAAGTCAACAACTTAAAGCTGTGAGTGGCAAGAAGTGCTGATAGGTTTGAAATTGCTTTTGGCGTGAGTGTAGCAGGAGTGAAATGCTTACACAAGTAGCACAGATGGTAGCGGTTACTTGCAGGAGGTCAAGTTATGAAACATTTGTTTTTAAAAAAACAAAAACCCACCACCCAACCCACTAGACCAAACAAGTAGCACAACACAAATACTCGAGCTGCTTGGGACATGGGTTTGTTTTTTTTTTTTTTTTAGTCAGCTTTCCAGGCTCAAAATTTCCTTCAACTTGGTGTTCTTTGCCTTCTTCACATTAAATAGACCCTCTTGGAAATAAACAGTTCAGTAATTACATTAACAGCTGGGCAAGTACCTACATGCTGCCAAACCACAGGCACAGTGTTTGAATTCTGCTTACCTTTTGCATTACGGATGTACTGCTCTGCCTAATCCCACTACCCTCTGCTTGTTTTCACAAACTTGTAGAAACACAATTACCTGAGATCTGTGTCACACTTTCAAGTGCTTCAGTAAATGCAGGCTTAGAAGGTGGTCAGTGGTAGCTGCTAGTCAGATAATAATCTGCATGACTCTTGAAGTGAGAGACAATGCTACCTGTCTTATGAAGAGCTCCTCAGTTACTGAGGTCTGGTTTAAGACCATTTCAATTAGAAGCTAATTTTTAAGCTAGAACAATCAAGGAATCTTTTTAAGTATCCATATATATATGGATTATTTATACACACACAAAAAATATTTTTTAACCATTAAGAGATTTTGGTTTCAAATTACTGTATTAAAAATGTCTATCCTGTCCATTGGCCAAAAGAAAGCAAACATTGGAAATTTCATAAAGGCTTGTATTATTACACAGTTGGAATAGATACATATTGTCTTATTTTAGTTTATGTGAATTGGCTGCACGTGATCTCTTTCCAACCAGAAAATGTTGTAAGCGTCTGATACTACACATTTTATCAAGACAAAAAAAATTAGCTGTTTCTTCCAGTGACATTTTACAGACTATGACACTAATGAATACACTGACATGAATCTGAAATAATAAAAGTATTAATATTACCATTTTGCAGGTGGAAGCGATTGCATATTTGTTACTCCTCCATCGACTGGTACCATAACCTGGACATTAGACAGCATACTAGGCACATTCATAGACTCTGGATTGTACTTATAATCCACTCTCACATCAGTAGTGCTAGCATTACATTTCCAGTAAGTTGCAAGATTCAAGGGAGTGGACTGGATGCCATTTGAAGATACCTGTAAAACAATAAAGCATTGAAAGCAGATTAATTAAAATATTCCACTTTTGGGCAGAATTAGGGAATGATGGTAACAAACATAACTCTAAATCCTGACAAAAGATCAAGAGAACAATTGACCTCTGAGTCCTTAATCACAGAATTCTGAAGACTGTTGCAGCCTAAAGTAACTTCTGTTCTTTTAATTTTAAATTAATTAAAAAAAAAAAAAAGATTTAAACTCCTCTGGCCCACGAGGCTTCTTCCTGTTCTGGCTTTTATAAGTCAAAATAGTTTTGTTTTAGTCTTGTGTTCTGCCTCACACAAGAAGCATGCTTGTGGCAAAATGACTTCATCCTTAGCAGTTGTGTGCCATACCAGTTCAGCTGCCCAAGCAGCCAGCAGCAGAGGGCAATACCTGTCATTATGGGACAGGCAGCCAGCAAAATAGTTCTTACCTATTCCAAGCATTATTTTCCTGCTGCAGGAAGGCTGGATACTGCTGCTTCTGTAGCTGAGCTTGTGCTACCACCTTCCTAGTCTACTTGAGGAACCTTCTATGTCCTCGTGCTCTCTCTTGCCTTTCCTTGGCAGCCCAGAACCTCTTCTATCTGTCAGGGCTTCCGTATGCAATGCCTCATTTTTCCCCAACAGTCAAGTTCCTAAATAGATATCATTCTTCCACGTTACTCATTTCTGCAATCCAAAGAAATGTTTTGTTCCTTCCATCTTTCTCAGGAATTCTGTGTACCTAACGTGCTTTTTATAGATTCAGTATGCCAACATTTCAAACTATATTGGGAGGATATGGAAACTATAATGGTGTTAATAGCCGGACTGACAGGTTCCTTTGTGTTTTGATGTAGACAGTTGTCTCAGATGTTCAACCATTTCCATGCAGGCCTAGTAAATCCCTATTCTCCCTTTGAGATGAGTCTGTCCTGAGTTTTCATGAAGATTTTTAATTGACAGCCAGAACATCTCACAGATTCACAGAATAGTTGAGGTTGGAAGGGACCTCCGGAGGTCATCTGGTCCAACTCCCCTGCTCGAACAGGGCCACCTTGAGCCAGTTGCCCAGAACCATGTCCAGATGGCTTTTGAATATCCCCAGGGATGGAGACTCCACCACCCATCTGGGCAAACTGTTCCACTGCTTAGTCACCCTCACAGGAAAAAGGTGTTTCTTGATGTTTAGAGGGAACCTCCTTGTGTTTCAGTTGGTGCCCATTGCCTCTGGTCCTGTTACTGGGCACCACTGGAAAGAGCCTGGCTCCATTCTTTTTACACTCTACTTTCATTGGTAAGATCCCCCCCGAGCCTTCCTTTCTCTAGGCTGAACAGTCCCAGCTCTTTCAGCCTTAGCCTTTATTCATGGGAGAGATGCTCCAGATCCTTCATCATCTTTGTGGTCCACGCCCCTCTTGCAATGGACAACCAAGAACTGGACAGAGTACTTGAGGCGTGGCCTCACCAGTGCTGAGTAGAGGGTGTCAACTCCCTTGACCTACTAGCAATACTTTGCCTAATACAGCCCAGGAGACCATATGCTGCCTTTGTAGCAAGAGTGCATGGTTAGCTCATGTTCAACATGGTGTGCCCCAGGACCTCCAGGTCCTTTTCTGCTGAGCTGATTTCCAGCTGGGTGGCCCCCTGCATATATTAGTACATGGGGTTGTTCCTCCCCAGGTGCACTTCCCCTTTTTGAACTTTATGAGTTTCCTGTCAGCACATTTCTCCAGCCTGTCAAGGTCCCTCTGGAGGGCAGAATGACCTGCTGGTGTATCCAGAGGGTCCTCCCAGTTCGGTGTCATCAGCAAACTTGCTGAGCGTATACTCTGCCCCACCATTCAGATCATTGACGAAGATGTTAAACAGGACTGTAAACTCAGTACTGACCCCTGGGGTATACTGCTAGTTACTGGCCTCCAACTAGACTTCATGCCTCTGACCACCATCCTCTGGGCCTGGCCATTCAGCCAGTTTTCAATCCACCGCAGTGTCTGCTCATCCAGCCTGTACTTTGCCAGCTTCTCTATGACGATGCTATGGGAGGCAGTGTCAAAAGCCTTCCTGAAGTCTAAGTAGACAATATCCACTGCTCTCCCCTCATCCACCAAGCCAGTCGTGTCATCATAGAAGTTTATCAGGTTGGTCAAGCACAACTTTCCCTTGGTAAATCCATGCTGACTGCTCCTTATCACCTTCCTGTCCTTTGTGTGCCTGTAATGGTTTCCAGGATGAGATGTTCCATTACATTGTGAGAGGTGAGAACGTCATACGTTCTCATATATTACAATTCATCAGCTACAGCATCCAAAACTTACTCAGTTACAAAATCAAAGACAGCACAACTACAAACTCAAACAGACCCCCACCAAGCCCCCTAAATTAAAGGAAAATTTGGCTTTGCTAACAAATACCTAAAGAAGCAGTGTTTGAAGCTTGCACACATGAACTGGAGCGAAGTGTGAGCAAGCTGAAACAGGTCATGAATCCAAGGGAATGACATGAAGCATACTAGGAATGGACTAAGTCTGGGCAGAGCCTATGCATTGCAAACATACCCAGAATTGGTCTAGATGAGGGATGACAGTTCATCTGCATGCTAGCAGGCAAAGAACAATTCTTTTAATTTCTGTGTAGTTATGAAATCTGCCAGAGTTCCTCAAAAAATTCCAAAGGGAATAAAGTGTTTACCTGATACTTTAAAACATCCACATTGTAATAGGATGCAGATGGATTCTGTTCTGATAATTTCTTGAGGTAGACAGTTATAGCTTGCATGTTCATCCAAAAATCCTTAGTACTGGAGTCACTTTGTGACTGATCACTAGAAAGAAAAACAAAAGCAGGAGTCAGAAGGCAACACTGAGTCTTATTATTTTGGATGTCTAAAAATTGAGATCAGGTCTTTCCCCTTCTTCACTATTTCAAGTAAGAATTTGTTCTAATGCTTTATAACACACAATTGTACCTTCCTAAATATTAAAGCAAATAACTGCTTGTTGTATCTGGTAAAAATTCTCCTTCCAGGTTGTGGAGCAGCGAGTTTCCTCCACTGATGATCTGCATCACAAGACAGAGGTAATGCTGAATTTGGATTTTACATTTAATAAACCACAATCTTAATGCAATTAGGTGTTGTGAGGGTATGTGGGAGGTGGAGATGAAAGTGGTGTTTGAAAAGGAATGTTATCCAATTTGGAATAAACCCTAAAATCATAATTAGCTTTGGTTATGACATAGCTTCACTAATGCACTGAATTAAGATTGGTGCTGTATGTGTTACTGTATTTGCAGATAGTGCATTTTTCCATTTTCAGTAAAATATATTGATAAATGCTTACTTTTCACTAGAGTCCTTCCACAATTTAAATAAATGAAACCAGTAGTAAAATCTTTCTGCTGCTCCACAACCAAGTGCAATTCAAATCAAAAATTCTGACATCACCACAAATATCACTCTCATTAAAAACTTTAATCTCTGTAAATACCAAGAAAATTATATCCTTTGCAGTATGTGGTGAAAAGTCAAGTTATTACCATAAGGGTTTAAATTCGTAAATATCCATTACATACATCCTTTTTAATTAGAGGTGAAGTGTTACAGCACTCAGACAAGAATACTAGACAGTTTCACTTTTTTCAAAATATACTTTTTCAGTATAATTCACTCTGTCAGATACAGCTCTGCTAACATTTCAGTTATTAACTGTCATGTCAAAAAATATTTAATTTTGTATGACACTCATTACATTAAGTATGAATGATCAAAATTCAATTAAATACAAAAGAATGGATGCATATGGTTTGATTCTTTCATTATTTCAGTAATTTAAAAAATGTAGCATTTAAAAGCATGTAACTAATTTTCAAATAATTTCTCCAATAAATGAAATAGAAACTGCTCAGCTGAAACAGATCTCTGTTAAATATTTACAGCTTTTATAATTGTTTGGGGTTTTTTTTTTAAGATTTCCAAGTACTGTGATGTCAACAATTTTCCTACTCAAACAGCAGCGTTTTTTTTTAAAGCATTCTCCCAAGCATGCTGCTACACATCTGACAGATACAGTTATGTAATGGATCTGATCTACTGTAGAAATGATACAGCTTTAAAAATACACTAGTAAGTGACCAATGAGATTAGGAGTAGCTCCTACTACTTGCTTTCCATTTAAGGCTACTGTTTCATCATTTAATCTTACCACTGTTACTACAGTATAAAGAAATAATTTACAAAATGCATGTAAAAACACAGCAACATTTACAAACTATTTTCTATGGCTCCTGTTATACTCAGAACAAGTTTCAAGTTCAGTAATAACTGACATTTTTAATGTTGGCAGTGGAGAGAACTGACCTGAACAAGATAAATTCGGGAAATTAAATTATGTATAAGCAAATCAACAAGACTGTAGAGAATTCTGATTTACATATATGAAACCTCACATTTTACAAATCATGTAGTTTACTATTATATTAAAAAAAAAATACAAAACCTGTATACAAGTTGTGCATTTGGAAGAATCTGCTCTAGTTTGCTTGTGTTTTTTACCCTGAAGCAGAGCACAGCTGGAGATGGGTTGCTGGTGAAGACTTTAATAATCCCACTTGGGAATGATACTGTCATATCACCAGTAATCTTCACAATACATCTAGAAGAGAATGAAACCATCAGTATTATTGCAGCTAATTAACTGCCTAGTTTTAATATTAATTTTAAAGCAATCACTGTACTTTTACAATCTGATGAACTGAATTAAAAACAGAAAATCAATTTCAAATGAGGGTAATGTGGCACTATGACAATGTACTATCACTTTCAACTTGGAAGTCAGATGAAATACGTAAAGAAAAAAGTTGAGCTGGTTAAGCATACAGTAGTCTTGGTGGATATTTTTCAGGCTTTGAAAACATGGTACAACTATGCTTAGGCAAGTCCTAAGTAGCATAGCAAGGGATGTGGCAGGGGGAATGAGGTGCTTTTAGCTGCCCAAATTTACATGTAGCACCTACCTGACTATGATAAAAGCCCTTCTAATTTTCAGTGTTCTCATTGAACACATTTTGTAAAGCCCGGATATATGAACTCCTAGCAGGATGCAAACCAATAGAGCAATAAGCCACTGTTGTCACTTACACTAGGGAAAAAAAACCCTTTGAAACCCCCCTCTAATGTATATACATTTTCCCCCCAAGTAATAAAAGTAAAACCAGTGTGTTTTCTTATTGTAACTTATTACATTCAAAACAATTCACTATTTAACTAACTTTGTGGGATCTGCTCCTTTAAAGTAGGCGTTAACAGATTCAGTAAGGGCTACTGCAACAGGCAAGGTGTCCTGGTTTCCAAGGCTGACAGGGCTGGGACCACGTGAAACACCTAGAATACATACAGTGTATAGGTTTAATTTTCAAAAAGCTTAGCAATAGATTTCAGAATGGTTGACTACATCTGTAATTTTCACAAAGAGGTTACCACCGTCAAGGCCACAGTAGTATCTGAACTGTTACTTGAAAAGTGTGTAGAAAAACATGAACATAGTACAGTACATTCGCACCATCAAAACACTGCTTAGCAGCCTAAGAAAACAGGACTATCAGTATGACATTATGGAAATGGACAGACACAAGGAAATACATATGAGACAGAGGAACGCTGCATTAAGATGGCTACTGATGAAAGTGAAGTCATCAGATCCAAAGGAAATTAGACATTGACCAGAATACTTAAAAAAAAATAATTCCTACTGTATGCTTATTGTATGGAAAAAAGTATGATAAAATGGTCACAGAAATGCAAAGCATTCACTTACAATATGCATGAACTTAAATGCAAATACATTAATATTACCCCACATAAATGAAGCGTTGTACGTTCTTTTAACTATTTCAGCCAAAAAAGATTACAATTCCCAAGCAGAAATTGGAGAAGCCTTCACAGATGCCTGTGCCAACACAGATCCTGTGCATCACAAGGCAGATGCTGTGCCTTCTGAGGTCGTTCAGAAGCAAAAAGGAAGTTGGGACCTTGTTCTTCACAGATATCTCTTAAATTCAGAGATAAGTGAAAGAAGTAGTAACAACAAGAGAGTAAAAGAGAAGAGTTGGTCTAATTCTGCTACCTCATACCTCGCTCTCCACGATGATTTCTTGCCTAAGGCAATAAAATGTTCAGAATACTTCTCAGCACCATGAAAAATACCTTAGTGCAACATTTAGGCCTCCTTAGATCGAAAGCGATACTCTAGTCACAAGTGTTCAAAACCAAAAATTCTTAGATGAACGAAATATTATGATACTGGCTACAAAATACTGATGGATTTATTTTTTCAATATGAACAGTAGGTTGTTGGTTTTTTTCTTCCTTTCAGAGAATACATGGGTCATGTTTCCAAGGTTTTCTTTCTCTCCCTGAAAACTACCAGTAAAAGCTGTGATTCTCAGTAGTCTCAGGAATGCAGAAATCATGATTTCAAGAAGCAAATGTGCAATAAAATAATGAATTTTCAACAATCAGAAATTCTGTTTGGTATAATACTGAACTCCAGAAGTATTCTCCACCAAAGCCAAAATATGCACTCAATGGATGTGGCACTACAGTTGATGGGGTGTTCTACTGTCTTTTTCCCCCAGTTTACTAAGAAACAACACGCAATTGCAGGTTACCCTGTATTAATTAGGCCAGATGGTTTACAGATGTATAAATGATTTTTAAATATTTTACTTATAATGGCCTTGTGTATATTTTTTCTATTGATATTTGAAAATCATGCAGAGTAATGCAGATATATAAGTAATATTCCTATCGGTAAAAGAGAAATACTGATTTCTTGACTGAAGAGTGGAATTTATTAGGAATAATAACACTATTTTAACTTTTTTTGGGGAACACCAAAGCAAATGTATATATGAATATATACACATTTGCTTGAGATGTATTTGAGGGACTACAAAGAGATAGCTTCTCTCTTATTTGCTCTGCCTTCACTTTTTATCACCCTTTGATTCATAAAAATCTATGCATTCTACTAAAAACCAATAAACTGAAACAAACATAACTGCTTAATCTAACTCTGGAAGTCACCGTTTTGTTGTCTTGCTGCTGAAAACACAATGCAGTGTAGTGATATCCAACTTCAGGGCTGTGCACGCCTGCTGCGAGCTCTCAGAGGGATGGGATGTCACAGAGCTGCACCAAGGTGGCCTCGCTGCATCTGAGGCTGCAGCCCAGCTCGAGGCTCTGGTTCTAACACCTTCGTCAGTGACACCAAAGCTGGCTTTGATGCCCTGTCACCTGCCTCAGCCCTGACCATCATTAACAGCCCCCGAGCTGTGACACAACCATGCAAACAGTTGCACTGACACACTCAAGGAGGTTGCCAAACTGCAGAATAAAAGACTGCATCATTGGTCATCAAAAAGGGCAAATAAATAAACCTGATTGAATGGTTTTAGTTCAGTTTAGGAAAAAAGATTCAGACAATTTTAATATTGGCTAAATGGCTGTCACGAAAATAAAATTTATTTTAAAAAAAGATTGCCTTTATTATGTGTATCTTCAAAGATTTGTATTATATGTAAATATAGCTACATTTTTAGCTAGCTGTCTTATGAGAATAAGGATTGTCAAAGTAAAAATGTGTTCATTTTACTTGAAAGAAAGTAGTAATGACAAACTGGAGAAGCACAACCAAGTTTCAGCTTGTTTGGGGCAGGGTCAGATAGACAGAAGATTACGTTATATAAAAGCAGTTATATCAAGTTTTGGTGACTTCAGCAACATATAACTTGTTAAGCAGTCGACTTTTAAAGCTACTTGTATCTGCCAGATACTAGAAATAGCTGGAACTTGTTTCAAAAGAAATACAGTTTTATTAGGTGTAGTGTATTAGGTTGATTAGTTAACATGTAAATCTGCTTTGAGTACAATACCTGGTGGTGTCTCACAAAGCTTTTCAATTGTAGGAAGATTTTCAATCAAAAGATCATCCTCTATTACATTTAAATGAAACAAAACATTGCAAGAAAACAAAATATTTCAAGCAAAAAGATGTTATAAATTTAATATACATAAAAATATGTCGCTAATTAAAATAAGGCTAAAGCATAAAAGAAACATTCAATTATGCATGCCTTGAAATTTGCTTGAAAAAAGATAATTAGAGTCAACTCTCCATTATTCAGAACAAATGGGGTAAGGGAAACACTGGATTGTGCAAAAGCCAAAAGAATACAGACAGTAGTGCAGAGTATATTCTTATGTCCCAAAGTAATTCAGTTGTCTGCACTGTCCTCCCCAGCTCTCCAAGACCATTTAATTCATACAGTCAGTGCAGATGGAACTGGCCTTGTTTATTTTTGCTAGGCCAGGCTAATAACCATGTCAAACCTCGGTGTCAGCACACACCTCCTTACCTCCTCCCTCACCTCACGACTTCACTGTCACTGTCTCCAACACCACCCACACTCAGAGCTGGGGCTATTGATGCTGCTGCCACCAACTTTTGGTTCCTTGGCACCAGTGCTGAGGCCTGAGGATGTGAGCCTGGATGGACTTTGGCAACCAAAATACTAGTTACTTTTTTGTGACGCTTCTCAGCATTTTGGGAACTGGTGGACACTGAACTGTAGCAGCTAAGGCTGAGCAGACCTTACTAGCTTTGGTCCTGCATACGGTGGAAACAGCTGCACTGCTTTCTGTGCAGACGTCCCACTAGAAGCTGTGCAGATGCTCTCCTGAGCTGCTGAGCCTGGGCAAGGAATCCTTGGCGTCAGTAACATTCACCGATAACTGAGTGTTTACTCAAGAATCTGATTTAACTTGGGACTAAAGTGGTAATAATTCAGGAATGAAATACTTGAATTTTGCTAAAGAAACAAGTTTAAGTGTCTTTAAAAAAAACAAGAAAAAAAAACAACCTCCCCCCAAGTAAGTCTCCTTTTCATTTTTAATAATCAAATATCAAAACTGAAGGACTTTCCTTTAAAAACATGAGAAAACCTTCTGAAATTAGTGGCAACACATGAAGACTAATTCACTTTTTATTTTCATCTATTTTGTTTGGTTGTTTGTTTTGCTTTTACTAAACATTTCTGTTTAGCTTATATACTTCACTAACTTGAAGAAAAAGATACGTTAGTTTCATTTTTTTTGGAAACTGCAATTACAGGAAAACAAAATGAAAAAAACATAAAAGAACTCAATTTTGTGAACATTGATATTCATTCAAATTTATCAGTATCCCAAAATATTTATGCCGCTATACAATAACATCTTCTGAACAAATACATAACACGTTGTGCTTGATGAATAGATATACAAGCATACCAAATAAAAATTCATGGAATATACATTTTGAAAAATATTTCCCTAAAGAACACATCATAATTGGGTCTATGGTCTAATCTAATGAAATCCACTGTCCTGTCTCTCACTGTCGTGTAGAAGCAGGTATTGCAAAGGATGTTTGAAATACCTATACTGGACTCACATATGGAACAATTAACTGCAACAAATAGTTTTCCTAACAGGTGGAACCCAGTTGCAGAATTATGCTATTTCTAAAGTAAGTTAAAATGGTTAATTTAACTTACCAACTGTAGGTGTGTTTGCTGCACTGAGGGAAGCAGAAGAGGATATTGAGGAAATGCTCTCTGCACGTGCCAAAGGAGCTGCAGGAGGTGGACTTGAGTTAGAGGTCAACGGAGGGCTGAATGGCCTAGGCTGAAAAAATGAGATTACAGGAGTATTACACAAAGTGGTTTTACAGAGATGAAAAGAAGACTGTAAATAGAAGAGTTCTTCATTTCATGCCCCAATCAATTTCATAGTGTTTCTCAACATAGTTCCTTTAATGTTTTATCTACCCTATTTTTTTGTGTAAAACAGAGAACCCACATTTTTCCATTGGAATAAATTCCATTATTTCATAAATTATCATTATTAATTTTTTGCCTGGGTAGCTAAGTCTAATATGTTTGATTAGGCAGCAGCCTGTCAAGAACTTTGCTATAACATAGGAGCAGAACCTAAGCCTACAGCCCTGTGTATGTGTGCAGCAAATGTGGACTTACAGAGCTACAGAACAGCTAGTAACAAAGAGTCCCACAGAGGACAACTAAAATAGTTGGGACTGGAGTACATGAGAGAGAGGGACAGGCTGAAGGACCTGGGTTTGTTCAGCCTGGAGAACAGAAGCCTAATGAGGGATCTATTAGCAGTCTATTAGCTAAAAAGGGGTACAAAGAAAGCGGAGTCAGGCTCTTCTCAGAGATGCAAGAGCTGCAGCAAAGCAAATTTCATCTGAACTTAGGGAAAATGTTCCTTCTTGTAACCTTGTGGTTAAATGCTGGGACAGGCTGCCCAAAGAGATTGTAAGATCTCCCTCTGGAGATTTTCAAAACTCAGCATGTCTCTGAGCAACCTGATGCAATTTTGAAGTCGGCCCTTCTTTGAACAAGAGGTTGGCCTAGAGATCTTCAGAAGTCCCTTCCATCCTAAATCTCTGGATGGTTTTATGATTCACTTAACTGTTAAGATATTAAACTAACTAAAGATCATTTTGGGATCAACTTATCTAAAACATACAGGAACCCCTGAAGCATCTATTTTGGCTGGGTAACTTTTTTTTTTTAATTAAAATTTCGGTCCTATCAGAGCTGTTGCTGGGTATGTGGCTTTTATACAGACTATGGGAATTGTAAAAGGAATCTATATATAATGAAGACAACTGACCATCTTCCACTTGTATCCAGATCACAGCCGATTTCTAAAATAGCAGTATAAAATGAATGTAGCTTTGTGCACAATCACACTTTATAGCAGAACAGTACCAGCTAAATTCTTCTCTTTAATTATGATGACATGAGGAACAGATTCCTTGGTCTTAGAGAAATTACTACAATTTTACACTGGATTGAGAAAAGAATTCTCAAAATGAACCCTATTCTGACCTTATTCTTGTCTTACAGAAATGCAAAACAGTTTAAAAAGTTTCAGTTTTGTCAAAGCATAAGACCAGAATTTTATTCATAAGAATATGGTGAAAATATCTTGCTACTTTGAAAGATGGTAAGAGGATCTTACCATGGTAACATTTTTCTAAGTCAGTAAGTCAAATGAAACCCAAAGAATCCTGATATTCACAGGGGAGATTAAGCATGGCTTGGTCTGATATGCTGTCTGGGAATTTGCACTCTTTGCCACATTCCCTACCGGCAGGTGGACCTGCATTGCAGGCAGTGAGCAGAGATGCAGGCACCATGCAACCTCTCACTATCCGGATGGGCAGCTGCTGCAATCTGCCACCCCCTTCTCCATCAATCAGCACTGAGGGCGGAGAGAAGTCACAGCAGGGCTACTTGTGTCAACACATGATTGATAAAGATCTACTTAATACAATTCATTCCCCAAAGCTTTGGTGATGTCCCTAAATTAATGGAGCTTTGTCGATAACTTCACTAGCATTTCACATTTTGAAAACTTAAATCTCCTACACATGCTATCCTTTTATTATCAAATTATTTATTTGTTCAATTAAAAACATTCAGCCGATGCAAAAATTATGTTTTGGACCTTTGTAGTTCTGTTAAGAATTATTTTGTTATAGGAATATAGTTACAACTTCCATGCCTATCTGGCAATAGTGAAAATCTGCTTATGTGATTCCTTGAACATTGGCTGGAATGTAACTCCACTGTAGCAGTGTAAATGAATGGTATATCTGAAATCAAGTTGCACTGGAAAATTACAAAAAAAACCCAATCAATACATACTATTTCATTAATCCCACTAAGTTTCCCAGTAGACAGCTTTGGTCTTGAAGCAGGCCTTGGAGGGGGTACAATGGTGCCTACAGAAAGAGGAGTTGTGGGTCTTGCTGAAAGAAAGCAAATTTAAGGAAATAAATATTAGAAAGGTCACACTGAACATAAATTTGTACTCACTTGAAGAGAATAACTGAAAGTTATGTTTCTATTAAAAGTTCCTATTTTACAAGCTCCATTTTGTAAGATTTACAACTAATCATAAATGCTTTTAAAATTGGGCCATGTGATACCATGAAAAGTGACTCTAAAAATGGCATCGTGGTCTTTCTCATTGCTCTCAAATAAGTTTATACCAGCTATTTGTGGATGTTTGTATGCAAAAAGATGGTTTTACCCAAGTTTCCTTTTGTGTATAGTCTATATTCAGAATTCAGAATATAGGACAGTTTTCTTGTCTCACCACAAACAGAAAATTCAGTGGAAATTCATATTTGGTCCTGGCTGACAATGGCATAACTGTTTACACTAAATTTTGTCCACTGAAATCCCATTGACTTCAATAAGTATATGCCAGTGTAACAGATAAATTACTCTGTTGATTGTAAGAACACACTAACTCCTTATTATCCCTTAGCCAAGCTATCAGAAGTAAAAAGCAGTAAAAAAAAAAATTACTGCCCCCATGTCCTTCTAAACCTATTAGAAACAACTAACACATGGTGGTAGCAGTACAAAAATGCCATTTTTACAAAGTCACTTTTCTGAATAGAACGAATAGAGCTGTATTTCAAAATAAATGTTAGCTGCCATCCAATGAGTACGCCAGATCTAAAATTAACTTAAAAATAGATTGAAATCCAAATATATAACTTGTCGTTGCAGCACATGATATTATATCCCTCAAATTATTCTGGACTTGTTCTTTTTTAATTAAATCAGTTGATACTATTTAAAATGCAACGTTTAAGTATGGAGTTTTCTCAGGCATTCAGCATAATGCTGCTGTTGTTTAAGTATGGGAGTTTCAACACTGACTTGAGAAGAAAGAAATTAGGCTAACACTAACCACACCCACCTTAAGAGTTGCAAACTCAAATGTCCCCAGATAAATTAACTTCGAAAATATCAATCATTCCTTTAAAATTCTTATTATGCCCCAACAGGACAGTGCATGCTAAGCACTGAGTAGTCTGCTGTAGTACCACAGGTATTCAGTAAGTCATGACAGACTTGCTCAAATGCACGTTTCCTTTGCCCTCTTAGTATGTAGCATTACTCTGATATCATCCATGCTTCAAAATACTAGTTCTTAAAAAGGAACTGGTTTAAATCCAATTTATTTAATTTTATTTAATCTGCAAATATCTATACAAAGCCACTTAGGAATGGAATTGTTTTTGCAAATTCATCACTTAATCTTTTGAGATCTCACCGCTGTCTGACATCCCACAAAAATACATTCCTATTTCTAGAAAAGCAAAGCTCTGCATAGTTAAGGGAAAGCAATGCCTCTAACTGAATGATTTTAATTTTTCTTCTTATTTCAAGCTGAATACTTACTTCATTGTCCTAACTTTCAAGGAAGTTGGTGCTAACAAGCAGTTTAGTACATTCTAAGTAAGAAGATGAGTTAATTTTAACATCAGGTCAGCGATAATAACAAAAAGAAAAATGAGTCCAAAGCTTGCTTTTTGGAGTCAGTTATTAGCAAAGAGCAGTACACAATGCATGCTTGCCATACCCTTATTTGTATGAGCACAAGAAGACACTAAACTATAGTCCAGTAGTGCTGAAGATGATGCGGAAGAAATTTCAGCAGCAGTGCCAGTTTCTTCAATGAATAATTGTTCATGGCATATAGTATTATTGAAAAGGTCACTTTGATCCTCAGAAGCACAGCTGTTGGAAGAATTCCCAAGCAAAGCAGAAGAGGCAAGGCAGGCATTTTCAGTTTTAAAATGCAATCTCTGGGGCTCCTTGTTTGTGCTCGTGTGTCTGATTGTAAGTTCATCAGCAAAGGAAATCCACTGACTCTGAGACCATGAAACACAGGATAAAGTACTGGTGCTCTCTGATGGCGCTGCTGTAACACCAGATTTGCACAAAGTGCTAATGGTAAAGTCTGGTGAGGATGGGCTTGTAGACCCAGAATCTGTCTGGTGTCCAAGCAAAGACTGAGATACTCTACACCCAGGCAAATCAGTGGTAGATGAGGAGGAGCTCCTATTGTGCTCTTTTAGTGTAGCTGAAGGAAAAGGGAAGAATTGAAACTAGGACCAACACTGAAAAGATAAAAATTTCAATATTCAAAAAAGTATTCAATATCCACTGCATGAGGATTACTAGCTGAGGTGAAAAATAACTGCTCTACTAGGCTAAAAATCCCACCACTTAGAAATTTGTTACATTTGTAACGGGAAGACCCAACATAAACGGCTGTCCTGTGAATGAATGAAGACAATGCAGTCATGAGATCCTGTTTGATGTTCTTCTGTCTGTATCAACCTGTATCCAGTGAGTAACTAACTACCTGTATGAGGCACCATCCACCCCATTTTATTTCCTCTCTCATCCTATAGTCTTCAGGCTGCTGGAAAACAGGAGTTTTCTACAAGTATTCCCTGCACTTGGCTGTTGCCTGTTGCAGTAGATGACAACAGAAGCAGAAAATGTAAGGTTAGTCAATTCTCAACATTTGGCAGATTGGCAAAGCTAGGAGCAACAGCAGAGTGACATACAGAATCAAAAAAAGAGATCAACATGTTTAAAAGTTCAGATCAAAAGTACAGGTGTCCTCTCTACAGTGGTCCTTTTACCATGAACAAGTACATTCTCTAAGTCCACATAACAGCTTTCCCTTTCTAACATATATTTTAAATATCATTCAAAGGCTTTAAAATACTACTATAAATCATATTCAATAAGCAATGTGGAAATGTTCAAAACTCTTTTAAAAACATATGGATGGAAATGAGGAAGATAAATAAAAAGAAGCATTTTTACAATATCAATAGCTGGCTAAAAAATGTCTGTTGTGTTTGTTCAAGATAACAAAGTTAGCTTAAACTTCTAATAAAGCAGGATTATTCATGGATAGCCAAAGTTTACTTCTGTGCTGCATAAACCACTGTCTGCTCAAATACCATGGTACTTTAAGTATTCAATGATTAACAGAGTTATGAAACAGTATCTAAAGAAATGTTTTAACAGTAAAAAGTAGTCTGTGGGACATGCTGCATCATGATATGCAGATATGCTGCACAGAAAACAACTGATTTATTTCATTAAAGTTTTGGATTGAGATTTCCAAAAGCTTTAAGCATCAGTTTACCTATATTAACCTTCAAGTTGAAGATAAAACACTGATTTAAAGGAAAATACAATCAGATCAAAGCTGTGTATTTTTTAAAGTCTTTAGAACTAAGTTGCAGGTTAGTGCGCATCAGAACTTGACTTAAACAACAATATGACCTACATTGATCCAGTATTTGTGTTTCCCAAATGCATTAGTAATTTGTTATACTTCAGAATGCTCACTTTCTACATCATTTCACAAGTGTAAATATCTTAGTTAACTCCTGGAACAACAATCCTTTAAATAGTTATTTAGCAGATAAAGTTTGCCAAGGCACAGATGTGATATATCTAAAATCGACTTAGGCCCACAGGATGCTGTATGCCACCGATTTAGATGAAATGCAGGGCCCTGTGCATAAGCCTCTTTCAGGTATGAGGGCTCACGTAAATGACTGCCCCCCAGATATGGCTACAGAGGATGTTACAGATCCCAATTACCTGTTGCTACTCATCAGACAGGGACTGCTTTCTCCACAATTCTGCTCCCAAGAGGGACTGTATGAACATTTCCTAACCTGCTTTGACTTTCCATCCAGGAGTAGCAATAAAAAACTGGATACAGGAACAACAACCAGCACAACAAATTAAGTATCCTCTGTCTTCTTCTACAGACTCCAACACCAGACCAAAGCTAGCAAAACAGGTTGAGAAAGCACCACTTCTTTTCAGTATATTCCAGTAATAAATATCTCTATACAATTTATCCTTAAATATGTTACAAATTTGGATTGACTAGCCAATAATCTTGACTGGTTACCTAAGTGAGGAAGAGGCAATCTAATGATTTCTGTAAGCTAGATTTGTTAAAAAACGTAACTTTTAAGGAACATGAATTTGCAGTGAAAAAACAAGTTCCACTTAAAACCCGAAGGGTTACATAGCAATGCTGGTTGCTGCTAAAAGGACATTACTAGGGCCAAGAAAAATTAACGCTACTCAGGCAGGGTTCCCCTATTGATACATGTGCTCTTCCTTACCATTTTTCAATCTGTATGTTAACGCACAGAGGAAAACAGCTAGAAAGCCATGACTGTGAACAAAGAAGCTAGGTCTACTATGGTTTTGGGTATATGAATACCTAGTTAAAAGAAACAGTGAACACTTCTTTTCTCAGGCATGTGGGAGTAGAAGAGTCTCTGTATTAAGACAGAAGGGGTTGGATACACAGTATATGACTGAAAAGAACTATGGAAACAGCATATCTGCTACTGTTAGTAAATAGTAGAGTCTGCTTTAAATTTCCTGAGATAACATAAATAATAAATAATTTATACAAATACTTTTAGTAAGCAGGCCCTAATACAGCCGTAATATCCGTTTTTGTTTCAGTCTCTCCTTCCCTTTTCTGACCTAGTTTCTCAACATCATCTGCTCTCAGCCTCTTCAACACACATACCCACTCATGCTATTTTGCCTCCGTCTCCTTCTCTGCCTTTTCAATGTAACAATCAATATTGACTATTGTTGTGATTTATTTTTTTTCCCCAAAGACCACGTTTCAGGAATGCCTGGCAGTATCCTGCCCACACTAATATCCTCCAGAGTTCTGCACCGCAAAATGCCCATGCAACATCTGCCCTCCCCCTCCCCCTCCTCCTCAGCCCACCCTTTTCCTCCCAATACCCCTGCTCTCAGGCAGTGCCAGGAACTCCCCCTTAATTCTAGTGTCAGTTCTACCATTTTTATCTGGCTGCCCTTGGATTAGGCACACACATCTCCTAACAGAATCATAGTTTCATACAGGAAACAAGTTCCTCACAGCAAAGGTTGGTGGTGCCTTTGTACTACATAGCTCAACAGACTTCCCTGGAAAGAAGAAACCCACCCATATTCACAGTGCAAGCTCAGCTTGCCTCACAGTTGCTGTGACAACCTCCATTTAATCTGCCAGGCCTACCAGCTGAAAAAATAGGATTATATTCTAGATGGTGGTGATTTTTTTTGAAACGGAGAGAAGGTGATAAAAAAAAGCAGAAGCAAGACACAATTTTCCTAAGGTGTTTCCTCTTCCCCCTTGCTCCCTAGCTTGAAAGCCTGATGCATTGCACCCTCAGTTGCGTATTACTCATAAGACAGAGTACTGCTTAACAAAATTCTTTCCTTTTGATAGTCAAAGCATGTCCCCTTGCAATAACTAAAAAAGCAGCAACAGAACATCCTGCAGTATATACAGAAAACATTTTCTACTATCAAATATTTTACCTGAGGAGGATGAGGATGCCAAGGAAGCTGAAGAAGATGATTCAAGAGAACTGCTGAAGAGTGGATCCCATGCCAGGAGGTCACTGTTCCCTTTTCTACATTAAGAGTTACAATTGGAATATAAACGACAGATTTATATAGTCATAAAAATCAAATGACAACTTCAGTAGTAGTTTGATAATATAATAAATATAATAATATGATAAATAAATTTGCTAAATTCTTCTCTATTAGTTAGTCTTTGCATCTAGAAATACAAAGTACTTATGAATTGCAGGTCAAGAAACTGATTTACACATAAGGAGACTACCTGAACTGACACCTTGGTGCAAGTTTGTGTGTGGACGTACTTCATAATGTCAGTTAAATGAATGTCATTTTCAAGGAGACATACGTCTTCAAATCCATTTATTTCAGTATATACATATACAAGCAATGTACACAGACCTGTCCAAATTTGGGGCTTGTAATCTTAAACACACTACCACAAAACACTACAGGACAGAAACTAAACCTGCCTTATTTAAAAACCTGAGATTTTAATAAAAACCAAACTTTTGTGATCATATAATTATAAATATCGAGACAGATCACAATGAAGCAAATGCATTAGAAGGGGAAAACAAATGAATAGAAATCTCCATTATTACATAATTACTCCTTAACTCCTATGATGCAATATGTGCCCAACTTAAAATAGCAGTCAGCTGATATTTCCAATGAGTTTCCAAGTATTAGATGAAAATAAGACCAAATTGCCACAAAACTGCATTTGATAGGATTTTAAATTTGAACTTACTCATTAGTTGGAGCAGAAAGCTTTGATTTTGTTAACTCTTCACCTAAGCAAAAGACATATTATTACCACTAAAGCTGTGACACTCTAAAATAAAAATTTCAGCTTCATTATGAAAAGACAGTAAATATTAATGGTTGCAGTTCAAAAATAATACTGAATTCTTAAAATGGAAAAGAGAAAACGCATTATTTCTGATAATATAAATTCAAATACTCCTGAAATACCTTCTAATAGGAGAGGACTACACAGAGCAATGCATTTTGGGAAGAAGTGTTGTTCAATTGATAAATTATGCTGTTTACATCAGTATTATTTTTCAGCAAATCTGGCTTGGTTTTCCATTGAAAAAAAACCCTACAGGATAGAGACTAATGCTCGGTCCTCTATCTCCATGGCCACATTTTATGTGTTTGACTATAAAACAGAGATACTGTGCTTTGCTGGTTTGTGGATCATCCTAAACTTGAGAGGGTGGAAAGATTTTAAGAACTTGCACAGGAGTCCTTTCCATGGGGTCCCCACTTTGGCTCCTGGATGTGTTCCTCATCACTGTCACAGACAGCTTCATCTGTTTCCCAGAATAGGGAACAGCCAAGTATATTGAAAAAGAAGAGGTATCTAAAACTGACAAGAGAAATCTTTTTTTTTTATTTAAAATACAGATACTTAGAAAATCTATTTCTTCAACAATTGAAAAAAAAATCGATTTTCATGCTATGTTAAAAACCAACCATAAATAGACTAAAAGTTAAAGATCCACACTTACTGGATGAATTTCGATTCATTTGTGCCTGAAACAGAAAAAAAAAAAAGGAATAAATTCTTTCACCAACTGTCAAATAAAACACTTATTAGTCCCAGGGTTCTTATTTCTACTCAACTTGCTATGAGATACTTTGCTTTCAATGCCATGCAAAACAGCCTGAGCTTGCAGAAGACCAGAACATAGCCAGGACAGAGCAACCAGTGTACACCCGCCAAAACAGTAAGAAAAGACAGGAACAAACACGGTAGCGCTGACAAAGGCAGCAGTATTACTAAATCCCTTTACAGGCTGGGGCAGTAAAATTAAACAGCTTATATATCACATGGTATATATGAAAAGAAACATTCCTAAGGTTCTCCGCTCACATACTACACTTACTTGGTTTTAATCTAAAAATGTGAATAAAAAGCCATTCTGTACTTACAGGACTGTGTCTCTGCTTTCAAAATGCAGGGGAAAAAGAGAGAAAAATTATGTAACATTTTAATATGTTATGCCCAATATTTTCCTTAAAATCAGAGCTGTTCTTGTTCAGATCTGAATATTGTACTAGCATATTTTAATACTATTTATTTGTTATATTATCTCACGATACAAAGGATCATTTCGTGGATTGGCAGAATACATCAATAAAGCTGCAGTGTAAATGTTACGTGTATCCACATTATCATTGAATACTAATTAGTAAACTATGTTAAAAGCCATGCTCAGCTTTTACACACAATGTATTCAAATGTATTGTGGTGGCAACAGTAGAAAGACAAGGACTGAGCACTCCCCAAGACTCAAAGGAAAGTTTAAATCTGAGAAGGGAGAATTACTTAATGTTACACTGCGATAAAGTGTACCAAAGATGACCTAGTGCACAAGATAAAAAAAATCATTGAACTTGAACCTAGAATAAATTCTGAACAGTAAAATATATGTTTACAGTAAAGATTCTTTACTACTTTTCCCTTCCACGCATTAAAAATACATGGAACAAAATAACTTACAGATATTGCTGGAGAAAGAGTGATGTTCCCTATAGATACTTTTAATTCATCCAAGGAAGGCATGGAGCTATTATTTGGCTGGACAGGTTTTATTTCTATATGGAACCTCCTGGGTTCATCATCTTCAGAGTCAGAATCACTGGATGAACTGAAATCGTTCTCTTTGGTATGTTTTTTTCAGTTAAGGTGTAAATACTTCAAATTCATCTGCTTAATCCATTTCATAATTATGCTCTACTAAATGCTCGTATTAAGTGAACAACACAGATAAACAATGCTGCATAACCTCTTTGTGCTCTTATACATACACTTTAAACATATCCACTGTCCAAAATTCACAACTCAGAGTTAAAATTTAGTTTTTATATTCCATTCATCTTCGTAAAGGTATTCTGTCCTGAAAGGCACATATAACTGAGCAACTACAATATCTGTCATTTAACTGAACAACTGCATATTTGAAGGCATCAGGATAAATTAAAGAATCTACAGTAGCAACACTTCTGCATGTTAAATGTATGATTTGTAAGACTCAACCACGGATTCTAACACATGAATGAAAAATGTACAAATCCTTTTAAACCAAGTGAAGAAAAACCCTAGCCTTTTTAATTAGCAGTGGAATACCCATGCCCAAGCATTAACAGTAGAGGAAACAGCAGCAGCAGCAGCCACCGTTACTTGCCCCTTTTGCAGTGGCACTGAAAGCTTTGCAAGAAGGGATGCCAGTTACACAGAAGGCTGCACAATAAACTGAACAATGTCAGATGCTTAAAGCACTGTCACCCTTGGCAAAAAAGAAATCACAGTGACAACTCAAAATAAGCAAAATATACAGGTGAATTTAGCCTTGTTCTTTATGTGCACAGGAGCTGCACTGAACAAAAGCTCTGAAAGGCCTATGCTAAGCCTTAAAAGATGCATTTGTTTTGACAAGAAAGAATTTGAAATTTTTCCTCTGCTTAAACATAAAAGTTTTGTGCCACTTAGGGATAGTGTACATATTCTATACCTCACTTCTATTATTTTCACTTGGAAATATGCCAGTCATTTGAATTAAATCTCTTCAAACACTTCCCTGATAAAGATTAAAACCTGAACCCTAAAGACATTCCAAATCCATTTCAACTGAAAGAATCCCTGAGTTATGGTGAGGAAAAAGTCAAATGTCTTCACCTTAGCCTATCTGTCCCTCAAAATGGATCATATCTAGAAAATAAAGTTTCAAAGATAAGTTGCTTTTCATTTCATCAAAAGATCTCTTGTCTTGAAAGTTATCACTGAGTTTCCAGATCTATTTCATAAGAATCAGGCAGCTCTTGTAAAGTGCTTTTCCAACACTTAAGACTGACTGCCATTGTGGTAAAATAATGTCCTCCAACAAATAATCTCAAGAGTTCCCATCAACAGAATAAATATCCACTCTTGGAGGCTAAGGGAGGAAAAGAGGAAAGGAATTGATGACTTCCTGAATCTGGTCAAGATTTTCAAAAGCTGAAGTACTACCTGGCTGGCAGGGACTTGCAAATCATTGAGCTTTTTCACTGAATGTATGGCCTTTTCTATTGTTTCACAACAAAAAGGATAATGTAGAAAAGGATGCCCAGATGAATCATTTACAAAGCAAGAACGTTGTTCACTCTTCTCTCCCTTTCATAAATGCATGCAAAGCATGAAATAATGCCCCTCTCAGAACTGGATAAAAGTCTTTCCCTTTTATATCAATTTTGTAAATAGGAGGTAACATGAACTGCTTTTATTGGTACAGGAATCTTCACTGGGGGCAATAGAGGAATACTATTCTAAGTTGATGAAAACAAAGGAGGTGTGATGATGGACTGGCCCACTTTAAGGTGCTGTTAACTGCTTAAAAGTTCTCACAATTTAAGGTAATTGTGAAGTGTAAGTTTGCCTTTTACCTGCAGTACCCAGTGAATTCAGTGAACACATTTCCAAAAATGAGCAATCTTGCTAACTTATTAGGCTTGCTTAGATCTACAGCAATTATTCCCAGCTCTTAAGTAGAGCCTCCCTCTGTTTCTGATGGGAGGAAAAATTAAGACAAGAATTTTTTCCTTCAAAGGAAGGGCAGAGAAAAATCATGAGGGTCCATAAAAAATGACTCATAACAAAAATCTATTCTGCATATCAAAGCTATTATTAAAAAGACAATACAAGCAAGAAGCACCAATTAGAAACAGCATGTGGTGTAATGACTTCATTACATAACAGAAATTAAATTTCTAGACTGCTGGACCTCCTAATCTTTTTAATGGTGTTATTAAAAAGTGGGAGGGTGCAGGTATAGAACAGATAACCACTCCGTATGCTTAAAAAAGTTTACAAACTCTACAAATTCTCTGAGATCTTTACAAGGAGAAGGATCTTGAAGCTTTTGTTCAGGCTTTTTTTCTTTTATATTGTTTTTTTACTGTCAGACAAAAATGATCCTCTTAAAGTTCCCAAGACATAAGTTCTAATCTTTACCATTTGCACAAACGCAAAATCTAAGATAGACAAAACTGTGCACATTTTGCAAAAGCTATGAACATAAGAATACAGGGTTGCAACATACGCATGAATGTCATTCTTCTTCCTTTAATTAACACTTAGATCAGTATTTCCTCTCTCCAAAGAATCGTAATAACATCAAATAACTTGGCACAATAATAGTGAAAAGGATATCCCGCGTTGTTTCTGGTTTAATGCTGTATCCTTCATCATCCACATCAGGAATGTTCTAAAAAAAACAACAAAAATCACGATATTGACAAATAACTAAAACCCTGTATTGTTCTTACATCAGACTGAATTTTATATGATTGAAAAATTAAAATTTGATTATGACAGCTCATGAAAGTCATTGTTATTCACCATTAATTTTTCCAATTATCTCAAGTTATGATCTGTAGTTCAGAAGTAGTGTGATAAGGTACCTCAGGAACAGAATACAACAAAACAACCTCTAAATTTCCTGTGAAAACTGGCAAATTTGAATGCATCTGCTTTTACTGGTACTCCATCAAAAAGGTCAGAAACCAACAGAAGCATTTTAGCTTTACTATTGAGTGTTAAATAAACCTACAATTCCCTCAGCCCCAAATATTTTCCTAATTTCTACTTCTAATTCTCTCAGCTAAGTCACGAGAGGCTCTGATGGCACACAAGCAAAACCCTTCTTAAGTCATAGTCAAAACTTTAATATGTGAGGAAAAGCATTCCAGGTTACACAGGTTGCAACTTCCTCTCCCCCCTTGAAAAGACAGCAAGCCGGCACTGTTGCTTTAGCAAAGAATATCGACATTAATTAAAAGGCATGGATAAAACTTAAATACAAGTGCTCAAAATGGGGTTGCAAATGTTTCCTTTATACATCTCCAGCACCATTCTGGATCTTCAAAGCTAATAAGCATCTGGGAACTTCAGACTTGTTCTGTTTTTCAGTTCTTGCAGGTAATGAAATATAAATTGAAGAGAATTATGTTAAAATCATTCAGAATGCCTAGCTAAGCAGTTAGTTTCATAAAAAAGCTTCGAGGCAGAGAGAAACATCCCTAACATAATAATCTAAATTTTAAAAATGTGCAAAAAACCCACACTTGTGAACATTATATGTAAAGGGATAAACTTGGATACGCAGATATTTCCATCATTCCGAAGAGCCCACTCATGACTTTGTATGCGTAGTTAGTCAATGTGAACTGCTTAAATGCCTCAGTAAGTTTATTACAAAAAACCACAACCAAGTGCCTTCAAAATGTAGTGATTTCACCAGTTATAAATGTCTTATAAAAATGAGAAGATTAATATTCAAAAGTGATTTATTCCAGTGTACCAATCAGTTTATTCTACCAGAAAGTAGGTACTGGAAGGCAGTTTGACTAATAGAGATATATACAGTATGGCCAAAATATACCTTGCCATTATAAGTCATGAGATACAACAAAATGACTTACACTGGAGACTTCAAGTGGACTAGCAAGGAACCACTTGACTTCACCTAAAATTTGAAGCCAAATTTAAAGAGATATTCACTTTGAATAGCTTTTGAATTACAGAGGAAGACAAACATAAAAATGCAGTTGTCCATCTATTCCTTTTATAGATATCACAAATGGGATGTCTGACATTTTAATAAGAAAGATTCTCTTTTGTACAGCTCTCTCTCTCACTTCTGAATTAAATGGAATGAATTTAAACACAGATCAAACTTTCTGCTAAAAAGAATAAGAAACACAATCCTGTACAGCAGATGTAATACTGTACCCAATTAAACAGCGCATCAAACTAAGGCCAAAAAATAATCTTTAAGCTCAAATCTTAAAATATGGAACATATAAATACAATTTCTTGAAATACATGTAAGATCTGGACTTCACCACTATTTGATTAAAAAAAAAAAGGAAGAAAAAGAACTGAATGGAAAAAAAAAGTAATAAGAGTAGGATCACACGGTCCAGTACCTTAGCTCTACTTGCTCAAATCAGGGTTCTTAGCTACGCTTGACCTCAGGCCGACCTTGTTTATATGCCAAAAAACACTAATGAAACTTGACATCAAAGTAAACAGAACAAAAACATATAGCTAGAGGGTAGGTACATTTTCCTACAATACTACAACTTCTAAATTCTGAAATTATTTTAGTTGTCATACTAGCCAATTTTGAATAGATCAGGATCATTCACGGTTAAGATGAATTGAAAACCAAGAAAAATCTTTAAAAATACAACATTTAGTTTTTTTTCCATGTGGGCCATATATGTTAAGGATATTATTACTAGGCACATAAAGAACGCACATCATAGCTGGGAAATCTGACTATTGTGATATAAAATTGTGAAAGAACTTAGTTTGCAGAAGTTATTTTCATTGCATAATTTTTAATTTACTAAATAATCTCTAGGACAAAGTAAAGCCTTAGAAAGCACTAAAATCTTGAAGTTCTTGAAGTATTAAATTTCTTTCTTAATATTTTCATGTTAATTATTTCTGATCTTCTAAAGATATTTGAATCATGTATTCCTCAGCAATGGCACTTTACCATGGAGTGTGTATTCATAACTTCAGATACAAAGTCAAAGTTAATGAATACAGAAGAGATGGATGCTTTACAGCTTAAGTTCTGAACACAGAAACAGAAAAATTCCTTGCTTCTTTTTCAGCAGGCCTACACTACCACTTTTTTCTAACACTGCAGAAAACTTAATTTGTACTTCTTTGTTTCCTATTTCTAAAATTTAAATACATGTAATTTCAAACATCTGACTCTACACAGTGTATGGAGTCAGAAATCATCCACTTTGTATTTCCAGCTTTGTCAATGATTCAGATTGATCTTGTATGAATTTATGATCATTCTTAATACACCTTCTGCTTTCATTAGTGAGATACTGAGTTTATGTTTTTGTGTAAACCAATAGAAGAAAAGGGTGGAATAGATACCTAATGTACTTTTGTATTGACAAAGACAAATTGTGTCAAATACAAGCAAAATGGTACCTCAAAATCTTGCTTGTAAGTTAAGTAGTAATTTCAAAATATTGTTTTCAATATTTTCAATGGTTGAACAATTCTGCTTTCTGAAACATCAGAATTTTGTTTACTAATCTGAACTTTGTAACAGTGGTAGAGGATACAGCATGTTGAGAGAAGCATATTCATGAATCTGATGTTAATGAAGGCATTTACATTTACTTGACTAATTCTTACTCCCTTTTCCACACTGCTACAGTTACAGAACTGTATGTTATGTTGTGGAAAACAGTGTGTCTTTTAAGTATCAGTCACACAATACAGACAAAACCTGATTTGCCTACTATGCTGATCAGAGGAAAAAACTACAACCTTCATGCACACATGTGTAATTTTTGAACTTCAACACAGAGGAAGAAGATCTTTGCAAACTTTGGGTTTCTGTAAGAAGCAGTTATTAATATGATGGGGATGTAGGTCTGATCTATCCCCCTACCCAAAGATGTTATTTGTAGTCTTTGCAACAAAAATAAGCTCGATATGCATGTGAATGGAACTCTGCGGAAGTAACTGGAAAGATGGAGTTCCTTGGAAGGTTTCACATTCTCAGAGGTTCTGTTAAGCAATTAAACATATAGCTACAAAACCCACAGTCTTCCCTGTGTTTGCAGATATAATACAACTCATTACTAATTAAGATATTATATAGTTTTAAATATACATTAAAAATTTAAGGCTTATAATTCTGTCTTTGCATTAGTATGTTCTACAAACTTTCTGGGGTGAATAACTTCCTAAGGAAATAAAATATAAACATGTAACAAATAACAAAGTAAAACTGGCTATACAAAAAGCATGAGGACTAAGCATTCTATTGCCAAAATTTGTTTTTTGAGTTTTGGTGAATACTTTGTCTCAGTTTCCTTGCTCTGTCCCATTGTCATCCAAAAGCTATGGAAGAAGCCACACCATTACCATGTCATTAGTCCCTCTGGGCTACATACAAAGGACAAGAGAGGAACACATGGAGCATATTGCAGTGTAGCTACTCCATTTGGCTCTTCCTCAGCAACATCAGCACTGCTTACAGGTTGTTCACTGGTCAAGAAGCAAAGAACTTTCACTTCAGTTTGATTTCTGTCTATTTTCTCTTCTCCTGGGATACCTACAGCGGTTATGAGAGCTCCTTATCAAGTTTTTCTCAGGGTGTGCTTCAAGATACAGCACAGCTGAACAGCTTACTGTTTCTTTTTCTGCCAGATGAACTTTCTCCCATTTTACTGAACTGGATGCACTTCCTGTAATCCAGATGAGGACCGAAGTGAACTCAAAAGCAAGCAGTTGGAGCTCATAGATGAGAATAAGAGAAAAAAGAGCTTCTCTACTTTTGACATATTTGACATGTAAATTTGTCTCAGGTTAAGACAGAGTTGTTAGATATTATCAGCCTCCTCTCCTTAGGATGCCTATTAACCCAAAAGATGTGGAAAAAGAGAGTAGTCAGTCAGTTTCTTCCATTGCCAGAGATGCAGAAAGAAAAAAACCCCAGGTATTCAAAGTGCACTTGTCTTGTGCTATGACTACAAAGCCTCAGATCCTGTATCAATTGCGGCTATTCAAAATTTGCCAGAACTAAACATTACAAAATGCAAATAAAAAAAAACATTGGAATTTCACTCAATATGGGGTTACACTTGTGTTCCACTCATTAGAGTTAGAATCCAAATTCACTTAGTCCCCAGCAATAAAAATGGTGTATAATTCTAGACACTGTAATTGTGCTACACTGATATGCAAAGAGGTTAATGAAAAGTTTTGTATGCCTTGCTATATTTCTTTGCATTCCATTTTCCTATGAAAAAAAGTTTCAGCATTATGTTCTGTGCATCTGTGGCTCCCTTAATTACTTTTGAACTTACTGGACAATTTCAAATGGATTTGACAGACAGAACAGAGGACTCAAAGATAATTACATTACTACAGTCTTCATGAAAATAGGCAGTCAAGTAGGAGAAGGAGATCTGCAAGTATCCCAACCAAGGGAAGGGTTGCAATCCAAATTCAGATCTTACTGGACACAAGTGGAACCTTGTAAATACTTCCCCAAAGAAAAATTACTGTTACAGCTCGTGTCTTCCTATAGACCACACCTAGAGACATGTCAAACCTATTGGAAGCAAGACAATTAGTTCTGCCTTTAGAAAAACTTTCTAGGTAATAAACACATACAGATCCAGACTTCAGTTGCTATCTCTTTCTAAGTGTACACACATATAACTTTCTACTTAATTATCAAGGCTTAGCTTAATGGAAGTTACCTGTGTAGACTGACATATAACAACACAGGAATTTTAAATCTCATGACATAATGTCATCTATATTTAAACAGAGACTGCTTATTGAAGTGAAGCCATGTTTTAGGATCAACTCACTGTATTGTTTTCTGGAAACAGAGAATACAAGTTTGAACCCAATGCATTATACATTTCGGACAAGTGAGAAGGGCTTAAAGATATTGACCACACTCTGTGTGTTCACAGATGCACAACATCATGTAGAAGTGGTAAACAAAGTATTGAAGTCAATTCTTACTGGATCCTTAACTTCTAAAATTTCAATATATTTACCTCAGTGCTTATAGTTATAAATAATTGTAGAGTGGTTATCTCTTACATTCCTTTCACACAATTAAGATTCTTGACAAATAAACAAAAGCCACCTTTTTAAAAAAGATCATGTTAATAATATAAAAGCCAGACAGAGATTTTCTGTGAGTGGCCAAAGCTGACCAAAATAATTACTGGGACACCTTAAGTAAGTTGAATTTTCTGAGGGCTGGTCCTCAGTATTTTCTAGCAATCAACACAAATGATAATTCTAATTTTTTTTTTCAATAATACTTTTCCAAGTTAAATTTCTTGAAATGTGTAATTTATTGCAAAGTTCCATACAAAATAAATTCTCACAGAGATAACAATATAGGTAGCTATAACGATTTATATCAAGTTTGAAAAATTAAGCAGAAAAGAAACCTTAAAGTATAAGACAAGAAAAATGAAAAACATTTGAAAGGAGACCTTCCAGAAGAGGACACCAACCTTAAAATGTATAGGCAGTTTGGGGTGCTTGTTTGTAAGGGGTGAAATGAATATTATCTATGGTATGCTGCATCATTTTTCATGAGAATGACAGTAATGGTTTCTGCTATTAAAGCATTCTACCATTCAGAATAATACTGTTGCTTGTAAAAAGCAAGAGGAAACAAGAGACAAAATTTAAAATTCCAAATGCAATTGTAAAATGTTGGGCATAAAAACCGAGAATGCAATGAAAGTATCAGTTTTGTTGTTTGACACTATTAAAGTTAGGTCTTTTTTTTTTAACCAAATATAAATTACATCTGGACAGAACAATTGACTTAGGTGATCATATGGTGTGCCTCATGCAGCCAGAAAGAATGACAGACACATTTGCAGTTGAATTTTTTGAACTAATTATTTTAAAAAATAATTAGAGAGACCAAAATAAGCAAAGAAGAAAATCAAAATTGCAAGTCAAACTCAGTTGTGGTTCACTCCAGTGATTCAACCTGAACTGTCAAAAGATATTTCTATGAAAAGCCTGATAATTATAGTGATAATTCTAAAGTTACTTTACTTGAAATGTACCCAAGAAAAGAAATTTGGTCTAAACAAGCTGACTGCACAGGATAAAATAACTGTCTTGATGATGCTTACAAGGCTGTTCTTACCCATACAGTTCTATTATGGGGCAAAACTTACTTTTCTTTATTTAGAAGAATGGTTCTACTAGATTTTTTAAACCAAGTTTCTCAAAAGTAGTTCTAATATTAGGTACTAAAACTCCCAGATATTAAATGCAAAGAAGAAAATCCACAAAATAGGTGAACTTGGATACTTAAATTGTTTAACATAATTGGTATCTGAATAAATGAACTGAAAAACAAATCAGTTTACAGAAAATCTCTTAAATTATTCTGTAAACTATTCCCTACTATAGCTATAGGGAGCTGCAATCTCTGTTACATACAATTCAAGACAACATACATGTTTAAATAAAAAGAAAAGGCTCAATTAAGGAAATTAAAAAAGCACTAACTTACTAATTTAATTCGCAACTGTCACATATTTGAATTTAATAAATGAAACTGTAAGAGGTACCACAGATCAAACTGACAGCAATGAAAAACATGCTATTAATAAAGTGCATCTAGAGATACTGCATTTAAAGACATACTTTGAAAAGTATATTCCTACACTCTATTGACAGTGATAAAGCAGAACCCCATTGATATTAGAATGATTTCTGAAAGGAAACAGTGTAAGCAGAGAAATATGATGATGCAAAGTTGGATCCACAATAAACTGAACCTTTTTCTTACTTAGAATCTATTAGCCAAGCAATTTAAACTATTACCTTGAAAAATACAGTAGCAAATACTTGCAGAAAAAAACACCTTGTTTAAAATCTAAAATCGTTAGGAAATATAAATGTATTACTGACACATATTTGCATATATTGCTAAAGATTATGTACTGAGCAAAATGAACACTTCAACTATGTTATCAAAATACTAAATCCTCTACCAGATAAATAATATATTGCAGGGACTGTATAGGGACTGTATATAAGTTTCATCAGATCGTAGTGCTTGACAATATTATCATATGAATCTGTTTTAGAAATAAGTGTACTTACAACTGAGTCTGCATCTGGACACTCCCTATTAAAAAAAATAAAGAAAATATATAATTATAAAATGCACAAATTATTTTATTCATACAGTTGTGGTACTTCCTTTAATATTTTAAATTAATTTGAAACACTCCATTTGACCCTTTTGCCTCAGACTCTGTTACAATTTGCACTATAAATAATCCACATTCAACTGAATGAAATTTAAATAAAAGCTGAAAGTTTATGTTCAAAACACCACAGAAGAAAAACTCAAAAGAAATGCTGAAAAAGTAAACTTGCATCCTAGTGAAAAAATAAAAAAATGAAAAAAAAATTGAGGGAAGCCAGGAGTACCATGCTGTGTTCTGGATGAATATGCTTTTAAGAGTCAGGTCTCTGTGGCTGATGTGCACAATAAGTAGGAGTCACCAATCCTAATGAAATAGTCCTCATGCAATTGCAAAACATTTTGGACAGTAACCAGTTCCAAAAGAAATTAAGACTCTCAGAGGAATTCAGAGCATCCCTCTTTTGGAATTTCACTCTTAGTCAGAAAAAATACCTCCTAAAAAGTACTTAAAAAAAAAAAAAGTCATCAGCAGAAAGGCAGTGATTGCAATCACATTATTCACAAGTGCTATATTTTTCCACTACAACTTTGATTTAAGCAATACTATTTAAAAAATGATTGACACTGATTCTCTCTGATGTCTGCAAAAAGCAGAAGCAATTACACTTACAGAAAGTGGGAATACTTGAGTAGCATACAAGTCCTTTCTAATTTGCGTCCTGACAAATAAACCCGTAAGTGCCACTGAACAACAGTGTTTTTATATAATCAAACCTAACATATTAAACATGCACTTATAGAAAAAAGAGGAAAAAAATCAAATTTATTGCAATCTAAATCATCTTCTCTGAAAGGCTAAATGGGTTAAAAATGTAAAAAGTACAGTATCTTTAAAAACAGGTATGAAAACTTGGTAACACGGAAGCATAAGTATGAATTCAGTACAGCCTGTCACGGAATTGACAGTGAGATGAAGGATCCCATCTCCTCTGAAAGGCCTCACACAAAAGAAAAACATATGTGACCAAGTTTCTAATTGACTTAGTCTTATCTCCCTCTGCTGGCTAACCTGAATTCATAGCAATACAGAGAGCTATTTAAAAAGCTATTTTACAGGTCGAAGAGACAACGTATTAATTAGACTTCTCACAAAAGATACAACAGACTTTCTGACATGTGGTTTTAAAAAGTGACTGTACTCAAACAAGACAGCCTGAAGTCCATAAAACTTAAGAAATGTGAAAGATGTGAGGCAAACTACAATGAAAGTAATTCAGCCCATAATGAAGATTTTCAAAATTAGTGAGCTAATAGATCTTAAAAAGTAACAGCAGATCTAGTATCAGTCAGAGGAGCTCCAACAGCACCTCCCAGGATCCGTTCTCGAGATACAAAGGAAAACTCAATAGTTTGCAAATGCTGGTGAAGTGAAAAATGAAGACATCAGGTTTTAGACAGATGTGCTTTTACATCACTAGATGCATGATCTTTCTTTTAAGGTTAAAGAGCTAGGTCATGCTTCTAGTATAATGTAACATTTCAGCAAATTCTGTAAGGGAATTTAAGGACTGTAGATAAAAACTAAAGCAACCAAATCATGCAAAGCTGCGGTTAGAAAAAGAAGTTAAATCCTTGACTAACTTGTATAGTAATATGTAATAGAATACATTGTGTAAGGTATTTCCCTGTGTAAATCTATTACTAGACACAACATCCAGTTTAGGTTTAAAAACTGTATTGATAGACTGAAAAGCTTACAAACCACTAGAGCATTTCTAGATGTGGAAAGCCTGCCCTACACAAACTAAACAAGTTTACAGCCTAATTTAACAAGAGATTAAGAAAGGACTTGACATCTATGTGCAGAGAAGTTTCTGATGATACAGAGTTTTATCATGTACAGCCTACAACAGGATCATCAGCTGAAGATGAAATCAAACAAAATTTAGACTAGCAATAACATTTTTTAAAGAGATCATAAATAACTAGTAGAGTATTTTACTTAAGCACATAATTAATCCTCTGTTATTTATTTGTGATGCTCTAGTTCACTTAGAAGTTATGGATTAATGCAAGAATCTCTGTAAAAGCCTATGGCATGTATTACATAGGAGGTCAATATCGAATCTATTCATTTTTGCATTGCATGTAAATATAGAAACAAATAAAATAATATAAATCAACTTTCAGTCCAACTTGTTGAAATGAAGGCAAATGCTTTTCCTATTTCAGAGTAGCTGAGCTGATTTATATTTTCTGATGACCTCATTGTGTCATTTTTTCTAGAAAGAGACACCTATGTTATCTTTCAACATTAAATAAAATGGGGAAAAGCAACTTTGAGAAAAGTATTCAGACACCACAATGGATGAGAGAATGTGTTTCACATAGCATAGAAGCCAGTTTTCAGCCCTCAGCACCTAAGAAAATTTTCTTTCTGTTACAGGTCAAAGCAAAACATAATCTCTGAGTAAGGATACATTGAGTCATACACCCAGGAAGAGTTTATTTGGAGCTTCCAGGCCTTTACTTGCTCCATAAAACTACTATTAAGTGCCCTAAATCTTTGCTGGGGCCAGATTACATTTCATCATTTGCCAAAGAATGAATGGAAGGAGGTGCCTGGATTGCAAGGAGGTTTATAATGTATATGACATGAGATTAGCCTGAGTAATAACCCAAGTGGTTGCAAAATAATTATTTTATTGGACAATAAAAGCTGACAGCTACAGAATTCAATCATACAACAACACTATCAAAATCAGTACTTTGCAATTAAGTAAATGCAAGACACAAAAGGCAAATGATCGAACATACTTTTTTGCTGCTATTTGATATGACAACATTTTTGTATCACAAAAAAAAGTGTAGTAAATAACTTTCCAGAGAGAACGGATTATTTTTTAAAAGGGCACTAAAGCTGTTTAAAACACAAATATAATCAAATATTTATAACATTCTGATTTAATTGTTTCAAACTAAACGTTCATCAGAAAAAAATATTCTTCGTAACAAAACAGTATTCTCAGACTACTGCTGACCAAAATCACACTATATACAACGCTTCTCTCACCATTCACTCCAGTTTAATAAAGTACAGAAGTGAGGCCAGGGGAAAGACTAAATCACAGAAAGAACAGACAAACAGAGGAATGACTTCTAAAAAGCAATACCTTGGAGCCCTAAAGGCATTGTGACAGAGAGAAGAAAAAGCATGGTTTAGAAGTGTATCACAATTAAAATTAAACACCAAAAAGAAAAACAGCTATAAGGCACTTTGTATATGCAAATAATTAGCACCTGCAGTTCTTAGGTCAATTATTTTTCTGCATTATATTAAAAACTAAGGCTGGTAAAATATTTTTTAAAAATCATTTTAAAAAGTACATATGCAGATGTTGCCTCTGAGAATATTTCTATATTGCTAAGTTTGTCAAATTGTAAGCTATTTTCTGTTAAATCAAATACTTCTAATGAGAAAACACTCCTAGAGATTATGAAAAAAATACATTGGAATATAGTGTCCATAACTACTAATACATAGACTGTTACCAATCCATCTAAGAACTTTTATTTGAACTCACTTTCTGGAGAGTTTGAACTTCTGGGAGACAGAGGACATGGAATGAATATGGCAAAGAGTATAGCTGGGACATCAGTCATGAGTTACAATGACAGTCTTTCAGAAATGAGTGTGCACATAATGTACTGAAAAAACGTTTAAAGATTTTTCTGCCCTTCGGTACTGTACACAAAAGTTTTTCTATTAAAAGAATAACTGAAGCTTTAATCCTGCAAACACAGGCATATAGTACTTTTTCCATGTACAGAGCTATTATTTCATTAGGAGCACACATGAGAATCACATTATCTACAATGTTCAAATGTAGAACAAGGGAGAACTACCTACCTATGCACAGGAAAGAATGAAACATGAGTAGACTATTATGAATACATTTATGTTATTTCCTTAAAATCCTTAGTTACAAAAATCTTAAAATGCTGTGATGTTTTCATATTCATAGCATGCCTCTAAACTTCTGTCATAAACCCATTTTTTTTGTTAAACATCAGCTAACGTTTATCCCCATACTTTTACTAGTTTTCATACATGACAAGGCTTCAAGGTGGAAATATACTTACACAGATTCAGTATCTTTTTCTTTTTTCATTATTCCTGATAAACCAAAAGGCTTCCTCTTCCGTGGTTTTATCCCTATGGAACAAATACTTTTCATTTAAAGATCAAAGAGATAAGAACGTATTTAGCAATGTCAAACACGGGTGCATACCAATGCCAACACATTTTAAATGCTGCCACAAGTGATACAAAAATCTAACAGTGAAGATAGGTATGGAGCCAAACTAAGGGAACATTATTCCAAATTGTTGCTAAGTAACATACCAATCAAAAAATTACATTAAAATATGTTTCAACACGTTAGTAACATAAGTCCTTATACAAATGATTTGCATTGTACATCCAGCTCTCGAAGCTGGATATGCAGACTGCCACTTTTTTTTTTTTTAATAGAAAATGGGTGCACTGCCAGTTTTGAGGGACTTTTTGAAAGGGACTCCGCTCACAGAAACTTAACAGGAGCTATTGCTCTGACTGACCCTGAATAGCCAATGCACTTGGATCAGAAACCGAACCCTGCCTCTCCCAGCTACTGCAGTTCAACAACCTGTTGTTATTTCCCTGAACGTTCCTGGTAGCTACAAGCCCCTGTCTCTCCGAAGAAGTAGGATCTTGGTCTTGCAAAAAAACAAGAGAACATCTCTTGGCTTTCCAGATGATGCTGAGTTCATGATTTCCCAGTGCTGTAGCCAGCCATAAGGCTGGCTCTCACTGAGCCTGGAGCCATGACTCCCCTGTTTTTTTCTTCTCTGTTTTTAGCATCGGATACATACAGCCATAGTACAGAAAAAAAAAAAGTTTGCTTTCATACCTGTTTAATGTACTAAAATTAAAATACATTTAAATATTCCATTAGACTTACTGTCACATCTGCTTCTCTCCCCAGTTTTTGCTGAAGCAAAGTAGACTGCCAAACAAAATGACTAAGTGCAAGCATCTAATCCAACTACCCTACAATTTTGTTTTGATGTATGATACTACTGACAGCATGCTTTTGAGCAAAATGGTGGAAATAATTTGGTTTCCAAAATTTAACAACTGACATTTCAAGCACATAATGAAAAAAAAATCATTACATTCCCTTTTAGAGAAATATGTTACACAGGACATAAGGAATCCCTCCACTTTTAGAAATTCTCAGGGTCAAACAACTCAAAACTTCTCAAATTAGGTAGCTGTAAACTCAGCCATATCTTATATTTTAATACAGGCATAATTTGCTCCAAAATTATTTTTAAATGCTAAAGTGGGGTTTATTTTCTTTCTGTGCTTTATGCAGCCCAAAACAATGACAAATGGAGTATGAGAGTAGTTTGTGAACACGGATCCTCTCTGCTTTGCTCAAAAAAGATTTTAAGTCTCAGCTGCAGTCTTGGCAACTTAAAAGTTGTCGGCTGCTATAGCTATACTGTCAACTCCTCTGTCCCAAAAGTAAATACATAGCTTATGCAAATAAAGCAGTTCTTAACCACTTAAAACAATCCCCTGAGCAAAATAAGCTATGCCAACAAAGAAAGGCTTTGCGACCATAACACTGCATTAGACTTGGTGTAACTAATGCGGTAACAATGGAAAGAGCCCGTGCCATGTTTTGACACTTGTAAATTGAGTTACAACACAGTCATAAGTGAACCAAATCCAAACCTCTGCAAAAGCAGGGCTGTAGCCAAAATGTATTTATAAGAAACATTAAAATTCTCTGACCTTTCTCCTGTAGGCTTATGAAGTATTATAGGCCTTACTTTTGTTGAAGTTTGTCTCTCAAAAGGAAAACTGCTTTTTAGTCTACTGGAGTACTTTAAAGTTATACATATTCACACACTGAATACCATTCACTCCACAGTTTCAGGTCATTATCCACAGCATTCTTACATAAATAACTATGCTACAACAACTCACCTTCAACTGCACTGGATGTGTTACATTCTTCAAATTCAATAGGGCCTTAAAGAAATGACAATAAAGATAAACATTAGGTCAAATTTAATCTAAGGTATTTTAACGACTATTAGTATTTCCTGAAAATACTAGGTAATCTAATTATAAATTTAGGTGGTAACCGAAAAGCACAATTACCCTGCCAATGGTCAAATGGATTGCAAAATCATACATGTACAGCAAATCATTAACTATTTTCACTCTTTCATACTGAAAAATTAAAATAGTAATGCACACTGTCCAAATACAATTCAATCACCTACATTATTACAATGACATGAAACGTCTCTAATTATTGTCCTCTTCTCATTCAAAATTGTATCTATAACATAGTATCAGTGTAAAGTTTTCAATTTATCTTCTTTTAATGAACAAGAGCTATATAAAGAAAAATCAAACAGGAAACATTGCACAGCTATAGCCCGAATTTTGAGATTCACACTTTTGCTAACTCTGTATTGTTAGTTCTTCTGTTTCCTCTTCACAGCCAATAACCTAGACAGTTAAAAACGGCATGTAGAATCTTAAACATAGCAATAAAGAAGATAAAAAAACTTTTATAAAAATCAGTGAGACTAAACAGGACAAAAAAAAGCAGAGAACACTAGCTAAGTGTTGTATCTAAAGAAATTCATTATTATGGCTTTTCATTACAGTTGACACAAGGTAAAAAACAATTGTCATTGCAAAATTAAGTCCTAACCCTCATTCCTTGAATCCAGCCAGGCCTAGAATTTATTTAACCCCACAATGAGCCATTTTAAGGGAGCAAACATGCAGAAAAAACAGTGATTTTCTGTAAGACCTTGTTTAGGGAATGGCAGAATCACACCAGCACTTGTGGAACTTCAAAGAAAACAGAGAGCACATGCAGGCAAGGCACCCTTACTTTCAGCCCATACTAAGAATGAGCCCTCTGGCCCCTGTTTGAAGCAGTAGCTTGCCACTGTATCCACAAAAGAAAAAACAAAGTTTAGCATGCTAGCACTGTGAAACAAGGGTTATTACTTATCTTTCTGTAATCATTTTGAGGGAGCACATACAAGTTTATAGGCACCTTACAGATAAGATAGAGGGGAAAACCACCTGTTTCCAATTCTGTACTGGTAGGCAGCCAAAATCCTAAAACTACTCCCAACCCCCTCACGCTACTTCAAGTGAGTTTAAAATCTTGAAAATTACAATTAAAACCAACTGGAAGTAAAGCGATGGTGGAAACCTCAAACACAGAAACTACTTTCACTGAAACTACTTTCACTCCTGCCCCAAAACACGCTGCTAGTAAGTGCTCTGATTTATTTATCTTTCTTATGAAGTTATGATTATTCGTGAACAGCCACCATAAAACCTAGAGCTGTGCAATTTCCAGGGTGTCTTCACATGAAATAAAGGGTGTACTTGAAAGCATTTTCCAGGATTTTCACTTGTACTATTTTCAAAATGAATATGTCATACTTTTAATCTTAAAATAAACAGCTGATATAAACAGATCTCACATACAAGAAACATGGAGACTACAAGCTTCGCTTTGATTTTAAATAGTACACCATAGCAAATCATTGTACTGCCATTACAGATGCCACAATGAAAGTAAAAAATAATTTAGCTGTGAATTAGCATTGTAAATTACACAACTGGGATTAATTTGTATTTGATTCATGAAGTTAAGTACCTCAAATGGTTCTATTTGTAACGTAAAGCCCATTATGTATATTTAACTCTTGCAGTGCAAAATTGTGTTCAACTCAATATAAACACTACATTTTGACACCATTTCTCAAAACTGCAAATGAGAAAATTCATGCTTATGTCAAGCAAATAGAAAGACAATTGAAAAGCTGATGATGTAACTCAATACTTACCAATGTTAAGAAAATGGAATCATTTTAGACACATTATGTAAAATCTACCAAATATTTTTTTTGAGATTTTGCAGACTTCTAATGCTTTTTTAAAAATAAAAAATAAAAAAGATGTGCTCCAAATAATGACTTGTGTTTATCGTAATTAAGAGCAATTCTCCAAAATTTTCCCTGCCAGTAAAAAAAGATTTGAGTGCTTGTAAAACTAGCAGCAGGATAAGAACCTGGGACTAGAACACATCAATATCCTATTTATCATAATGTAATTGTTTGGCCTCCAAATGAAGCTCTTCAGAGCAAAATATCAAAAGACCAATCTCAAATGACAGACAGTTAACTGTCCTTTAAACTTCAATTATTAAATAATTTCAAACGCAAGTCTAATGGCTCAATACAACAAGACAAAATATAAATTCCTAACAGCACTCTTATTTTACTAAATACATGGGCATTTAAAGATGGTCTTCCAATCCCTTCTGCTTTCCACTAAATGCACAGTAAACCAAAGTCAGTGTGTTCCACACATCAGCAAATCGGGGTATGTCACAAAATAAAAACCAGCAAAAAACAGATTTAGAGAACTGTATATGTCTACATCCCCACACTGATTTAATCAACATTTTTTTTTCAGGAATTTAAACTCTATTGTTCAAAATATATTGAGCAAGAAATTAAGAAAAATACCATAAAACATAGAAGCTGAAGAACAAATCCATTACTTCTTCAGCACTACACTTCAGACAACACATTTTTCATCACTTTGCTAAGGATTCAACTACTTCTGTTTCTTGCTTCTATACATATTCCCATTTGGCCAGGAAAAAACCCAAAAGTCAAAACAACCACAAACACTCATTCCCAAAACAAAAACAGAAGGAAAAAACTGTAAACAGCAGAGACTTAAACATATTTTTAGAGAAAAACAATACTCAAGCTTTTTCAGAATACCATCTTTTTCTTTACCCTTTCCAGTTACTAAGACTGATCCCCAGACTTTTAAGACTTACACGAATGAGTAAAATAAATATTCAAGGCTCGGGTAAAACTCATCCTGATTTTGGATCAGTACCTTTAACTTTCACTTCTAACACATGCAGAAAGCAAACATTTTCTCTAACAACACACCTAAGTTCCTGTATTTCGTCCATTACACTTACCTAACACTTGTCTTTGACGGTGGGTTTTTTTTACAGCTTGATAAACTTTTTATTTCAAGAGACAAACATTCACACTTAGTACAGAAACATACAGATACGAAGATCAGATTAGCACTTTCAACTAGATTTAACAAAAGCTGGTTTACCCTGCAAAAATTCACTTCACTCTTGCGACAATGTATTCTTTTCTCATAGAGAAGACTATAAAATGCAATCTAAAAAAATCTCAGTTACTGAAGAATTGCCTGAAATAGTAATGGGACCTGAGCAAAAAACCTCAGTAACCAGGTCCCACTTTTCACTAAGGTCTATGAGGTTACTTTGAAAATTTTAAATCACTTTCTTCTTAATTGTACCTATTAGCTTATTTCATGCTTCACCAAAATGGGCAGTTATCATAGGAGTCCCTTCTCCACCCATGTACGCTCTTTCCTACCCCGGCATCTACTATCCACTTTACTGCAGTAAAGATAAATAACAATCATGAAAACAGCATTTTCTTACAACAAATTGTGGAACCAGCTACAATTCGAAAGCATCTTTTGATCTTAGCTTACTTTTCCTACTTAACTCAAATTTCTACAGGGGGCTTCATCCTTTGGAATCTCAGAAGTTCAAGACACCAGTGGCTATCCCTAACGAATCCACAAACATTACAAAATTAAGTTCAGCATTTTCCTCCAATGCCCAAAGATGTTTGCTGGTTTTGTAAAATCTGTATTTAACCTGTCCCCACCAATATAACACATGCTGCATTATTTGCCTGCAGCAAAGGCAAATTCATACATTTTGCCCTTTTGAGTGGAATAGAGTGAAATTTGTAGCAGTTTTTAATTTCTTAGAGTTTAGTTCTGTAACTTCAGACCTCCCAACATTTCTGCTTCCTATATGCCTTCTGTAAAGAGTACCATGTTTTGCCTGGGGAGTAGTATTTTTAAACCAAAATAACATTACAGAAATAGACATGTTCTGTGGCGCTCTATGGTGAACCAATTTAGAAAACAGGATAGCTGTGATGAGCTTTTGGTAGCCCACATAACAGCTGGAGTCTCCTGTGGGCAGATATCTTTGTGCCCAAAGATGTAATAATACTATAGCCAAGCCAGAAGTGCGTACTGCGACCACATCGTCCCCTGTTAGAACCAGCTGCAGTCTCCTAGCCAGCCAAAAGGTTTTAGGCACACATATTGCTATAGGAGCATAGCATCAATAAAGAATTCAGATGCTTTATTAAGAAGTTCCCCTGCACTGGCCACTGTACTTGTTTATATGAAAACAAAAACATTCGCATTATCACTGCAAAAAACTCTCAAAAAGCTTTCTTCTCTGAACACCACAACATCTATCTTTCCAGTTTCTGATTCCTTAATCATTTGACGGTATAGTCAAAAACTCCCAGTGGGTTGGCGTTAATGGAGATTGCCAGACAGCTGTAATATATAGATGCAAGTCAAAGCATGTAAACTCATGTGCTGGTATCACAATAACTTCTGTAACAGCTACATGAAGATTTTAAGGTGGATGCACTACCTCTTCTCTGTGAAGCAGAAAAGTTTTATTAACAGACTTATGCCCAATGATTGAAGTACAGACAAAGGCTTAAGACCAACAAGAACTTCAGCTCAAAATCTAGAAGATAATAATGGCCAAAATTTCTGAACCAAGTATACAGGTTCACTGTCTGTTGCAACATTCAAAGAAAGAAAAGCAGTTGTTTCACATTTAAGAAGTATTGCTGATGTTGGGGACTGAAGTAGTCTCTGGAGTCCCTGCCACATAGTAGCCCACAGCACTGAAAAGGACCATCTAGATGTTGCCATACTGCAATAATGATGATAGTAATAATATTCTGCTGTACTACAGTCAAAGCATTGAGATTTCCTTTGTTCTTTTTCTCTTAACAAGACAACAATGTGAATTGAGAAGAAAGCCTATTCTCAGTCATTAGTATGAACACAAAATAAAAGCAAATACTAGAACTAAAGCAGCACTGTAAAAATCAAAAATACATGTTAAGATACTTATCAGAGTAAGTAAAAAGTTATAGCTGAGATCTAGTCCAACCCTTGCAAAAGTCTCTGAATTAATATTCTGTTGGGTTAAGGATGGGTAGTTTCAGGCTCAACATAACACCTTTACAGTCTGGTCTGCCTGTTGTTATGTTAATCCATAGAATGGTAACTATAGTTTAAGCATCTCAAATACCTGTACGTAGACTTGAAAGTATTTGTTACTGTACCCACACAGAACAGACTAAAATAATACAGTGCACAAATGAAGGTTAGCCTTTATAACAGAAAGAGATATGACTATCTAGTGGGATTTCAGTCACTTAAGGATACATACCTAGCTATCAGGATACTAATGAGAATTTAGTATTCTACAAAGGGTACAGGCATCAAAAATCAGTAAGCTCCTCTAACTGTATGTAAAAATTCCCACCAAGCATCATTCTAAAGCACTTTCCAAGGCAAGCTGCTGCAGCTCACAGCATTCTGCCAGCCAGGGCAGATACGGACATGAAGAAAAGCCAAATGGTTTTACAGACACATGGAAGCAGACAGCTGCTATTTGACAAGAGACCGAAGCAAATAAATCAGGAGTGGGTCAGTTCTTAGGCTCTTGAAAATGAGGAAGCTTTGACTTGCAAGAACAGAAAAGGCAAAAGGTAACTTGAATAAATGGAAGGTTTTAATTTTAATTAATCTAATAACTTACAGTAAGTGATATTGGCATAAACTAAGCACCAGTGAGTCTGCAACTCAGGATGTATCTCCTAGACTGTTCAGAAAATACATGTACAGTTTTTCTTGTTAAAAGAAGCATGTGAATATGTGGCTTTCATGACACTAAGAGGCAAAGTGGATGGCTAGCAATAAGGGCATACTGATCTTATTCAAAGATGAATTAAGAAAATGTAATTGCACCGTAAATTATATTCCAATATCTACTACATATTTAGCCCATGTCTATGGGAACAGTCTTTTCGGAGTATACAGAGGGCAACTACTGGGGAGAGTTTATAAATAACAACCTTACACCTGCTACTTAATTTATCTACAAAGTGACACTAATTATCTTAAAGACGGTCAAGTTTGTTGTCAACTGACTTGAAAAGAGTTACAAAACCTATCTCCACAAAACCCTAGAGATTGGTTTTCTAACCTATGTGTATACCTCTTACCCAAAACCTCTGTGAGGGAGACACTGGGAAAATGCTTTGCTAAGGTCAAAACAACAAAATAATTTACACTTTCCTCAATAGGGGGGGTTGGGGGGGTTTACTATTTGGATTCTTAAACAAACAAGGCAAATGCAAAAGCCAACCACTATTACTAGGAAGGAAAACATAATATTATGTCATACCCTGAAAAAGAGCCCCCAGTAAGTTTATCAATGAACTGGAAAATCCCGTGGAGCTAAAAAGGTAAACAAATCAAGAAGTCAACAAATCAACTAAAAACTGCTTTATGTTTGCATCTGCTTTCGGAAACTGTCTTCTTTCTAGTTTACAGGAGTCATGCATGACAGAAAGAAACATTATCCCACCCAAGCATATATTTTTATTAACTACATTTAATTTTCAATAACTGGAAACACTCAGACACTCAAAAAAAAAAAAAATCTGCCCTTCCCCCCATCCTGAGGAATCAGTTTACACACATGCATGCACACATATAAACATTAACATATCTGTTTCAAGCAAAAGCTTTTAAAAAAACTACGTAAATCTGTACTTGTAGTTACAAATACAATAACAAACCATATTCTTGTTTTTGATAAAAACAAAAGTTTGTCTCTTTGAGTGTAAATCATGCATGAAAGGAGGACAATTTTTTTTAAACTGCATATGCTTCACATGCTGCTTCAAATGGCAAAGCTTTGCGTGCCTGGCTCAGTGCCAGTTGACAGCTCAGCTGGATATCAATGCACATTCTGACCCCCCTTGCAGCGTGTCACTTCTGAATTGTTTCCGCAGTAGAAAGTTTATTCAACCTCTCTCTCAAATTCAGTGGACCGACCATCATTCTGCTATTTAATCATAGCAGAACAGGTTATTTTTCTGACAGCACTAAAGCCAGACAGCAATTCCTAATGAACAGCTTGATACAAGTGGAATTTCGACTGTTTTAGCCTCAATTAATTCTGCTGTCAAAACAAATGACTGCTTTTAGTGTTTAGATGTTAAGCTGCATCACAAAGGTCAATTTTGTATGTACACAAACATATAAGCAATCTTTTTCTTGCTATCATCTGATCCAGTGACATGTTTATAAAAAAAAATTTCAAGCTTTCAAATTTAGAAGCCAGGAAGCCAAAACTTATTTTCTCAACATTACTGTTGCTAACACTAACTTCTCGTTTTTATTGCCTGTCCAAAAAAGAGAAGTGATTTTATAAAAATATAAGGAGAATTTTATTTTTTCCGTGGAAAAGGACTTCTTATTGTAGCTTTAAAAGAAGAATAAAACCAAATTAAAGCACCACTTATTTGTAGGAATGCAGACTAAAGACGAATGGCTGTCACCATCTTTGAGGTAAATAACATATTTGTGATATATTTATCATGCTAGTACCAAACTGCCACAAGCAAACATTAGTTTGTGGATTTGCTCAGCTCTACTTTTCCAAAAAGAGGAGAAGGGACAGTTGTGTTTTACAACTGGCCTGTTAACCGGCCAATCTGAGGGAAAATATTGAAATAATACTGGTAAAACTGTTTCCTTTAATCTAATTCTACAAATACGCAACTCTACCACAAGAATCACTGAATTTCTGACTACTCTTTGTTAAATCCTCAGGATTATATATCAGCCTAGCTCTAGAGATGCTTAAGACTTGACCAAATCCTCCTTTTTTAAAAAATTAGTGTTGAAAAAAAAAAAAACTATAACATGGTGACAGTACTCCTTTTGAAAAAGAGAGAGTTGATAGTGGCAGCGTAAATAACGACAATTATCAGTAGCAACATATGTAGCACTTCCAAGGAAAGTCTTTTTATAGATGAAAAACTTAACATAGAATGAGAGCATCTACTAAAAAAGCAATCAATTCTAACCCTGATTCTGTTACCAGGCTTCCAGCTCTGCACTCAGTTCAGTGGATCAAAGGAAACATTATTCAGACCCTTCTGGTACTGTGGGTACAAGCTCTGTGAATACAGCAAGCACACTGCTCTCAAGGGGCAGTATTTCCACGTGGCTTACAGAGCAAAAACAAAGCAGAAAAGGATCATAATCTGAGTAGCTTTAAAATAATTATCAAATAAAATGTTTATCTGCAGCAAGGAGAGGTATTTTTTTTTTCTCTAAACTAAAAAGGTGACAAACATCTTCAGTTACAAAGAAAATATTTTTTATTGCTCAGATAACACAAGAACTTTCAACAAGCAACATTAAACACAGACCCAAGCCAACGTTTCAATTTAGAGATCCAACTAGCCCACAACACCTGAGTATGACAACACTGCAAATTTCATCTGCAATTTATGAAAGCATGAGGTCTGTGAGGAGCAAAACTAATGTCAGCTAAGACACCAATCTGCAGAATGCTATGCTCCCCAAGTCCCATTCTCCACACCACTCCCACCCCTTTTCTCATCCTCTTCTACTCTTCTCCTGCTTTAAACTTCAACTTCACGCCATATTTCCTTTCTGGCTGCATAAACAATAGGATGTGCGATGTGGCTGGTTTCGAACTATCCACAGGCTAAGTGGCTGGCCAGTGTACTCACATACATACAAACACACGCTCAGCTGTCTGCTGGCTCTCCAAATGAGTAACTTACATCATTACAACTGCCCTTCCCTTACACGGCATGACTAGTTTGGGTCCTTCTTCTCTAAAAATTTTCATTTTTATAAAGTCTTTGAAACCTCCAATTTTCCATCAAATGGGGTTGAAAGTCTTGTGAAAGATATATGGGTCTGTGAGGAAAAATACTAAAGAAGCAGCAGAACGGCATAAGCCTAGTCTATAAATATAATTATCTGTAACAAATGGCTCTGGCTGACTGCATGGTGTGTGATTCACCTGCTGAAGGCAGACCATGCAAGAATGCAGTGATGAAAGAAATACACAGACACATTCAAGTAGTTTTCTTCTTAAAGAAGAGTCAGCTAAGATTTTAGAACACCAGACATTGCAAATGTAGCCCTCATCTTTAAAGACTGCTTCAAAGAATCATGTCTTTGTAACAGTCACACATTGTCCCTGTAAACCAAGAGGGGTATGGTTTCTCACTAAAGTTCTGAACTTAAATCCATGTTCAAGACATTTAATGGGACCTGTTTCCTAAAAAGAAAAAAGAGAATAATACATTTTATAGTATCCAGATTTTTTAAGACAGAAAAATCTTTTTTCAGTTAGGCAAAATCCTCTCCATGTGAATGTTTTCCTGCTTTGTTGTGCTTTAAAAGTGTTTTCCTCTTTACTTGTACAGAAGATTCATTTTGTGGGAAAAGAACAAAAGTACACATGCTTAACCACCTCTTCACCCCAATTGTAAAATGGGAAGTATTAGTGTATGACAGTTTCCACGCATGCACCATCACTAAGCAAAGAAAGTCAATGTGAAATTCTTCCTAGTGTGTTTTTTCTGCAGCTTATGGCAAGTACGAGACACTTTTTTGTGGGGGAAGAAAGTCGAAACCACAGGAATAACATTGAGAGACATGTTATTAAGGACTACCATAAAATCTCCCTTTCCCACATTTATGGCCAAAGAGTTCCTTGGAGCCCAAAACAGTATAGGTTTGACCTTGAAATATGTCTCAGCATTTAAAAACACAAAATATGCATACTATTATCCAATATTATCCATAACAGTATCCAAGTCAGTGCTTGCAAAGGGGACAAATGCATGTAACAAGACCCTGATTTTCCACTTCTGTCTGTTCTTCTTGAACGAAGCCATCAAATATGACACAGAACTACACAATCCTCTGAAGGATTGTATCAATTACGACAGTAAAACAGAGAGGGACTCTCTGAAACTAAATTCCCAAGGTTTAGGAAGAAGTTTAACGATAGTAACAGTGTTTCTTATACTGTTTTTCTAGATATTCCCTTTCCCCTGAAAAAAGCAACCAATAGAGAAAACTTTTCAAAACAAATTCATTTCAACATTAAATGAAGAATTTAAATTATGAACCCTATTAATAAATACAGGAATTTGAAATTTTATTGTTATGGTTAAACCTGGGCTTAGGTCTGTGCAGCTAGCTCTCTTAGCTACTGCTTCGACATTTTCCTTTTTCCTACCCTCATACTATTCAGGCAACAGGTCAAGGGGTACCCCACTGTACCTTACATTGCCAAAATGCAGACAAATCAATATGAGTCATGTAAAATGGAATTACTGACACAGAAGGCCACCCAGGTGATCTGTAACAATTAAGACAACAATAAAAAGATAATTAAGACAAAACAGAAAAGATCCTGCACTTCCTGAGAACCACCATGGACACACAAGGTCAAAACCAAGTCAAGTGAGAATTCATTTTTAAATGTCAGAATAAATATTTGTGTTCAAGAAACAGTATGACATAGAGACCTAGTTGACCAGACAGTGAATTCAATGCAGAAGTTGTCTAATGGTAGTTTGTCCTGGAATAATGTATTATCATGTTGCAATATTATTGTCAATTAAATTCTGAGCTAATGATAAGCGGGACCCTGTGCAACACAACTTAGTGACCACTAATACTAGATAGACTATTATATGCACAGTTTAGGATTCATTTCATTTTTATTAGAAAGGTAGACTATTAGACAAGATAGGTGGTTTGGGGTTTGTTTTAAAGTCCAACTTCAGCCTCCCGTCTTTGCTTCCCTAGTTTAAAACCACACTTTTCCTCAAGAAGCTTGTGTTACAAGACTTAAGCCATTGCTCTTCTCTAACATTGCAGTCTACTAAGAATGAACTACATGTATAGATATTTACAAATAGGTTTCCAAGTCTTTCCTGATTTCAGAAAGTTTCATTTCTTATAAGCTTTATCTTCTGATAGAAAAAAAAAAAAGAAAGAAAAGAATATACTTCTTCCTTCTAATTTTGCTAAGTACCTTCTGGTGAATATTTCATGTCTGAAAAGACCATTTACTTACTGGCCTAGTTAATTCTGTCCAAAGAACATTTTCTATTTTAAAAGAAAAATAAATTAAACCCACCAAACCTTTTCCTCAATATTAATTCCATATAAGGTTATGCTACTTCGTGTAACTAAAGTACAGGTTTTGTTAGCATAAACCACATCCCAATGTTATTTCTATTCTCAGGTGTGTAAAAGCTCTTCAATATTTTTTGTTATTATCATAGTAACACCTATCCTGCATCCTACTGCATTTTCTGATAACTACCACCTAATTAATATCTTTTTCCTACTTAAGTTACTGAAATGGACATTGCTTTGCTCCCATAGCCCTGAAAAATTACTTGCCTCAGGCCACAACTGTTTTTATTTGTTTGCAGCAAGAAAATTCAAGAGGACCCAACAGTACTTCACCTTACTGAGTGTCCAAGCTCATTCAAAACATGGCTTTTGCCCTGTTGTATCTACAGATGTCGTCTAAGGTATTTTCATCAATGCTACTAGTCTTCCACTTGCATTAAGAGACTTTTTGAAAAAAACTTGCACAGTTACAACTCTCCAGAACATTAAAAACAAATAAATCACAATCTAAAACATGTTTGCAACTTAGGCATATGTAATTATTAAAAATACATGTGGGCCGACGAGACTTCCTAAAGTCCACATCAGCTTTGGCAGGTTTGTTGTTTATGCAGGAACCCAATTTTTGCAGGTAAAATAAAACAGACATCTAGGACAGGAATTAAGACACATTTGTTGGTACAGCTCTTGAACTTAGTTTCTTCCATTAACTTCTGAAATATAGCAATGGTCTGCTTTCCTTCACAAAGAATAATTTCCGAATCCCTTGGATACTGTCAGTGTTGATAGACTCATTCCTCAGTCTCTGTGTAGAATTATGTGCAGGCACAGGCTTTGAGAAACTGTGACACTTCAGGCTATTTATGCACCTAATCATAAGTGTTGGCAGCATTAAAACATTCACAATATTTACAGAAAATATAAAGAAAATCATTTGTAAGAACATAAAATAAATACTTGCTTTGTTACACTTCCTTGTGGAAAAGAAGGTCAAAGATGTCATGCAGAGCTGTTCAAAAATTAGTATTAACCATTTTCAGTGTTTATTTCCATCTACTTTGTTGCTGGTTAGTGTCCTAGAAAAGCATTTTTATAAATGCTATGAACTATTATGTTATCAAACAAACCCATGGAAAAAATAAATGCCACACCCAGCACTGTTTCAAGTCTTTCTCTCAAAGCAGAGTTCATTATTCAAGCACATAAAAAGCTAGTAGCTTTAATCAAAGCAAGCTTCAATAATCCATGAACCTTGTTTTTCCTCTCAATCTCTGGGAAAGGACTAACTTGTTTCTAAAATCTCTTAGGAGTAATACAGTTATTCTTAACCCTTTTTTTCCTGCTTTATCCTGTTCATCTTGTACATTTCTTCATTAGATATAAAACATGTAGTTTAACACAACACACTAACTAAACACGAATATTAATACGGGTGAGCACAATGCATTTACAGTATTTGCACTAGCGTCCCAGTTGTGGTGCAGCTCACTTTAATGCTCTTGCATTCACTTTGGAAAAACCACATAAGCAGTACGGTCCATAGGCATTTAGGACTAAAATGCCCACATAAGCGACTAGAAAAGACCTGATAGCACGTCATAAAGTCACACCAAACTTTGCACTAATGTCCCATCACTACCAACAGACAGCCACATAAAACATTATTCTAATCAAAGAGCTCAGCTGAGTTCACTGAATCAGAAATCAGCTGAATTAAAGCCTAGGTAAAATTTCTTTTTTAAATGTTTACTAAATTGAAGCTTTAATGCTTTATGATTCTGGTAACAGGCAATGCTGGCAGCATTAATGAACTTGTAAGGAATCCAGATAAAACTGCTTTGCTTGCCATCCAAATAGTAAACATTATGGTTTATCATCAGTTTTGTAGCCTGTGAAAAGTCCACATTGCTTTCAGCAGGAATGCCATACCTAAATAAACCATTATTTTTTAAGACTTCAAAATACAAAATGTGTTAGCTCTCCAGAAAGAGAGCTCCCAAAAGTGTTCCCTCAGAACAGACAAGGATCACCAGCACATTGACAAGAATACCAGGATATTTTTTTCTGATATGTGCTACCTTGTGAGGCAGTGGAGATCTTGACATTATCAATGTCCTAAGTCACTAATAATTTTCTCAACTCTGGACTACTTGATAGCCTTCCCAGAAAGAATTTCAAAAGGATAAAGAAGAATAATCCTGAATTAATGTCTCCATTTGACATCCATGACCTTAAACTTTCCCATGACTGGAGTTACCAGGAGTCTTGAGACAATTTTTTCTGCATGGGCAAATAAAGCAAAATAGGTTTCAGCAGCTGCAAAAAGCAACAGACCAAACATTTTTTCAACCAGCATTACTGATCAATTACTGACCAAATTGCCAATTTCTAGATTTTGTGGAGGGAGAAAATGGAGTAGGAATTTTACATCTGTCCTTTATGTGGAAATGCCATTTGAATAAAAGGACTTACACTATTATTCCTCATATCTAAAAGGACAAGGGGGACAAAAGTCAAATGCTTTACTATAGATGCAAGAGCCAATGATGGCTGATCAGCAACATGGATACAGCAACCATGGATAATAAACATTGTAAAGTACTTTTTTATTATTTAATCCAAAGAGCTGATGGATTGCAGGCACTAATTTTACCATGTTTTAAAAAATACAAACTTCTTCTAGCCCCTCCATAAAGTTCAAATTTATTAGATGGATAATGAAAGGAGATAAGAAGTATTTTTAAGGGCTTGTGTTTTCCATAGCCCAAATTCTAGATGTTTTTACTGGTACACTTAGAAGACACCTTGCATGTGACTATTCCTCTTTGCCAGATCTTCTCTGCTTACTTCTCTGTTGCAGCTGCAAATCATGTTCTGGCTTTTTCAGATTGTGAAAGACGGATTGAGCTAGCACAAAACCAATGAATTTTTTTTTATTGTCAGTAAAAGATGGCCCAGCGCCTCTCTCTCACTGAGTAATGGCACAGCATATGTAATAATTGCCATCTGCATACCATTGTTTTATTGGAGGGCTATGGAACCAGCAAAGACTATGGCTTTCCATTTTTGTCTGTATTAACATAAAAATTTTGATTTCCTCTTTATTAAATTTTTAAGAAAAAATACAAAAGTAAGAGGAACAACTTGATAGATTAACAACAGCCACTAACAATGACACCAGAACAAACTGATGAAAACAAATCATCTAGATTTGGCTTTTGTCCCCGTTTTTTTGGACAATGCAGCACAGCCAAGTCTTCTTATTTGGCCTTCAAGGTACCTTCTGGGTAAACTGTGTAGTGGGCAAAAACTAATACAGGGACAAACACACACAGTTAGTTCCCCACATAAGAGAAGAGAGCACAGTAGTTCAGCAGCTAAAATTTAAAAATCATTCATGACCAACTACAGTTATATAGGCATTCACTAACATCTTCAAAAACATTAGATATTATCCTGCCAATTTCAGACATAACATCTAGGAAGAATGTGACATCGTACTTCCTAGCAGTTTCTGTTTCACGTGGCATCAACTTTTCATACTGGAACAAACAATTTTTTTAATAGATTATTAGACTATATTGAGAAAATAAAGCTAGAACTCATTGATATGTTGGACAGCCATTAATCTGCAATAGACATCATCTCTGTTATTGACTTAACATTTACTTTGGGTGGAAGAAAAGCAGATATTTTCTGCCACGCAATAAAAGAATTTTCCAAAGAACAGGGAGCAACAGCCTACCACAAACAGAAAAATGATTCATCAGAAGTGGCCAACAAGTTTTGAAGAACACTGCAGGACCATGTGAGTGACAAAAGCATCTTCCAACCAATGGTATCAAACCTCCTATTAGAACTAACAGCAGGAACATATCATAGAGTAGTTTGGGTTGGAAAGGACCTTCAAAGGTTACCTAGTCCAACACCCCCCTGCAATGAGCAAGGACACCTTCAACTAGATCTGTTGCTCAGGCCCCGTCCAACCTGGTTTTGAACACTTCCAGGTATGGAGCACTCACAACTTCTCTGGGCAACCTGTTCTAGTGTTTCACCACACTCATCGTAATTTTTTTTTTCCTTATATCTAGTCTGAATCTACCCTCTTTTAGTTTAAAACCATTACCCCTTGTTGTATCACTACAGGCCCTAATTTCTTGTCCCCATCTCTCTTCTAAGACCCCTTTAAGTATTGAAAGGCTGCAATAAGGTCAGAAAGATACTTCTCTTCTCCAGGCTGAACAACCCCAAGTCTCTCAGCCTGTTCTCACAGGAGAGGTGCTCCAGCCCTCTGATCATCTTTGTGGCCCTCCTCCGGACCCGCTCCAACAGGTCCATGTCCTTCTTATGTCGGGGACCCCAGAGCTGGACACAGTACTCCAGGTGGGGTCTCACCAGAGTGGAGAGAGGGGCAGAATCACCTTCCTTGACCTGCTGGCCACAATTCTTTTGACGCAGCCCAGGATATGGTTGGCTTTCTGGGCTGTGAGCACACATTGCTAGCTCACGTTGAGCTTTTCATCCACCAGTACTCCCAAGTCCTTTTTGGCGGGGCTGCTCTCAATCCATTCACCCCCCAGCCTGTATTGACACCAGGGCTTGCCCCAGCCCAAGTGCAGGACCTTGCACTTGGCCTTGTTGAACCTCATGGGCCCAATTCTCTAGCTTGTCCAGGTCCCTCTGAATGTTAGAAATGGTTCAGAGAACACATTAAATTCTGACCTGAAGCCTTACTGGTTATTGCAGGTCCTGCCTGTTTTTAAATGTTTCGCAGTAAGTGATGTTTTTTTCAGTTAAAATTTAAAAGATTTGCAACTGGATGTATGTGGCCATTTTTTTTCGCACTGAATGAAGTGAGAAAACAAATAACGAATACAACTTCTTCAAATACTGTATTACTAAAAATTGTAAACTAAAAACTAAACTAAAATTTAAAAAATATTTAAAGTAAATTCAGTAAGAAGTAGATGCAAAAGCTGACTAGATAAGTTATGTAGGAGGCAGCTAAGAAAGAACCATTGTAAAGAAGTCCATAACTTTCAGTCCATTACTGAAATTAAAAAACCTCACAAAGCATTACTGCTTGAAAGAACCGCTATTTGTACTAGAAAAAGTGTTAAAACTCTAGAAGTCCCTGAACATTATGAATTCTGGTGACAGAAATTAGCCACCAGAGGGAGCCCATATAATCTGGTACAAAGGACATCACTGTACAAAGAGAAATTTCAGATATGCTAATTGCCTACATTTAGAAAATGGTACTGTAATTTTTTTATAGTCCATGCAATAAAACAGCCCTCCTCAGCACTTCATTTCAGATTGGTTCTTATTTTTACAGATATAAATAAAAGCAAGTGAACTCTGCTATGAAGAACTATAGCTAGAATATACTGAAATAAATGAAAATACTTCATTATCCATTACCTTTTTAGTTTATTTTGTTAGCAAAATTCAGTATTTCAGAAAGCAGCCCACTATCTAACTTAGTATATTAGCCCACAAATACGGAAGGGATAAGGCCTACATAGTCCTGGGGAATATTAAAGTATTTCCTTCAAAAAGATTTAGGCCTGGAATCTTGGGCAACAGTGACATCTATAAGACTTTTTTGTACATTTGTTTTGTATGCCAAGTCGGTATCATATTTACATTGGATATTTAAATTTATCTGAGGAGCCATCTTGTTCTCCAGCCTAATTAATAAATACATCACACACAGAAAGACTTCCAACATTTGCTCCATGAGTTTAAATACCTTTCTATTAAGAACAGTTCTCAAATGCAGAGAAGTATTTTTTTTAATCAAAAAAAGTAGTCCTCACCACACTAGATGTTTCAATTTCATTCTTAGAAGGCTGATACCTCACTTTGCCTTCCAAATCTTTGTAATTGTCAAAGCTGTATGATTCTAAGTTAATAAAATGAATACAATAGAAGCAGTAACCGTAACTGACATCACTAGTGGTCTGTGTTTCTATAGTCTTTGACATTTCATAACTTCTTGTGAATTTGTATTCTTTTACTGCTGAATTTGCCCTGCACCATTTCCCTCTGCACCATGACTGCTTTACAAAGTTGAAATCAAGACAAGAATTTAACACTGTAAAAGAAAATTCAAGGTGAATATATTTCCACACTAAACACACTGTCTTTCCTCAGAATACTTTGCTATTAAAAAAGTTGAAGAAATGAAATTTCCTATGCCAAAAGCTTTTATTTGACCCAGAGAATACAAATGGGATTTGAGCAACTCTGTAAAGCAGAAGATAAGTACAGAGCATGTATAACTTCTCCCACTAAATTAAAAAGTGTTACTTTTCTTATGATTACTATGTTGTCTAGCAAAAAAAAAATGCACTAGTAACATGGATTAATTGAAGTGCACAGTGCTCTAGGGTACATTAGCAAGGGTCTTTGTAACCCAGGGAGTCAGAGTCCTAAATGCAAGATGGAGATCCCTGGCCATGGTACCTTGGCAATAGCTGGTCAGAGAGGTCTGAATTCTGATGTGTCTTTGTCAGACCAAATGAACTTGAACCCCTGAAGTTCATACTTTTTCTTTCTTAATCTTTGCTGAAAAATTGCAAAATACACAGGAAACATCTGAAAACTATTCCATATACAATCTTACCTCAGCCCACTCAGGTATCTGCATTAGCGGATCACAGAAAGAATATGAAACAATGTTATGTTAAAAAGACCTCACAGAGGCATTGTAAGATACCTAGTCATCATATTTAACAATTTAATATAAATTCTCAAGATCTACTCTCTTACATACACCCTTGCTCTGAAAAATACCTCTGTACTTCTATACTAGATGACAGAGATGCTAGTCAGGACTCTGAGTGCTGAAGAAAATAGAAAAGAGTACTACTGAATTCCCGTATTCACACACCTAATGACGGTGTAGTCATTAAAGTGAACTCTCTATTTTTCCTGTAATGCTGGATACACAGTACTGTGAGATTGTCTTTTTATGCCAGTCTGGGAAAGTCTTATGCAACACACCCAACAAGCAGTACTTTCAGAAAGTAGTACTCAGTTTGCTGCTGAAAAGAAACAATCTACATACAATCTATTAAAATGGATAATTTTGTAAGCTAACCAAATAAACTGATGCAACTTTTCCAACAGTTCAATAAGCAGCTTTATAGACATCTGTTCTGAATATATCCATAAATGTATATTAAATAAAGTTTTGAAATATAATTTATGTAGAAACACATAGCAGACAACACAAAGTTTGTGCAAGAACCTTCAGTTCCTTGACAAATTTCACTGATGTACCACAGAGCAGTATAGCTTAAAACCTTCCTTGAAGGTCTGCATAGAGGGACTCAGAGCTATAAATTGCCATGCTTTACGAACACAAATACTACACCTACATAATAAATTGTGTTATCAATTTATACAAATCATTTAATATAAAAGCTAATGAATTCTGAGAATTTGAAACTATAAGTACATTAAAAATATAACACATTAACAAATAGGGGTTTGACCTTTTATTAGGAGCGGAAATCTACAGTTTTAAAATTAACATTTCCTACTCTGTTATTTTTAATCTCTTACCAGGTCTTTCCTTGCCAGTTCCTTTTGACTCAGCAAATTTCTGTATTAAACTCTCAACGGTAGTATTTGTCATGTTATTAATAAACTCTTCGTGCACCTTCAAAAAAACCACACCACACACAAGATGAATTTACACACCAGTAATTGAAAGAATGTAATTAACTTTAAGAAGTAGTTTTCTCTACAGTTAAAGTTCAAAATACTTCCCTCTAAAATATATTACAGGGCTTCCAGAGAACAACAGGCATTTTATCAAGGAAATTCCTTCTTTGCTTTAGTATCAGCAAGTGTGTGTCCAATACAAATACAAATTAAGAATGCAAGAATACAGTTTGATGATGGGTCTAGGATTTACTTCCTTTTCTTCCATCCAAACGACTTGTTTATATATAATTTTCTGAATTTTTCAGCAACACGCCCCACTACAATGTCAGGAAGACAAGCAGTCTCTTAAGCCAGCACCAGTTAAGGGTGTGAACTGTTCCTACTGTATTATCACAGCTCCCACCTGCTTGAGTAAAAGCATTACTGTTGTAATGTTTTTGTTCTGTCAAAGGAACAACCACATGTTGTTAATAAGAAGTTTTTCCAACGTGTATATAGTTTAGAAATAAATAGCACGACTCTTGTAACTATCATTCACTAGCAGAAAGCCTCAAAACTGAGGAAAATAGTGTCTCTAAGTGTACGCAAATAAAACCACACTTCAGAACACTAGTTATAAGGATTATTAATAAAACCAATTTACATATAAAGAAAAGACACTATAAAAGCTTCTGCTACTGAAGATCTTTTGCTCATAAAACCCAAAGAGTATAAAAAATTTGGAAACTTTTCAGAGTGATATAATTTCAAGTTTTAGGCAAAGAAAACCACAAGTATCCCAACCATGTGTGAAATAAGTGCTAATTTAATATCTAGGGAGCAGAACTTTGAAATACACTACAAATTCTTCAAATTGTCAAAAGATTTTGTTTTCTGTTAAGAGAATATTTATTTAGACTTATTCTGTATATTTTGCAATGCCGAACTTAAAATGCAACAGGAAACCATACAAATTTGAGCTTATGTTGAATTTACCCTCATTTGAAATGTGATCTTGTAATAATCACAAACACAGTAAGAAATGTTCCCCTTAATAGTTAAGAAAAATATGTAGCATAATCCAAACAAACAAATGATAATATAAAAATTACCTCTCCTATTTGTAAATGAATTTCTTTTATGGTATTTGACAATGATTCTATAATTTCTTTCATACGAAGGAGGTGTGTTTCTTCAATGTCTTGAAATTTCTGTAAACCAATACAAGCAATAAATCATAATGAAAATATTTCTTAAAATACTAAATCTTAAATTTTAATAATTAAACACACTAAATGAAAAAAAAAAGCCTATCTGAAATATTTTTATTATGGTAATTACAATGTTTAAGAAAGGAAGGTGTGGAATTCACAGAGTTATGAAATAATGTACTCTAAAATATATCCTGTTAGAATAATTATCCAATTTTACCACTCACTCCTTAAAATTTCATCTATCTTGATTTTTCAAAAATCTGACCTATTTCTACCAGAAGAAAATAGGGTTAAAGGGTGTTTAAAAAAAAAAATCTCTTTTTTCTATTACTGAAGAAGCTCTTTTTTTCATCTAAAACCAGAAATCTTATTTCTGCATTTTGCACTTCCTTCTTAGCACCCTCTCCTCCTGCTCATAATATACACATGCTTTCTCTTTTTCTAGCTAAATTTATATAATTTGCTTTTTAAATATGATTAATTTGTTTTATTTTTAAACTCACCATATATATAATCTTTGTAATTTGTTCCATTTTACCCAGACTCCCAGCTGACAGCCATTTTAAAATAACTTCCAATGTTTTCAATGACCCCTTCTTAGCCAAAGATCAGAACTAAAAATGTCCTCATCCTCCCCAACAGTCAACCATAATTGTCTTGAAATCTTTGTTTACTCCTGCTCTTTCCTAGTTCTCTTCCTATTTCTGTAACTGCCCTTTCAAGTGTGTCCAAACTTTGGAGCACCACTTAATCCTCTCTCCAGTTTGCACAGGCTTCTCTGAAGACCATCTCTCCACATTTCACACCTCCTGCTACTCCAATTAAAAAAAAAACCTCCATTCAGATAAGTAAAATATCTATAACTTCTAAACTCTCAGTCTTTCTTTTGCCATATTTATGTACCTCTCTAGCCATCAATCAAGCAGATTAAAATTATTTTACCATTCTCCTTTAAACTCTTCTCTATAAACAATATCAAAACAGTTGGCCATTCAGAGATTTTTTTTTTGTATCTTTTGTTAGTGGAAAGCATCCCTCTCCCCCAATTGTTTCCTTATTTCTTGTTTAATGTTTTATACTTAAGATTTAAAGTCTGTGAAGTAGAGACATCTTGGCCTTGTAGAGGACATAATATAAAGAGGTTCTGATCAAAGAATAAGGCTAGGTAGTATAATACAACCACATCATTCATATCCCAGATATAATAATTAACCAAATTGTTTACTTTCACTTTTGAAAGATCAGTCCATTTAAAAAGATGTACTGAAATGAATCTCTAATGTTAATGACCCCAAAAATGCAAGCCACTTCTTAGTGTTTTAAGCTACAATATAAATAAAAATCATCAGCAAGATCTTTAGCTGTCGAACTCAGTATACACAGCTTAAGTAAGCATTACTCCTTTTTATAAACATACATGTTTTCCTGTAAGTTTTAAAACGTGTTTTAAAAATGAATTATTACTTATTCTTGAACTTTATTTATATGCAGACTACTCAACAGCAAAATCATCCAAACTCAATTCTACTCAATTCTAGATAAGACAGAAGACTTGTAAAGAATAATTTAGCACCTTCAGCCATTTGAATAATAGCTTATAATTTCCAATAATTGACCATGCTACGTGATTTTAAAAAAAGCCTCTAGCAAGGTGGAAAATCTGACAAACAAGACATCATGTTTTCTTAGCAAAGCATAGCAATTGCATAATACAACTACAGGTTTACTGAGAAGAATCTTGCAACATGAGGAATTTCTGTCAAATCCAATTTCTAAACAACAGTGAACTGTATTTTCCTACTTTTGTAATCAGAATAAAACCTTCCATGTTTATCACAGCAAAAAATGTAACTTGCAATTCAGGATTAGGAAGATCGCATGTTTCAAAATTCAGCCTCTCAAAATCATGTATCACGAGTCACTTCACTTTGAAAACTTCAGGTTAGATAGTAAACGATGAAAGAGGGAAAACACATAAAATTTATGCAACAAGATCAGTGGAGTTTAACTAAGAAAAGAGGACAGCTAAGTGAGGACATTACTATATGATTACCTATAACAACACCACAGCAATTCAGGATGCTTGTCCTCAGAAGAATAGTATGTGAACACAATAAGACAGATTTGAGCTAAGCCAACTGATTTTGCACTGAAACAGTTGAGAATGCTCACACTCCTCATAGATTTTGGTTTCAGAACTAGTATATTTCAAGTGAAATGTACTCTAAACTAAGATAATCTAAGGTGTGCTTCATATAGAAGTGGGTTTCCACATAGTCAAGGGTGTTGTTATTTTTCCTGTTGCATCATCTTTAAAATAGCCTTCCTGCAACCAAACTGTAGACGCAGCTACACTGCTATACTTAAATTCCACAGATACTACTTATACCGGCAAAATGGCCATTTTCACTTCCAGTATGGACAGGTGTGGAAAGTTTCCAGGTGTCCATTATCACATTAAGTGAAAATGCAAATTTTAAGTTAAAGAGTTGCAGTTAAGGAACTAAGGGCATTTAGACAAATGTGGTTTGAAGTGAGAGGTAACTTTGAAGCCTTTTTGTATTGGGAAAAAACTAAACCCAAACCAAAAAGATCCTAACNCCCCCAAAAAAAATCCCATCCCCTATCCCCCCTAAAAAAAAAAAACACCAAAACCAAAGCAGCCAAAAAGCATGGTGAGGTTTTCCCAGCTGTAACATCCAATAGAGTAAAAAGATTTTTTTTTTCTCTCTCTACATCTCAGCCTGGTTTAAACACATAATATCTACCTAATAGCACAAATAAGAAAGCTAAACAAAAAGCACTTTCATATTCTGTCTCATGGTAGAAAATAATCTGTTACTTTTCTCATTCTTTTGTTGTAGTGGATTGTTCAAATGGATTTTTTTTTCATTACCTAATGAAAAGCCCAGCTCGTTTGCTTGCTGAAAAGCCCTACATTTTCCTCTGCTAATTCACCGACAAAATCCATTTCAAGTACTCTTCATGTTTATCTTCTGTCAGTTCCATAGAACTCTTTTTCATTACTCACAGCTTTCTTACTCACTGGGGACAAGTTTACAGTGCAATTTAGCAAGGCCAGCTTATTGAAGTCATATTTGTTTAATTTATTCTTATTGTTTCAGAGAGCAATAAGTCAACTGCTATGAACAGTATCTCTTTCTAGTAAGGTAAGGGAGAGACAGCAGACAGCTTTTGTGAAACTAAATGAAGATTTAAAACAACCTGACTGAACTTGCTCTGCAGTGGATCAGAAGCATTCACAGGATCTATTTCAGTGGGGAGTTCAGTAACTTCCAGATCAAGGTAAATAGCAAAACAGGGCAGGAATTTCTTGATCCAGAAGAGCCATACTTGTACATGACTTGAGACAAATAAATGGAACAGGTCAGTATTTTTTCTGGTATTACTTGATCTCTTTGTAGCAAAAGGTGGGGTCTACAGCAAAAGTCAGGCTGCACTACAGTTTATACAAACCTCACAATGATGGAGTTACTGGAACACTTACTGAGCAAATACAATAGTTACATTAACAGGAACACTAAAAAAAAGTTACCATTTTGGGTAGCAGCAGTATGTGTTCACATGTCAGTTTGATTCCACCTACTCTTATTTCTGGAAAGTCTCCAGGAGGAATGCTATACTTCAATGATTCTTTTGTTGCTATTATATTATACTTGTTTCCAAGAATTGTTTCAAGATACATATTAGTTAAGTTTAAAAAGGTTACCTAGTCCCAAAATGCTCAAGTGATTGTAATCACAGACGCCAGTTCCAATCCTAATCCTAGTCAAATTGCCTAGGGATAACTGATATGCAAATATTTTAAGTTACAGTGAGAGACACACAATGCTAAGGCAACAGATGTAAACGTGTAAGCTGGACACGTATGCAAGTGAGTTCAGGTCAGTGTCACCCATTAAACCAGCTTAAAGATGCCATTCTCTACTCTTGATACCACTTTGCCTCTGCTTCTGGCCATTACAAATGCTTGTGTGATCTCTTAATAAACCAGACCACAGGTCTCTTCTGGGTTAAAGCCAACCTCCCTTCATACATTAGTTTTAGCTGGATTAGTACTACAAGGTAGCTCCTCACAAAAATACTTGACAGAAGAAGAAGCATGGAAATAGAAAAATTGTTACTTTTGACAGCAATACTAACTTAAAACATATTGAAAACACAGCTTCACACATCAGAGGTGAGAGAGAAAGTACAACAGGCCTTACGGCCTAGACATAGTACCCATGAATTTTCCTGTTGAACTTTTATTTTTAATAAAGCCTTTTTATACCACGGAGTAACTGCAATCATCACTGTTTTACACTTCACAATAAAAAAAAAAAGCAATTAGAAGTCACAGATTTTTTAAAAGGTGAGAAAAACTATGTACATAAGCAAATTTAACTCAAACTGAAAAGAAAAGCACAGGGAGTACAGCTTCTTCAACCAGAATCAAGTCAAGTTAACGCACAACAAGATGCCTTCTGCAAACTCTTCAAGGAAAGGTTGTCAAGACTCCCAACGTAACAATCGTGCTAAAAGCAGCATTTAGCAGTAGCATGCCTGCACTTCTTTGTTGCAAATGCCTGGAATGGGGGGGTGGGAGGGAAGACTTCTGGTATGTGATATATGTGGTACCCTTTCTCTAACAGCTGTGTTGAGTATCTATTCAGAGATGAACTAGATCAAATTCTAATGAAGTTCTCAAAGTAGGAAAGCAGTTTACAGTTCAGGATAGGGCAGCTTTTTACATGTCAGCCTACACAATCCCCATGCTGTGAAATCTTAATTTCCAAGGAGTTAAGGAAAACCCTAACACTTTCCTACTTACATCTTAAAGATACAACTATGACCGAATCTACCTAATAATTCCATCTATGCCTAAAAATTAATCTTTGAAACTAATGAAAAGAGCAAACCATTTTCTACCAAAAAGAAAATTCCTGTCTTATAAAAGCTTTACTACACCAAGAGACATATACAAATAAATATGCCAACCAGTCCTCAACTAACTATTAAAAGCAGAAACTATGAAGTTTGGTCTTTGAAACTTGGGGCAGTGGAAAAAAGTCTGCTATCAACAGGTTTGAAAAAGAAACTTTAAAATGTACAAGAAGCAGTATATGCAACGATACAGAGAACTTGAAATCCTCTGGAATACAGATTAGGAGTCTTTAAAAAACCCCAGAAACTTGAACAAATGTAAGGGCTTTTCTCAACCTCAGGTAAAATCTGGGAAGACACTTTAACAAGCTGTAACAAAAGTGTTTTGCTGGAATGATAATGAAAAAAACATGATGGATCCCAATAATAAAACTCCCACAAATGAGTTCTGGGTGCTCAGCAATTCACAGGATTTCCCACATGATCACAGTGCATCTACAATACTTCCAGGAGTTCATTTTGTTTTCTTCCTAAAAATTTCCGCAAAAAGTCTTTCTAGAGTGCTAGTGCTCAACTGTGTAATTCAACTACAGTGCCTTCATGACATACATGGTCAGTGTTTGCCCTTCAAACATACTACTACTGACATTATTGTTCATATCAGTTTCCAAAAGAGATCATTCTATCTTGAACCAATTTTTCAAAAGCTTTGATTTCACGTCTTCAGAGATGAAATAGCATATATTTATCTATTTTAAACATTATTATTTATAACTCTTACCTGTGCCGTTTCTGTCATTTTATGTTCAAAATCACATTTAAATGCAGCATATTTCTCCACGTATAGTTTATAGGTATCTGTAGCCTTTTTTGATTTAACTGCTGCCTGTAGATCAGTACAAAAAAGTGTCAAATGTCACACATACAATCTGATCCAAGGTTTTTTAAGTCACTACAAAAAGAAAGCCTAGGACAATCTACAAAAAAAATATTCAGGGGCATATCAAAACAGTGAAGTGTTGTAACAAAATTTCACCACCAAATAACTCAGATTCAAGCCATTAGAGATTTCTATTTAAAGCTGTACACATAAACCACATAAGAAGGTAACAAAGCAATTACCTCACTTAAATGCCTTCCCCTTATCAGCAATGACAAATTTATCATGTACTTTTTTTGAAATCAAATTTGTATTGCTGAAGTTAACTAATTAGCTCTTGTCAAATATTTAGATCTGCAACAGAAAAACAGGAAGAAAGCAGGGTTGGAATACAGAGCACACAGTTATTTGTGCAATTCTGAAAGAGTAAATTGTAAAAAAAAAACCCAAGGAGGTGCAGTTCTCTGTTAGAAATGAAGGAAGACATTCAAAAGTACAGGTGTTACACCAATGGAAATTTTAAGATTAAGAGACATTTGAAAGTGAAGTTAATGCAGAACATACTGATGGCCATATTTACACAGCTCAGTGTTGTTTATATTGTTTTACGTTATTGTTTTGTCCTTTTTGGCTTTATAATGTATTGATTTTTATTTTCATTATTTGTTGCTAGTAAACCAAAATCATCTTTCTGGGAGTTTGATATTCTTAAAAGACAAAACAAACTACAGCAGAATCCCAATATTACATGGAGAACAAAACTGAATGAAGTGATTGTTTGTGGTAGAGAAAACGTTCTTTTCAAAGTTTACAGTATGACACACATGAGACAGAGTTTTCCAAACCTTTGATATTCTCGCTATTTCTAAGTTAAAGCCAATTAAAATAAAAATCGTCCTGAACATTTACTATGCTGAAAGTACAAGGTGGTCTACCAACACTTGCTTTTAAAAATAATTAAGACTGCTTTGCAATAAGATGATTCCAAACTTAACCATTGAAAAGGAAGGAAATGCCAAGTTAAGAGACTTCAAAACCAGGTTTTTTTGTAAAGCATTATGTAACTGAAACCCATATGCATGGGATTTTGACAAAACCAAAACATTCTCTGTCTCTTGTAATCATGTTCAATGGTGAGCAGAATCTGAGTGTTATGGGCTGAAGAGCATCTGCAAAACCCAACTACTCAGCAGAACAGACAAAATGATAAAACATGTGAATGCTGTATGATTAACTAGTAATCTCTTCTGAAAACAGGATGTGTCTATTCTCAGGTGCAGCAATTGCTAGAACTCTATTTACCAGATTTACAGTAAGTGAAAGAATAAGGGTCAGTCAAGAACTTTTTGTCAAGTCACCATAAATAGAGAAGTTCACATGTCAGAGAACAACAGGAAATTATTACACAAGTTGACACTAACTTTCATGAAAACTGCAAGGTCTCAGATACCTCCTCAGACTCTTCAATACATTATTTCTTTAAATATTTGGCTTTGTAATAAGCTCTTAGTATATTGGTGCAGATCCCTGCTTTCTGATAAAGTAGTTATTCTGCGATTTTGACAGAAAACATTTTTCATGTTGTGCTAAAAGTAATAAGCCTATTCTCTGCCAAAGGAAAAATAAATGAATACATTTTTGTCACCCTATTTCTGAAATTACAAGTGTAAATTTGAATAAAGACATGACTGAAGAGATGGGATGGTCATGGTTACCTGCTCCCACTGGAAACATTTTTTAAGTACTTGCAGAGCATCCTATTATGGCTTAATTGGTCAAACAGAAGTATCATAAAACAGTAAAAAATGGCCTTCATGCTTCCTCTTTCTCCCTTCTCATGTAGATATCAGTCAGACCGAAAATTTTTTTGTTTCCAACTGAACAAGGATAACATTACATCTTAAAACCAAGCCCTTCATCAAGTCAGCTTTTCCTACTGAAAAGTTTCAATCTGTTTACAAGAATTCAGAAAAACTATACTTCAAATAGACTGGCAGGAAAACATTTGTCAACCCACATACTTCTGATTCATGTCTGGAATCCGACATTAACTGTCATTTGAGACAGAAGCTAGGAAAAAAAGCTAGATTTATATCAAAGATAAAACAATTAGAACATGGTCAACAGGATTTCTTTTGTCATCAGTGAAAAGACAATAACCGACTCTACCTGCTCCATCAAGACAGCAGTATAAAAGGCACTAAGACCACTCTAACAAGAATTGAAATGGAAACAGGCAGAGGAATAACGATTTAAATGGAGAAGACAAAGTAAGAGACAGGGAAACATGACCTCTTTCCTCTAGTACTTAGTTTCCTGAAAACAGGAAAAAGCTACAGTGACATCAGCAGGTCGAGGGAGGTGATCCTTCCCCTCTGCTCAGCACTGGTGAGGCCATACCTGGAGTGCTGTGTTCAGTTCTGGGTTGTCCATTGCAAGAGAGACATGGACATACGGGAGAGTGTCCAGTAAAGGGCCACTAAGATGATGGAGAGACTGGAGCATCTCTCCCATGAGGAAAGGCTGAGAGGGCTGGGACTGTTCAGCCTGAAGAAGAGAAGACTCAGGGAGGATCTTTTCAACAGATATAAATACCTGAAGGTAGGGTATATAGAAAACAGAGCCAGGCTTTTTCCAGTGGTGCTCAGTGACAGGACCAGAGGCAATGGGCACCAACTGAAATACGGGAGGTTCCCTCTGAACATCAGAAAACATTTTTGGGGTTGTTTTTTTCAAACCTGAGCCCTGGCACAGGTTGCCCAGAGAGGTTGTGGAGTTTCCATCCTTGGAGATATTCAAAAGCTGTCTGAATATGGTCCTGGGCAACTGGCTCGAGGTGGCCCTGCTTGAGCAGCAGGGTTGGACAGGATGACCTCCATAGGTGCCTTCCAACCTCAGCCATTTTGTGATTCTGTGAATGGATCAAACTTCCCCGTAATCCAAGGATAGTACTAAACACAACATCAATATATTCATCCCTTGGGTTTTTGGTCTATGAAATTGGAACCTTTTAAATTAGCATGAAAGAAATGTTAACTTGTTTTATTTTTAATGGAATAGATTTCAAATACTCATGTAATTACCTACTTTGTCTCATTGAAGGGACAACACAAAACCTCCTACCCCTTAATTCAAAAACAAGGGCATTGAGCAATAGTCCTTTCTTAGCATTTCACTTACTAATACAAGGTAAATGTGTTACTGATTGACAACACAATGTATTAAATTAAGATGTCACAGAACTACCTTATCAACTTCTCTCTGTGTTGCTCCTTCCTTCTTCAAACGTTCTTGTTCAACACACTTTGCATTGTAGTTTTCCTTTGATTTCTGTAAGGCCTGAGTGATACTTTGAATATTTTGCACTGCTTCCAATGTTCCTGAAACATCTTCTTTAGTCTGCCAAATATCACATGGTTGTCAAAACCACACCATTTTCATTTTGATGTTAACAAGTCATTGGACATGCATAAGAAAAAAATTATAACCTTTTTATAAACTTTGATTTGTTCATCTCCATACTTGTGAACTTCTTTTATTAGCTCTTGTAATCTCCGCACAAGGTCCAAGTGACAGCTTGCTAGTTTCTCTGTTGAGGTTTTGAAAACATCCCAAACTGGTGCAAATGTCCTAAATTAAGGAAAATAATATTTAATGTTCATCTGGATTTTTCATTTTTAGTAGGACTTTTTTATTTAATAGTGCTAAAGTATAATTGATAAGTTTACAGAAGTTCACTTCTGTTCCTAAAACTGAAACAAACAGAAACCCCAACAACTGCTATAAATTCTTATTAATGTTACAAATGTACTTGGAATCATATCTACTAATTTTTCCATGTTTTGTTTCACCTGTATTGACTCTATCGAGTAAAACACAGCAAAGATCAATTAATCGTCTCTATCACCAGCACACAATAATGCCAAGTGGTATTCCTAAAGATGATGCAAGAGCAGCTCAAAATAACTGAAGATGTAGAAATATTTTTACATGTATACTTGAATAGTACAAACAGATCACAAATTATTTGGTTAGTTAAGTTTCTAGTTGTCTTACATCATTACAGCCACATCATTATAGCCGCAAGATACAGGAAAAAAATATCAGCAAAGATGCCATGAAAAGGGATTAACTGATTAACAGCAATTAACCGTATCGCAAAGGAACGTGGCGGACCGGTTCAGATTCAGGTTTCTATACCAAATGGACTTTTCCATCTATTCTAAAGATACACTCCTACCTCAGTTTCCTGGTTAATGCTGCTGAAAATTTAATACTATACACAGCCTTTAAAGCACCGATGTTCAAACTAACATGCAGATACAGCAACAGATGATATAAAATTATTCACCGACAAAAGCTCCCCACATTTCTAGCTATGATTACTACAAATAAAAAAAATTTTAGTCTCATTTAAAAAGTCCGAGTTCTCACTGGCATAATCTTTCTAATGAAAAAACACCCATTATTCCTTCCAGTTTTTAAAAACATACCCCCATGTATAAAACTTTCATTAAACTACAGAAAAAATTTATTGAAAAGTCTCATTCTTAACATCTCTGAGGGCAGAGATAACACTCCAGAAAACAGAAATAATAGAAATAAATAAATTTACTGCCACATTGGCAGACCATATGCTCTCTCTTCAGAATAATTACCATAGCCTTGGAAGCACAGAATAAAAAGTCACATTATTATGTCTGAAAAGAGCTCAACCTTAAACACAGAGAAACAGACAGTTCCCCTGTGTTTGGGCTTTGCTTTTTTTTAAACTGTGAATAAAGAACTGTACTGTCTTTGTTTTTAGCTGCATATTTTGCATGGTTACTGAAGAACTAACAATCGCTTTTAAAGGTGGCAAAGTTATGCTACCTTCAACATCAATAAACTATTCAGAATCAAACTTGATTCTTAACACATATGCAGTTATTTATTTATGTACACTTACTTACCCAAGTTGTGTGTAATTGCTTGCTGATTTGGCTAGTTTTGTCATTGACCTGGAATATGCCTCCTCTATTGTAGCCCTGTCAAAGAAAGCCATCAAAAGCATAATTGAAATGTTGAAGATATTTGAAGACAGATGAACATGCATTCTAAAGGTGCAAGACAGAGGACGTTTGACTTTAGCTGAAAATGACTCCATGTTAATGACCGCCCCCCCAACCCTATATGCAACATCATAGAAGTATATTTTTAAAAAATAATCTAAGAACCCTGTGCCAGAATGTTGCAGGGAACAGAAACAAGTAAATACAAGTTTCTTCTGATCAAGGACATTCTTTTTATGACACTTACAGGCAAGTGGTGCAGAAAACTGTTTGAAAGACTTTTGGAGAAAAGCGAACACAATACCTATTAAGTTCCTAGCTGAGCACAGTGGTTTCTTACATGTAAACAGTTTAGGTGTTAAATACACACAAACGCAAGGCAGTTCACCTACAAAATCTTACCAGTATTTAAAGAAAAAAAAAACTGTGGGTGCAGCCCAACCTTCTTACATTTTCACTGCTTTAAAAACAAAATTTCTACATGCTTTATCAAGAACAGAACAAAGATATCTAACTTTCAGCAGATAGATAACCTGCCCCACCTAAGATTTACCAACATTGAGCATGTCGCCTGCCAGTAAATTCCCTCTTTCAGTCGACATACTTCTGAACCACAGATCCAACTGTCCCTCAGTTCTTTTAGTATTTGACCATTTACAAATACTCAAAACCAAAAATGCAAAAGTGAAACAACACTGCTGAAAATTGAATTGGTATTGACTAACTGAACACAGCCAAGGAGGAAACCTGCTCCTTCTAGGGATATCCAGTTGGAACACCAGATACAATACAGAAATATTATATTATTATAATTGAACACATTTCTAACATTTTTGCAACATTTTTGCAACAATTTTGCAACAATTGCATGCAACACCTCTTAATTTCTTTGCAGTAAACAAAGATGCAAAATAGAACATGGTCAAGATAATTGGACTATTGTAAAATATTGTTGAAGTACCACCCAATCCAATTTCTTCTGAGATCAAGAATTCGACCCATGTGAATAAGTGTGTGCTACTGAATCATATTTATTTCCTGGGAAATCAACTGACATCCCACAATAACTTCACAATGGTATGAAGGGCTTCACTGTCTAGATATGGACACTCATAAACATTTTTACTTAAGTGAGGACACCAAATATTTGAAGTCCATCTATTCCTTTGAAACTACAAACTACATGCCACAAACCACCCCTAGCTCAGACAGACACTGATCAGCGATTCACCCCTCACTTGGAAAGAAATACCTATTTTGCTTTCAACTGTTTTTTTTTTTTTTTTTTTAATTGCAGCCTGGCATACTGAGATGCATTAGTAAAGCAGGGCTGAAAAAAAAACAATGGAACAGACAAGATACCAGATTTAATACCCTGATGGGAGAAAGTCACTGGAAAGGACTGAATTTACTGCTGCTAGTCTGCATCACTCACAGATGTTTTCCAATCTCAGGCTAAGTTGCTCTTAAGGAACTATATTGAAGCCTTGTCAAATAAATTAACATGTAGCACTAAGATTCTAGTGAACTAGATTCTAGAGAACTGAAATTTTTCATGTTTTACTGCAATGCTGTAAGATGGCTGCATATATCTTTGGCACATCCTGATCCATGCACAAGGACAGAAAACACATTTCTTGATCTCTCATTGAGGATAGCCTATGGGACCTGACAAGATGCATCCCAGAGTCCTGAGGGAATTGGCTGATGCAGTTGCCAAGCCACTCTATATTTGAAAAGTCATGGCAGTCAGGTGAAGTCCCTGGTGACTGTAAAAATGGGAACATTGCACCCATTTTTAAAAAGGGTAGAAAGGAGGACCCTGGGAACTACCAATCCGCCAGCCTCATCTCTGTGCCTGGCAACATCATGGAACAGATCCTCCTAGAAGCTATGCTAAGGCACATGGAGGACAGGGAAGTGACTCCAGACAGCCAGCATAGCTTCACCAAGGGCAAGTCCTGCCTGACTAATCTAGTGGCCTGACTACATAAGCAGATAGGGAAGAGCTACGGATGCTGTCTGCCTGGACTTCTCTAAGGCTTTTTACACTGTCCCCCACATCCTACTCTCTAAACTGGAGAGATATGGATTTGATGGGTGGTCTGTCTGGTAGATGAGGAATGGATTGGATAGTCACATCCAGAGGGTAGTGGTCAATGACTCAAGGTCCAGATGGAGATCAGTGACAAGTGGTGTCCCTTAGGGGTTTGTATTGGGACCAATACTGTTCAATACCTTCATCAATGACAGAGAGTGGGATCAAGTGCACCCTCAGCAAGTTCAGGGACAATACCAAGCTGAGCTCGGCTGACACAGCTGAGGGACAGGATGCCATACAGAGGGACCCGGACAAGCTTGAGAAGTGGGCCTGTGCAAACCTCATGAGGGGGTCCTGCATATGGGTCAGGGCAGCCCCCTGTATCAATACAGGCTGGAGGATGAAGGGATTCAGAGCAGCCCTGCCGAGAATGACTTAGGGTTACTGGTGGATGAAAAGCCGGACATGAGCCAGCAATGTGTGCTCACAGCCCAGAAGGCTGCATCAAAAGAAGCGTGGCCAGGAGGTTGAGGGACATGATTCTGCCCCTCTATTCTGCTCTGGTGAGACCCCACCTGGAGCAGTGCATCCAGGTCTGAAGCCCTCAGCACAGGAAAGACATGGACCTGTTGGAGCAGGTCCAGAGGAGAGCCACAAAGATGATCAGAGGGCTGAAGTACCTCTCCTATGAGGAGAGCCTGAGGGAGTTGGGGTTGTTCAGCCTGGAGTAGAGAAGGCTCTGGGGAGACATTATTGTGGCCTTTCAATACTTAAAGGGCGCTTATAAGAAAGATGGAGACAGAATTTGTAGTAGGGCCCGTTGTGATAGGACAAGGGGTAATGGTTTTAAACTAAAGTAGGGTAGATTTAGAGTAGATAGAAGAAAGAAATTTTTTTACGATGAGGGTGGTGAAACAATGGGACAGGTTGCCCAGAGGTGGTAGATGCCCCTGGAAACACAACAAGGTCAGGTTGGACGGGGCTCTGAGAAACCTGATCTAGTTGAAGATGTCCTTATTCACTGCAGGGGCGTATTAGACTAGATGACCTTTGAAAGTCCCTTCCAAGCCAAACTATTCTACGATTCTACCATTCTATAAAGTGTCCATGTGGATTCCTCAGGTATTCCTACATGGTCATTAATCTCCAGTTTTAAGTTATTTAAACTTGTTTAACTGGAAAAAAAAATGTGTCCATCTTGACAAGTCACTAGAATTAATTGGCAGAAACTTCAGTGGAGACATTTTTAATATGTGGAGAAAGGTCCAAATACTTTATTTATTGATTGCAAAGGCACATCTCATTTAAAATTTAATTTGAAGGAGCTTATAGAGTGAAAAAAATTAGAACACCACATTCTTTTTACTAGGAATTTTGTGTAGAATGAACTGTCCAGTTTTATTTATGTCACTACAATAAAGCAAAGAATCCAAGCCAGATATAGCATCAAGTTATTTTTACTCATATATACTTAAATAACCTTTCACCTTAGGACCAGTATGAATAAAATGGATCATGCTGAAAGCATACAACATGAAGGAGATAAGAAGCAGAGTGGGTGAGAGAGCTTCTGTTCTAAATATGGAGGTAAATCACAATGCAACAGGTATAAAACTAATAAAACTAAACGTGTCCAGGTGATGTACAGCTTAGGTCTACAACTTACTGTTATAAAAACTGAGTGATTCAAAAAATTAAAGCAGGTCTCAAAGGAAACATCCAGGCCAGGCACACACAAAGATAACACAAGGCAAACATTTATAACAGTCAATATTAAAAGTACAAGCTTGTGAAGTCTTAAGCATTTAATACTAAACATGAACAGTATGATGCCCCTCCACTCAATCCAACACAGGATTTCACTGGAACCCTGTCTGGCTTCGTAATGTGTTCTCCGGAATCAGGGATTCTTGAAACACAAGATTCCTCCAACAGGAGGCTACCCATCACACGTGGTCTCTGGAACTCATGCATTTCTACTTAGTGGAAAGATTTTTGTCATTTTCTCCAATTCACTTTGAAACTATGCAAATGTCTGTGCAACTGAGTACCTGCCAGATTTGTGGTGGTTATGTTTTATAGAAATTTAAAAGAAATTCTTTGTGGAGATCTATTTGAGGCCAAAACTGAAATTTTGATGAAATATCCCAGAAAACAACAGCTGGGTTTTTTTGGACAGCTTTTACTGCAAGAAACCTTCACTGAAACAGGTCCTCAATCAGACTCTTGCAAGTTTTTCCCATGTGTCATCTGGTGTCAGTAACCGAATTAAGACAAAATTCTGAAGCAGACAAACAATTAATTTTGTCCAGAATGAAATTCTTATGTTCAACACAGCAGCAACAGTCGTCTTTCACAAAGAAGAACTAAAACCAGCACTAGGTCATCTGTTTTGGAAGTTGTCACGTCTGCAGATTTCAGTTCTGTCCTGTCCATCCCATAGAGAAGAACCTGTGTTACTTTCTGCATATTATTTTCTTGTCCCTATATATCACTCCCTTTTCTTTAACAAGCCTAATTTCTCAACATCTTAATCTGAAAGCATAACTTTTAAGATCATACTAGCATTTGCTAATACCCTAATTCTACATCTACGGTAAAAAAAAAATTGGGAAGCCTGATAATTTTTGCTACTTTAAATTACTGCTTTTCTTCCAAACATGATGAAAAATTTGGATTAATTTAAGTAAACTGTTGGACACCTAATGTGACACTTCTAGCTTTTTACTCTTCTTTTTTAATTCAAACTGGAAAAATTAGAAGCTTGTTATTAATTGATGCTTAAGAGTCACTATTCGGTTCTAAGTGAATGGAAGAAACCTAGATATTCTTGTAGGATGTAAGAGATATTTTAAAAATGCTCATTGATTTTTACTTATTTTGGATGTTACTGTTAAACATAATGATAAACTTACATAAAACCCACAAACAGTAGATTAAAGAGCCAGGATTACCAAGGATGAATACTTACCTTTCTCTTATAAAGTCTGCTAAGTCTTTTGTTGACAAATGTCCGTGTTTCATGTTGTGATAGAGGACATCAAATCCATTGTTCCTTTCCCCCTAAAGATTAATAAAAAGAAAGCAGAACTATGAAACACAACAGGCTAAAGCAGTTACAGAACAAAATGTAGATGCTATGCATCTTGATAACAGATCAAGTTCCATGAAGTGAATTATTTCTAATGCTTCAGTTTTTACCAATTGTTGTTAGTTCCCTTCAATCCCCTATATGTAAAACAAACTAAAATCACCTCAGCAGCTACTACTACCCTTCTTATGACAACTCCTCTATTACGTATTTCTAGGCCATATTCAAAACCATTTCTTTTCTAGATTTCTACAGGTCTTGTATTCTTTCACTTCCCATTTTATAAAACACATACTTATATTGTACTCTCTCTTCATTCTCTCCTATCTGTCAATATTTTCCATGAATTAAAATTCACTTTGGGACCACTGATATCCCGTCTCCCCAGTTCTTCACACTTCATGTATCTTCCTCTGGATTTTGTAAAATTGGTAAAAAAAAAAAATAAAAAAATCACTTATCTCTTCGTTCTCTCACAGGTAGCTTCCCTTTGCCTATTCTTAAGTTTAGTTTTAAAACTTAAAACATTTTCCAGTGAGTAAGGCGTACCTCATCATTAAATCTGAGACACTGCCCTAAACACTGATTAATGAACTCAGCCAGCTTATCACCTCTGGCACTATGGTGAACTTCCTCCGGACAGGAGTAAGCAACAATAGAAATGAAAGGAAGGCGAGGCAAGGCACAGCATAATAGCACTGCTACTATAAAAGTTTTCCTGTCAAAATATCCATTCCCCTCCTTCCTTCCAAAAGCTTCAGATCCATAACGCTGCTGCTACAAAAGACACAGAAGAACACCCTCAGAAAAAGTGCATGCATGCCCAGAGTGGAAGGGGAAGAAGGATGAAATGGAATAGACTATTTCAGTTGCAAGGGATCTAAAATTATCATCTATCCCAACTGCCTGACTACTTCAGGGCTGACCAGAGGTTAAAGCATGTTAAGGGCATTGTCCAAATGCCTCTTAAACACTGACAGGCTTGGGGCATCAACCACCTCTCTAGGAAGTCTGTTCCAGTGTTTGACCCCTCTATTGGTAAAGAAATGCTTCCTAATGTCCAGTCTAAACCTCCCCTGGTGCGGCTTTGAGCCATTCCGATGTGTTATATCACTGGATCCCAGGAGAAGAGATCAGCACTTCCCCTCCTCAGGAAGCTGTAAAGAGCAATAAAGTCACCCCTCAGCTTCCTTTTCTCCAAACTAGACAAACCCAGAGTCCTCAGCCACTCCTCACAGGACATGCCTTCCAGCCCTTTCACCAGCTTTGTTGTCCTCCTCTGGACACATTCAAGGGCCTTCACATCCTTCTTTAAATTCTGGACTTTCCACAAGAGCAGCTCTACATCTCCAGTGAGAGGAGCCTGAGGATTTGGTCATCCACCCCTCCAAACATTTCTGTCCTTTCTGTTTTAGAAAAATTTGTTTGTGCAGCCATAAGGTGCACGTGATCAGGGAGATTATACAGCTGAAAAATAAAGCTGGCAAACAAAAATAAAGATTGGTGATCCAGATCACTATCAGGACATAAACAGGTGCATTGCTCAGCAGAAGAGATCTGAGGAAGAAAGAGAAGGCGAGCAGGGATCTGCCATTTTAAGTAAGTGGAAGTAGCCACAGGTGGATGGAAGAGTTTTGCAGCAGCCATGGTAGTAGGCCCACTTCTGCTAAGTGTTAACTGCACTAGATAATACATCAGTCAATAACAGTCAATAATATAGTAAGCTTCCTTAAAGTACACCATGCATAGATGCATATATTTGCAAATAACAGATGATGGAAGGCAATTTGATTCAGATTACTAGCCAGGATTATTTGCTTTAGTTCTTCTAAGCATCAGGGAAAACAAAATGAAAAAATACCTATAAAATCACAGTTCCTAAAGCTGCAGTACGTTGTAACCAGAAAAAGTTCTTCAAAATGCAGATCAGTTTAGTGTAAGTGCAATTACAGAAAGGTCTGTAAAAAGTATAGGCAGAAGTAAATTGAATACATGTACATACATCCAACTCCAAAGGACTATCTACAGAGTAAGGCTTTTGTAGTTTTGCAAAATAAAAGGATAAGAACACCAATTAGCAGAAAATGTACTTTATTTTTTTTACTGTTATCTTACTCTTTCGAGTACCAGTCTAAACAGTTTCATTCTGCTTTCACTCCTATCTAACCATTTTTCCTTGTAGTTTGAAGCCTACAATAGTTTTGACTACTGGTGTACTAATAGGTAGCTTATTAACTTTCTGTATTCACTCAATATAAAATCTGAATGGCACCACATTACAAAAGCACCAGAATAATTCTAAAGATAAGACCTCACCGATATTTTCAACTGGAATACAAAATTCTTATTTAACTACTCCAATGCTGTTACTGTACCCAAATTTGGAGATAAACATTTACAAATAGGCATTTCTTCCAGAAAAACTAATAAAATTCTCCTTCATGAAATGTTCTTTCCCTTTGCCTTAAGGTGTTTCTTCTAGCTAAGCCAACACATTGATCAAAATATGCTGAACACAGACTGCTTCTGAACTTTTCATAATGGGAGCTTTTATGGGGACTTTTCTATACTGGAGCTCCACAAATTTCCTGCCACAGGAAGGGCAGCATTGCCATGACCCAGTCTCTGGCTGCAGTCTTCCTGACGGTTGATAATGTACCACAAATGTAGCTTTGCAAACCTTCAGAGAATGGAATGAACCAGAACAACCAATTCCCATCATCATCTTGTTCCCTAACTGTAACTGAAGGTTACTGCAAAGGAACTAATTTTTCTACTTAAATGAAGTTTTCTAATCAGTCCTACTCTGGTTCTTGACTTCACATTGAATAGCAGAAAGCATGACAGAGAAACAGAACAGATACTTTCCTCAATTATAAAGTCCCCTGAAAGTCACATCTTTTATACAGTATCAATAGTTATCAGAGGCTAAGAGGCTATGTGAAAAATATATTAAGGATTAAAAAAAGCAGCAAGTCCAAAGCAGGCTCTCAGATTTGAGGGCCTATGTGGTTTAAGCTCGGCACAACTGAAATACATGTTTTTACTTGTGAATATAATGTCAGGTGTAGCCTATCTTACCAATATCAGGCTCTACTTATAAGCACATCTAGACTTGATAAGTGCTCAATAATTTGCACGAGCAAGAGTTCTGATGATTAACCTGATGAGAATTCTATAAATTATCTTCTACTCATGTTTGGAGACGTGTGTACCTATGTCAAATTAAGTATGGTACCTCAATGCAGAGAGCAGACATTTTTCTGCTTTGGAAAAGCTATACAGCCAATCCACACCTCCTTCATTCAGTAGTTATGTTCACAAAGAGTAGCTCAAATAATTCATACAACAAGCATCAGAGTTCAGGCTTTGTACTTAGGATAAAGACAGATGTATGCTGTGGCTAAGAGGAAAAGCAGTTCAATTTACGAAACCCAAGTGTATATCCTCTTAAATGCACATATGCCATCAACACTGTTTATTTGTGTTTTGGTTGTTTTTCCTCAACACTGTCCCTCCCCACACACATTGTATAAAATTCTGTACATGGAAATTGCATGCCTAGCCAATTTTTCTTCTTTAAGTGTTTTTTTCTGCTCCTTCCTGGTGACAACAGTAATAGCCGAGATCACTAAAAGCCCAGTACTGGCCTACTTAAAAATAAATAAATGCAGCACATAGCAGAGGGAACCGATGAGACCTTCCACTCCCATTCAGAAGCAATTACCATCCACTGCTATGACAGACAGACAGTGAAATCAGATGCAGATTCTTCTAGAAGCTGCATCTTGGAGAAAGAGGAACCTCTGTTGTCACATAAAACAATCAGGCTCTATGCAACAGACTTCCAGGTTAGTTTGACAGACCATTCTGAATGTCATTTTGCAGGTAAAACACCATCTGTTGAGGATGACCCCATCATTACTCAACAGAAAACAATTGTAAAACTGTGTATGAGAATGCAAAATGTAAGTGGTCCCCTCTCCATATAGGCTTCATTTAATTACTTTGAAGTTCATTAGCAGTTTTCTCCTTCTTCCCTAGATCTAACAAAACTCTCTCTTCACAAGCTGGTGTTCTTGTTGAGGTTTCCCATTCTACACTGCTGTAAGAGAACTCTTTTGTGTATATAGTAGAGATGTCTCCTGAGAGCAAGCCATAAGAAGAAAAGAAACAAGACTTCAAATAGAAGTAAACACTTCACTTAAATAAGCCTACAATGAGGCGTTACTGACCAACTTTGCATACAAAATACATTAAGTCACGGAAAGCAAGAGCAGACAGTCCTTCCATTTCCCTTCATCAAGAACCAACTGCAATGATTTTCTCATGGAAATGAAAGTACCCCTGTCAGCAAATGTGAAGTCAGAATTCAGCATTTCCATGACTTGTGCATAACAGGAAACAGATTACAGGAACTGTTTTACCGAACTACTTAATAGACTGAATATTTTTGAGAATAAGTTCGTTTGTTGCATATAAAGATGATTCTGAATTTAAAATCTATATTTTGGTAAAGTAGCCAGAAATTTCTGGGCAATCTGCAGCAGTATTTCCTACAGTTCTAATCAAACTCTATGAATGCAAACTCTGTTTACTTTGGACTAAAACTGTTCAACATTAACATTTATTAGTGTAAAAAGTCAATTAGCACTGTCTTTTTACCCAGGATAAACAAGTGTTTCTCAACTATTAAGGTGATTCTAAAGTTCCCATGACTGATCAGATACACACTACTTTTATAGCTAGTGTAAGAAGCAAGAAAAGGACAGCTGCAAATAATGTTTTCACAGCAAAACTAGGCATATGAGATAATAAAAGGCTCACAAAGTTGTTAAACACATTTTGATTTTGGTCAACATTTAGAAGATTGATGACAGATATTCAGACAAAGCTTGACTTTTTCTAACCAAGTTCAGCAAGTAAAGAAACATTTGACAATAAGTGAATTACTGTCATTTCAAACTATGCTTTTAGAACACACATTAGCAGTGGCTAAGCAGCACGCACGATCATTCCTTCAACCCTTTAAATATGACCACATCACCACATTATAAAGAAGAAATGGAACAGACTGAGAAAACTGTACTTTTGATTATAAACAATTTAAGTCATAACCTGCCTAATCCTCTTTTTAAAATATGCTACCAAACCCACAACTTATTCTCCAGGAAACGGGCAGACAACTATTCAAACGGCAACACTTGGAAGTGGTACTCCAACTTAATTAGAGGATTTCTTTTTAACCAGAAAAAAGTTCAGGTCCCTAATTTACTTCAAATTGCCATAAAATGAAAACTGGATAATCTCCAAATTAAGTTTCCAAATCCTACTTAAATCTTACAACTTTGGCTTTGGCAAACATGATATATCAACAAAATATGATTAATGTCCCTCCATCTTGTTAGATAAATGCTAAATAGGAAGAGTCTAGAAAAGACTGAATGTAGGAAATAGAATTGCTTCAATTTTTGGGGCAAGAATAGAAGAATTTGTATCTTTTGCCTCTTGTTTTGGTCAGGGCCAGAGAAGCTGTCTACAGATAGTTTTACACTTAAATTACTGCTCATGGTCCTCTGTCATATACAAGTATGGAGAACCCACACCCCTGATCAACAGATTATGCATGCAAGAATCCTAATACAGATAAATCATAATGGTATCAAAGTCTTTTCATTAAAAAAATTTTGTATCAAGAAAATACCAGAGTTGCACGAATATGCCACGTAATAACTGTAGACAATCCACTAATGGAGGGCGGGGGCGCCCAACTCCCTCACATAGGTGAAATTCAGTATTTGCTTAAACTAGGTGCAACTGTTCGGCAACTACAAGATTTGATTTATACAGCTTAAAAGATATCCTATTTTAACAGTTAATGTACAAATTTTAGTGCAACAGAACAATAGAGACTGGGTGTTCCTGTAATTCTAAAATTAAAGTTACAAATATTAACCAAAAGCAATCTTTTCTTTACCCACAAATGCAGAAAAACATATACTATTCATTATGGTTTGTCCATTTGTACTGTCAACGTCTTTTCATTCACTCATGAAGGAGTAACACTTTAAAGAAATAAAGCAACAGAAATTCTCCTAATATGTAAACTAATTTAATTAATACGTAAACTCATTTTAGATGCTCTTTAAAAAAAATGTTGTCATTTTCTTCACACTGCTACTCCTTGTTGCATTTTCAAATAAGTAACATGTGTTTCATCCTTTCCACTTAGGCAATGGTTTAATTTAATGGGCCCTGTATACGTGAAAATACTCCTGCGATTAATATTATGGTGTTAAAGTTTTGAAAGCTAGAAATTTAAATTTACTGATAGCTGAGTGTCTGAAAAAGCTACAGAAAATCAAGAGCATCAAAACATGGAAAAAAGCAGTCACCCGATGTTTATACAGGCAACATATCTTCTTCAGTTCTGAAAGTTTTGAGAAGGTTGAACACAAAAGCAACCTGGCAATTTCAATTTCCTCCTCATAGCTTCAATAAATTAAATAAAGATCAGTTCCAGAGAAGCTCTGCGCATATGAGGAAGGACAGATATCCTCCTCTATACCTAGATAATTAACAATTTTTTTTTTTTGAACAAAAAGATGGAAAGTTGCCAACTCATGCTAGCTGCCCGCCCGCAGAGGGAGGAGACTAAGTAAATATTGCACAACAGCTCTCCTGAAACTGAGCATCCAACTGTATGCCAAGCAGAAGAGTAGCACTACGTAAACATACGAATGGAAATCCAGATGGAAGCATGACAAGTCTCAGTGTCACTCATATCACGTAAATGCGTAAGACAATACGTCTTACACTTAACTAGAGCAAACGTCTTCACAAAGCTAAGATTATTAACCCTAAATACTGCCAGCCCTTACATGTTACAAAGGCTGTTGAAAAGAAAGAAATCCTCCTCACAGCCATTCTCAAAAGCTACAGGTAACACAAATGATGAAAAAGATAAAATAGAAGTTGTTTGTCAAAGCCAAGTTAAACACACATTGTTATATTCCAGAACTTCCAGTGTTACCAAGCACAGCGTTACACACAGACCAGTTTCAGCTATACAGAGAACTTCCAATAGTTTAATCAATTTAATCTAAAACAATTAATAAATAATCACTTACTTAGAAGTGGCCAGGCTTATTTTTATTGACTTGACATAGTTTAATAGACTGAGAATTAACAAAAGTATCACCTGCACCAGTCAGTTTAAATACAATGTCAAAGCTTATGCAACACTTCCTAAGCAGTGTTAAGAAAACAGTAAGTCAACGACAACAAATGTTCTTTATTCTACTGTACCAGTATAAGTGTACCCAAAGTGACAAAATGTAGCTATGTATAATGGAAATTACTTATGAAAGTGTTCCCTTTAAATTACATCATTGTTTTGATGTAGCACATACATAGCAGCAAGCACCCAATGTTTTATGACAACATCCTAATTAGGAGCTGGGAATGTTTGGCCACATGACTTGAATGCCTAAAACTCAGTCATAAGAATCAAAGCCATTTATAGCCTGTACTACTTGTTCATAATTTTTGATACCACAAATGAGTAACTGTATCCTGCTGACTTTGAAAACTGCTGCTCTAAAGTGCTGCCCTCTATTAGCAGACCCCTACATTTTTCAAGGGATAGTGAAATTTTTCAGGTGACAGTACAGGCCTCTGTACTTCAACTTTACACATCCTGAAAACAGTCTTGTTTATCTCTCAGTGACCTCTTGGAAGCACTGAACAGATGGCAGGCCCATAAAACATCCATTTTTCTTACATTCTCTAAAATAAATAAATAAATTTTAAAAATTGCAACTATTCAAACACTTTTAAAAGCAGCACAAGATGAAAGTCTCATAATAAGCTTCAAGACTATTACAATAAGGAAGCCAAGATTTGTTTGGCTTACATGAGCACTTTTATGAAGTTCTTAAATGACAGCAGCCTAAATAGTGTGTAAGAAATTGATACACATACATGTCACACTTCTTTTCTGAAGAAATCAGTTAAATCCCTCAAATTTCTGATATCTTTTCCTATGAGTTACAGCAAATTACCAAATGAGGAGAGAGCATCCTCCTGCTCAAGATCCAAACTTTCATTTCCAATGCATCATTTCAGCTGCAAATTGATGACAGCATGTACATCAAATAATTAAATATTATGTTTTGGATTCATTTTCACACTGGTGCTTTAGAAAGCACAGTTATCCCACTCCATAGGTGACAAAAACATTTTACCTGAAGTTACCTAGAAGGGCAAGGCAAAAGTAAGAAACAGAAGAAAAATTCTTTTAAAATTCTACACAATACCACCCTTCTTTCTACTTACAGATTTCTCCTCATTATTTTTGGTCAGTATGCATTGAATGCATTTTAACAGCAATCTTCTAATTCCCATCTTAACTTTCTCACCACGTTTCAAAGCATACATAGATTGCATGCCAAGTCTTCCAAAGCACTGCAGTAATAATTCTGAACAATAATCTATTCTGAAAAGTTAGTAGGAATGGAGAAGCCTAATGATTCAAAATGCACAAACCCATAATTTGTGTTTGGTTCTGAGGATATATAGAAATACTTTCTTTCTTTTAAAAATACTTTTAAAAATCCATCATATTTAGACAGTACGGTTAATCTTGAAAGATATTTACCCAGAACGGCAAAGAAGGAGCCATTCCTGTTCCTTTTTATTTTACTTCTACACAAAATAAAACCCTGTCCATGGTATTACAAAGGTTTCTCAGTCAAGTTTTTCAAGTTTAAGACCCTGTCTAATGCCTTTGTCATCACCGCAAGACAAGCAAAAAGAATACACCTGTTATCCTACTTTGTGTCATTTTTGGAGGTAGAAGAATAACCTGCACCAACAAAAGAAAACCTCCTTCTCCTGGCACTCATTGCTGACCCATGCTAGGAGTTTTGCCAACAGAGCTATAGGGCAAAGACTATAGAGCAGAAAGAGAGAATGGGAAGTTTGGGTAGATGTCTACTACCTCATATTTGCTGGTAGCATTTCTGAAGACAGAGACAGAGAAACAGAATGTATGGGAGTGGCTCATTGCCTTCACTGATTTAACAAAATTATTGACTTACTAACAAAATAACATAAAACTGATCAGACAAACAGATGAACGTACCATTGTACATAACACAGTTAAACAGAAAAGTGTTTGATTTTAGTTGAGATAGCTGAAGAAAAACCTTCTGTTTCACTGAAATCTTAGGAGGAGGTAGTAATTTTTCCAATAAAAAGGTGACTTTTTATATTAATTTAAATGGTACTTTTTATGAAAGATAAAAAAATTCCACATATTAGTTTAATAATGATCTCCCACACTGAGGCTTCAAATTAAGCAAATTTTTATACCAAGAGAGAAAATCTAATATCTTGTTTCATTAAGTTTTCATATTCTGTTGAAAGCGAAATTTAAAGAGTCAAAGTTAATCCCAATGCTGCAAACAAAACATGAAACCTGGCTTGAGCCACGCTTTATATTCAAGAATAGTACATTGTATTTGTGAAATCAGTTTTCCCTAAACATTAAGGATAATTGTTGTTTACACAGAAAAAGCAGACTTCTAAAAGATTTTTTTTTTTTTTGTTTTAGGCAAAACAAACAACCATTTTAATGTTTCCCCTGTTAGTTAGTAGAGATACACATTAACAATTAAACAGGCAAGTAGCAACACTGTAAACAGCCCGATGATTACAGGAACACTTACTTTAATGTTTCGGACCAGCTACGGTCACAGCGAAAACAAGTTTCATTTCACGCGAGGCTCAACAATAACCCAAATCCGTCTTTTTAATTTTCTCTCCGTATACGTCCACCCATTTAAAACCATACACATCTGCGCGGAGATGACCGATAAATTGCGTTTCTAGAGCAGACTGGGAAGCCTGTTGTTTCCCCAGCTGGCTGCTGTTCAGGCTGGACCTCCTGACATGCAGGCACAGACAAGCTATCGCCACAGAACGCGCACGGCTCCGAGGGGCGCAGCTTTGCCTTTGCGTGAGACAACTGTTAAGTTGTTGCCCTCCGTCCTCTTTCTTTCCCCGCAAACAACCGCATTGTCTGCACAGACCGGACCGCAGCCCAAGCCACGTCNAGGCGAGGGCAGCGACGGCGCAGGCAGGTACCCGCTCCCCCCACGGCCCAGCCCGGGCGAAGCAGGCGGCGGTGGCGGGCGCAGGGGCCGGCGGCCACCATTCCCCCCCACCCCCTTTCCCCGCGGCAAGGCCTCGGCCCAGTCCCGGGGGTGGCGTAAGAGCCGAGGCTGCTCCCACAGAGGGGAGACCCCGGCTGCACCGTGCCCTGCCCTGCCCTGCCCGTTCCACCCGCGGCGCGGCAGAACCCGCTCGCGGCGCTTCCCCTACCCAGAAGCTCTCCACGAAGTACGCCATCATCACCCCGCCGTCGCCGCCTCGGCCACCGGTGAACCTGAGCCCGGCCCCGGCCGCCTCAGCCGCCGAGACGCGACGGAGGAAAGGGGCGCCGCCGCGGCGCGCCGCCCTTCCCGTTACGGTGCAACCGCCTCCTTCCACACGGCTCCACCGCCCCCCCCTTCCCCGCCCCCGCGCATGCGCCCAGAGGCCGCCGGCCGCCGCGGCGCCTGCGCAGGCGCACAGAGTGTCCCTCTCACGCCCCGCCCCTCCCCGGGCATGCGCGGAGAGGCCGCCCCGCCGAGGCCGTTGGGGCGGCCTGGTGTGTGTTTCGTCCCCCAGCCCACCTCCAACCCCGTACCCGGCCGGGCCCAGAGCCGGGCACGGCGCTTCCACCGCAGCACGGGCCCCCCCCCGCCCCGTGCCGTCCGGCAACTCCAAGCCAGGGCGAATGGCGGGGTGCCACCGCCTGAGGGAAGAAAGCCCGGTCTGGAGGGACGCGAACGTGGTTGCAGAGGGCGAGGGCGGGCGGGGAAATCTTGAGCAGAAGCCCCTCAAACGCGTTCCGTAGGCGCTGGGTCAGGGCCGCGTTGAGGGCTGCAGTGCGCGGGGCAGGAGAAGCTGGGGCTGTTTTGAAGCGGCCTCACAGCCAAGCGTGGTGCCCGCCAAGGCGGATGAGGTCCTGCCAGGCAGGTGACGACTGGTCCTGCCGGGAGCTGTGCTGGTGAAGGGCGGCTCACCCTCCCCAACCGCCCCCTCTCACGGGGTTCTGCAGTTCCAGCGGCACGCTCCGAAGAACTCTTGATCTAAAGCCAGAGAGTCTGGAGAAAGTGGTTACGTCAACCTTTTGTCTTCTTCAAGGACAGTTCAGCTTCCAGACCCTTCATTTACTCGATGTAGATTATTAGCCAGCAGGGGCTATGGTGGTTGCTGGACCAGAACACAGAGTCACTCAAGGGCTGCCTGTGGCCAGCCTGTACCTGGAGCGCTGCTTTTCAGTGGGAGTATCTTAATATATGCTTCATGGCAGAGTCCGCACCACTGGGCTCTTTCTGCGGCCCCAAAGAGTTCCTCTTCTGCCTTAATGAGATGATTCGTTGCCCAAGACAGCAGTTAGATTTTCATTATTGACTAAAAATAGAGGGACAGTGATGTGAGGGGCTGCAGCTCGTTGTCCTCTGCAAAGATGCGGTAAGCATTTTATCCAAACTTCATCTATGGCTTTGCCAGCACAAAGCTTTTTTCCAAGATACAAAAAGTAAGCAGCTGTTATTCTCTGCTGGGTGTTCAGGGTCCATCCTCCCTTCCCCCTTATGGAGGCTCTATTGGTTCTTGTTTGAAAAATCTCACCTGCCTCCACCTTAATACTGATGTCCTTTGGCCTTCATTCTGTAAGATACGAGTGAAATTCGAGTGAAATTCAAAATCTCAGACCTGAACTTTAAGGAATCCTGCAGCATAGGTACAGTTATATAGAAAACCACTTTGATAGGGATGATGATCAGGATCAATAGTTACGTTCTTAAGGCACACTGGAATTCCCCACAATAAAATTTCTTAGGAGTGAACTTTCTCTTGAACTCCATAAACTGTCATAAAATGAGCTCTACCAGCAACAAAGGGCTGTTGTTAAACTTCGCCATCCTACATGCTGCATGCCAATCTTGTCATTTATCTTTTAAAGTAGGACATACTGAAAAATACATACTATTATTAATACAGTCCTATTATGCATGCTGCTTCTTTGCAGACTGGCCTGGATAAGAAAATCCTGGATTACTGATTACCTTGCTTTATGTGCTGCTGGATATTATGTGGTGAGCATGCCTGAAGAATCAGTCCATGTACTGTGCCAGTGCCACCCGGTCGGTGTTTCTACAGTTTTTCGGTCATGCTTCTTGCATAATACCCAGCAGCAGGCATTAGCAAATATCAGTGCTCAGTATCTTGAATTGGAATTTAAACTTCAGTGTAAAGCTGCACTTGGAGGTGTCATGAGGAGGCGGTTTTATGTGCTGGGTCAATATCCAGACAGTGTATTAAGGTCATTCTAGAAGGTGACAGACTCTGAGCTAGACTCACATGAGACCTTGAGGTTATAAGACCAGCTAAATACAGTGCTTAAAGGCAGAGACTGATGCTCAATCATATTCAAAACAAATTGTTAGGCATATTAGGGTAGGAACAGAGAACCTCATCCAGTGTGTAAACCTGTGTGTGTGGGCACCTCCACCATGAATGCTGTGCACAGTACTGGTACCACTTATCTTGCTCGCCCCCAGTGAAAAACCCAACCGCAGAATAGAGAATTCATGAGTTAAGACTAGAGAAGATGAGTTAAAAATTATAAATACATCTTAACAAAAGCAGAAGCAGAGAATTCAGTCAAGCTAGAAGGTAGGGGAAATTGGACAAGGTTTCTAGGTTTCTCTAGATGGAGAAACCCATAGTTTCTAAAATACAAAGACAGTATCACTTATTCTGGAAGTCCCTGATCTGCAAGTTAGTGAAGCCTGTGAGAATATTTTGCAATAGTATCATTTATAGGACTTTAATCTTATTCTCTTCCCTAGGTCTTGGCTGCCAAGGACAGTATACTGGGATAGGTAGACTCTTTGTTTGTCCCAGTACAATTGTTCTTTTGTTCTCCTGGTGTAATGGGGGTGGACAGAAAGGAACATTATTTTGATAGCCATGACTACACATTGAGTCCTGTATAATAAAACAAACATTCCCATTGTATATTTTCAGCAGCTTTCACCGAAAACCAAAATCGTTTTCTGGATTACTAATTTTTTTGTAGAGTTAAAAAAAGCGATTCCTCTCCCATTTTTGCCATTGACATGAGTGTAAGGTTAAAGAACCGCAACAACAAAGCTCACAGGAAGAGCGTGAAGAGCTAAAAAGACTTCTTGGTTATACTAGTTAACAGTCATATTTCATGAATATAATTCCGATTTTTGAAAAATGATGCCATTTGGCATTAATGTGGGTTGCACACATGTGAAAGGAGGTATATTTAGCTCAAAGTTCCTCTCTCAGAAAAGCGTCCCTGATTCTGCAGTTTGCTCTCTGCATCTCAATTTACCCATCCTCCCATATTTCCAGCTTCTGGTTTTACGAGTGTTAATATTAACTTATTTTCAACAATTAGATCTTTTAAAGGGTGTAGATCATCTGAGATGTGGCATTATATACAGTAAGTTGTTGCCTGAAAGAACTTGTCAAATATGATACTAAAGATTAAGTGCATCTAGACTACAGACATTAATATGATTGAAAAATAAAGATTGTATATTGTATTTTCACCTGTAGTAATTAAGTTAATTTACCTTGTGTCTAAGCCATTTGAAAATGGATTATGAACTCTAGGTAAAAATAACTGCATTCAATTATGAGTAAAACCCTTGATACATCAACCTACAACTGAACAAGCTAATATTTTAAGATGAAAAAAAGAATAAAGAATCCAAATAATTGCCAAAAATAATTAAGATTATTACATTGCTTAATGTCATAATGAACTGCCAAAGAGCCAGTTGATATTTAAAGCTCTTTATAAATTAAAAATGAGTAAGAAACTGATTCAGGTAAAATACGTAATCTAACATTGCACTTTATTTGTAAAGAGAACCTGAAGAAGCAGATGGAGGTAGAGCCATTTTATATCCAGACATATATTTTATATACCAGATTGAGGATATTCCTTGAAAAATGCATTTTCTTTCTTTGATTTGCTTGTTAAAAGAACTACACAAAGAATCTTGACAGGTAAACAGGAATTTATACTGCCAATTGAGACATGTTCTGAAGACTATGAGCACCAGAAGGAGATATAAAAAAACAGAGTTGTTTACCACTGTGGTGGAGAACCAAAGATGGAGAAAAGGAAGACAGACTGAATTGTTAGCTAAGTCCTTTTCAAGAGTCCTTTAACTTTGGTAAAGACTGTCAGGATTATGTTCTAATCAAGCAATTGTACCTGAATACCTGTGGACATTACCCAGAAGTTTAATAATTCACTTGCTTATGACCTACACATTACCTTCATGACTAGGCATTTATTGCAGCCGTTTTGTACAAAAAGTGTAATGAAATCCCATAGACAGAAGGTAAAGCTAGAAAAGCTTAAGAAAAACAATCTGACTAGGAGGAAGAGAATGTCAAGTTAGCAGCAAATACAGCTAATTTGAAATAATTTATTTAAAGAATATTGGGAATTCTCCAACGTAATCTTAAAACAGATGAGGCCCTTTTCTGAAATATATGCACAAACTCAAATTGTGGTCTGATGAGAGATCACTGGTGAGATTATGGCCTCCATTACACTTCTGGATAGGATGGATTTTTCTAACATCTTTTCTGAGTTTAAGATAAACAAAAATACTTATGCACAGAGATAATTATAGGTAGCCACATTTATTACAGTAAGAGATCAACTAAATATTTTTCAACTTGGTGCAATACCTCACCAAACTTCTTTCAAAGCTAGTAATGATTTCTGTATTTTGTTGAAGATTTACAGCAAGTTTTAATGACACTGTTTTCAACATCACTGGAATGATGTATTCCATTAGGCTGCATCATCTGACTCACTGTATACTTAAATACACACTTCTATTGATCTAGCCACCAAGCTTGATCGCATCCCATTCATTACTTCAATTACTTAAATGATGAGCCCAACAGCATTGTTTCACAGTGAGTCACTTGGTGCCAATACTCCACCTTTATTACTCTTCTGCTCTGTTGCTGCCAAAAGCATGTTTCATCAAATCAACCTTCAATCAAATGGAAGGATTAGAAAGCATTAGTGAACACTAGTAACAACAAACTGCAATTAGTTAATGGTTGTAGATTCCATTTTGACAACTTTTAATCACACTTCAGCCTTGCATGAAAAATTCTGTGAGATTTCGAATATATTCAGGAGCTGCATTACTACAGAAACACTATACTGAGTTTTTTCATCTATATTCTATGCAAGATGGGGAAATAACATGATAAATTATTACGCTGTAACACTGTCAAGGATACATACAACGTTTAGCTGAATTTATACTGTTGATGTATCAATATATTTGGCATTGCATACATGTTTTAGGCACTTACCTGCAAACATGTCAATCAATGAACTTGAAGCAGCTTCTTATTTGCAGTTAACTAGTAAAAATAACTTAAATGAAAAAAGACTGAAGTATCTGAAGCATTCAAATTCAATGAAGAGCAAATAAACCTGAAGTGTTTAGAAAAGCAAGCTCTGACTGTATGACTTCACTTAGTACCAAAGTGCTCCATGGTACCTACCACACAAGCAAGATGTGGTGTCCAAATCACAAAGATCTTCTCCACTCTGGTTATAAGATAAGATAGAAATAGAAAAGGTAACTGGTGATAGAAGGGTCTGAAGCTAAGCTAATCAGATTACATGATATCTCAGGGAAGTATTCTTAGTACAGCATAGTGGAATAAATGGTGCTTGTGTTCTTAATTAAATGTAATACAGCTTATAATTATTACAATACTAACAAAGGAAGTGCAAAGGTTTGGTAATGAGTTTATGAAAGACAGTAAATGAAATAATGAAAAAGAACTATATTAGTCCAGAAAGATTTTTTAGCTGTCTAGGTAAGAAGCAGCTATTTGAAATATTGTGAAAGAGGTGAAATGATTTGGTTATACAGGTACTTAATTAGGATTGCATGTTAAAACTCAGAATAGCAGTATGAACAGGATGGGCAGTGAGTGGTTTGCATTTGGGGAGAAGTCATGGTATATGAAAATAATTCTTACCTTTGATTCTGCACAACATCCATAGATATACATACTAGTGCTTACTAATTGCAGCCGCCAGCTTGAGCGGCTGGAAGAAAGATGTGAACTTCACAGTGTCCTTATCACCTTGATAAAACTCTTAAAGCCTAAGTGCTTATGAAGATGTGCAGACTTGTATTAGTAACGATTTAGAGGGCCTCCTGTCTCCACATGCATGGAGTAACAGCCTGCTATTTCTGCCAATTTGAAATAAAGATACTGGGGTTTGGTTGTTTTTTTTTTTTTTTTTTAGAGAAATAAAAGTAGCTATGATGCCTACGGTTCTTAGACAAACTAAACACTGAGTTGTAACACTGGGCAATTATTTGCCCAACAACCCCCTGTTAAACACTGCCATCTTATGGAGTGAGAAACAGTTACACAGATGAGTGAATGCAACAAACAAGAGCTGTGGTCTAAGGTTCCAGCTCGCTTCCATCTGGTTTTGGCCCAAAGACAACAGTTTTGGTCTGTAAGGCCTTCAAAATAAGGAGGATGGGAATAAGCAAAACTAAAATCAGCTACATTCTCGTACAGCAGAGTACTGGAGAAAAAGATGCAACTATCTTAGTCCCTTCTCCTAAGGTATGTAATGAATTAAAGAAAATGAATACTTGAATTCTTACTTTGTCATGTGGTTCATCATCTGTTTTTCTGAAGTATTTCCAAAGCTAGAAGGAAAAGGTGCACATATTTACACACCTGGCATTGTTTTGGACATGGTTCCAAAATGTTTATTTGAGCATGTACATTTCAGAATGAAAAATGTATATGCAAGACAATGACCATCAATGTGTTAAAGGAGAAAAAAACCCCACCATGTAAGATGACTCAAAATTTCCTTTTGAGATAACGAATAAATTAGAGGAAGACACTGAAAGATGTCTTGTGTCAAGATGTGGTTCTAGGAAGAAAAATACCACCTCAGAATTTAGTTGTAAAATGGTTTGCCTTTTTTTTGTTGTTGTTGTGTTAAAGCAAATCCCTCTTTTTCCATGTTTTTTTATGGTCTCATTCACTATGTTTGAGTTTTCAAACTATGGAACCCTTTATGTTTCTATATCTGCAAGCCACAGAATCCCCTCAACAAGTCAACATGAATGTAAAGCTGAAAGATAGCTGGAGAAAGCTGCAAATTAAATACGGTCTACGTGTAAGGACATTCCTTGACAATAATTTCAAGGTAAAAGGACTGGCAAATTAACATCAATTCTCATTGTGTACAGTACTTTATCAGAGAAACAAAATTCTATTTGGTATTCATAGTAAGCACTGGGGGCGCAGAGAGAAATAACAGAAAATTAAAAAATACTGATATCAGTTATACTGCAGTAGTTATGCATCCAAATTAACCTACATGCTGTAAACACAGGGGAAGACTTTAAGATCCCCTGTATATTTAATAAAGGAAATTTATGACTATCCATTTTGCAAAGGGGCAATAGGAAAAGCAAAAATGGGTAAAACTGTCAGCGTCACAGTTTGACATGTTTCATTTCCGTATTTAAAATATAAATCAAGATTTTACAAGAATGATTTATACCTGAAGCTACAAAATATATACCTCAATTTTCACTTTTATGATTCAAATGGAAGTCTGGCAAAAAGAACTGGTGTCACAAAAAAACCCTGAAAGACGATTCAAAAATAATTCCTTATGTGCCATCACTTATACATTTATGCATGAATATATGTGCAGCATACTTGCATCTGTTTTCCTTATAAAGTGGACTGATTATTGGAAACAACCTCAATTTAAGTCTGCCATTATTCATTATAACATTTGCATGTCTTTTGGGAGCTTTCAATGGTATATACTGCTCATTTTATGCAAAACAAGGGTAAATGCCTCTGAAAGAAATAAACTTTACATATTAATACCTTATATAAAGAGTATATTTCATTGTGAGTCATTCTGGGACAACAAAAGCTACCAACATCTACGCTGTGTGCAGTTAACATACGTAAATTATTTTACACGCACAATATTCCTACTGAAATGCCTCTTCATTCATCTTTAAATTCAATGGAGTTTGTATTTTTTTAAAGAATTAGCATGACTTATGTTGAAAATACAATCCTTTGCACTGTTGCAATCTGACCACAAACTTAGTCTTAACATTCATTTCACTTATTCAAGACGCTATTACTTACTCTACTCATCTCTTGTTTGTATATACAGGTGGTAATTAACCTCAGACTCAAAATTAGAGGCCACAGCTTAGGATCAGGCTCTAAGCTAATAGTAGAAGACTTGAACAAAACATTTGACTGATGGCAAGATGTTCTATCATAGGTACCCCACAGCGTAAGGGGAGTGGGGAGGGCTAGTTGAAAGAAAACAAAACTTCCCCCCATCCCCTCCCCCAGAGCCACTGGTGCACTCAGGCAACAGGGACTGATCTCTCTGCTAATCCACTTGGTCTCTACACACCTGCACTGCTGTTAACAGCAATGCCATGGCCACCTCCTCTTTCTGGAGGCAGAAATCGAAGTCCTTCATTAAGCAGACTTTCAGATGAGTGTGCAGCAATTAATTTCTAGCATAAACTTTATTATAGTAAGTAGTTTTACACTGCATTTTATTGAATTTATTCATTACACTATAGACGCTATCTCTGCTACACATATGTAAACGTCTAAATTGTCTACATGCTATTGACCAACTATTAAATATTGATATGAACATAAAATGTTCAAATCATCATGGGTGGATTTTGTCCAGAGCTACTACTGTTAGTTTCATACTTTCATTTTGGAGGCTCCTGTATGAGGAAGTTATATAAAGGGAAGGACAGATCTTTAAATAGTTTGTATTCTCACAGCCCCATAAAAGCTAGATAAAATTAGACTAAGACCACTGGAAATTTTGGTTCAAGGTCTTGAATAATTTATTTCTAGTTTACTCCTTTTTTTATTCACATTATTGATAGCACAAGATGAAAACAATTTTTTTTCCCCTTTCCCATTTGGTCAGTGTTAGCAAGCATCAGCTGTTTCAAACACAAACAGTCAATGTACCATTTCTCAGCAGTAAAGCAGTTATCAGTTGTCACCCAACAGGCATTAATTTCAGTTCACGTAAACCTCTTATTTCTACATTGATCTGCCCTCAAGCAGCATAAAGCATCTAAAGTGAATTGACCTTAACTTATCCAAAAATCTTTCAGATAAAAGGAAAATCCCTATTCAAGAGACTCCAGAACTTACATGTGTGAACCAGAAGAGTGCACTACTGGGTCAGGCAAAACATAAATTGAATTTTAATCTTTCATTAAAAATTGGAATGCAACATCTATATTTAAACAACTTTATTAACATAGTCAAGCAGTGATTAACATTCACATCTATTATGTCACATCATACAAATGTAAATACAAAATTACTACAGTACAATATATATTCTCTGCATGATCCAAAATATTTGGTGGCCCCAAAAACTCTTTAAAATTCAGCAGCTTATCAAAAATTAAAACCATATTCTATTTAAAATGAAGTTCTGTTAGCACATAGGCAGACTTCAAGAAATATCACTCAATTTAATACAGTTTGAGAGGTTGCAGGAGGATATGTTTGAAGGAAACATTCCAACGTTGTGGCAGATACGGAAACATCAGATTTAAAGCTTTCAAGCAAAACTCATACAACCTAAGTTGTCAGCAGAAAGATCCAGTAATCTTTCATTTTAAACTACTTTGTCTACTGCATCCAATTTAAAATTTTAAAGTGTCTAGTATTAGTAAGACAACGTACAACATAACTACCTATCTCTTCCCGTGAAAAATGATAATATTACACTGGAGATTTCAAGAGCCTAATGAATCTGCTTATACCACTGTTTTTATCTAATCGCTGTCCTTGCAAAAAACACCCAGGCCTTCTCAATTTTGTTGCTCACCCAAAGTAAGGAAATAGATACCTAAGGTGAAAGTAGCACAATAGAACCACCTTACAGAAAAAATGATACTATACTGTAAGCACTGAATTCTTCGAGATGTGGATTTGGCTTACTTAAAGTATACTGTAACACCACACAGGGATTCATCTTATAGAGCCACTTTAAGTTTCCCTCATATAAGTACATTCAAGTGAGAAAGTATTATTTTAGTAGAATATACTCTACAAGGCAAGCAACAAGAATACTCGCCTCAGCATCCCATTTAAAATAATAATCTAAAACTGGCTTGCTCCAACCATTAAGTGCAAAGAGCAAGCATCAGTGGCAGACAAAAACCAGTTTCTATTGGAGAAGAATACTTAGAAGACTGATGGACGCAAGTCATTCTGGAGAATGCATAGGTGACTGAAATACAGCTACTGATCAAGCTTTATTTATTCAAGATGAAGTTACTGGAAATACTTATGTAATATATAACAAATACATATGCAAACTACATCAGCGTCTATCTGAGATAACTGCAGGATGTTTTGCCATTTCACTGTAGAGCTTAACCTTTATCTAAGATAAAAAGTTACTCTTTAGACCCTATATAGAAGTTTTATGCGTCTGTCATCCTCATGAAAGAGATAGTATTGAAGCAATTAGTGTTAAGTTGCAACTTCTTTCCTCGACAAAATACAAAACAAAAGATTTCCAATATAATGTTGCATTTAAAGCATTTTTCAAGAAATATTTCAGTTGTTTGAACATGGATGCATTCTCCTCAAGGGAAGAATGGTTTTGCACCTTATCTGTTAATACATTCAATATGAATAAAATAGGTGAAGCAAAAGTCATTATTGTCCCACAGTAGAAGGTTAATTTAGAGTAAGTTTAAGACAGAGGAGCTGCCTAAATAAAATACATGAACTGATATAAGTAAGACACATTTTTATTAGCATGTGTTCTGAACAAAAAGGGTACAAGAGTATTCACCTGAGATAAAGCTAGTATTTGAATATTTCTAAGTAGCAATGAGTTTCGCTTGAGGAAAGCCACTTGAAGTTTTAAAATATACATTTTACTATTTTACAATATATGCAGTTTAAGTAATTAAGATTGATGCTAACATGAAAGTCTTAACAAAAAAATAAATCACAGTGTGTATCAATATTGTTAGTTACAAAATTTATGCTACTTCATAACTTTTAAAAATTATAATGATTATAAATTTTAAACCCATTCTTCTAAAAGTGATCTTTTGAGTACAAGCTTTAAGGAGCAATAAACTAAAGCATAAGAATTAGCTTATTACAATTTAAATATATACATGTTCACTGATTTAGAAAATAATCAAGCTTTGGAAAAAATTTACAAAATTGATTATGTTTGCTTGCACTGGTTAAAACAATGAACTATTCTAATCTTTTTCCCAAAATGAAATGAGCTGTTTCCTGAATGTGTAATGAAAAAAATTTAGTATTGAACTTCATTTAAGACTAATTTAACAGCAATTTAGAACTGCCAAAAAGATGCATTTATAAGGATTTTAAATATACTTTCTGTTACCAACTTAGGTTGATCAGCAACTTTTGTTCACTCTCAGAATCCTTCAAAAAGGGAAACTCAAAACAGGAAAAAGGCATATATAAAAACAGTAAACACTGACCTCCTGAGGTTCCTACAACAAAAATATTCAAGTAGAAAATCTACACCATTACTTAGCAGCGGCTATTTCTGTAGTTTAGCACACTAACAGCACTTTATTCAGTGTGTAAGGAGCAAATGAAGTAAGCCGTGCTTTTAGCATGCCAAGAGGCAGAAACACTGGAATGTAACAAAGACAAACTCACAATTCTACCAGTAAAAACATTCAGTCAACATTCAAGAACTGTCAAGACTACACCACAAGAATTAAGATGCTTTTTATATATCCCATGATGCAATAATTGAATTATAAATGTTAATGCTGATTCAGAACTTTTCTTACCTCACATTATCCCCTAAATAGCTTCTGCATATCTCTGCACTATATTATGTATTAAGAATATGGTTTATTTCCTTTAAAATATACCATGAGAGAACTTACTGATACAAAAGACTATTTTGTCAGTACTGTTTATTTCTGCCTTACTTTAATTATTTTCCTTGCTGTTATACCAGATCAGTTCACATCTGTACAAATACCTATTAAAATATGTATGTACAAAAGTGGCGTCCTAAGCTAATCCGAGGTGAGGTGGAGTGGTTTTATTTGGTTAAATGGGCTTTCTGAAACTTAAGAAGTTCAATTAAACTCAGATTCTAGCTGTTATGCTACAGTATTATTTGGGTAGGTTTTCTATTCTACAAATTTTTTAATGTCATTTCTCTGAAACTCTTCCCTAACTTTGAAACAAACACACTCAAAATTAGAGCAAGTTTGGGTCTAAAATAATATCCCACCTTGCTAAATTTTAAAGGTTTGTTTTTTTTTTTTTTTTCCTTCCAGAATTTGGTTTTAAAGTGTTCTTAGTGACTATTACTAATTTACTTCAGAGTTATTAGTTAAGAAGAATTCTGTATTTGCTACCAAAGCAATGTAATTTGAAAGCAAGTTATTACATGCAATTTTGACCCAATTGAATAAATACTATGTACTAGCATTACTGAGTGTACTTCATACAGTACATGTCCAAACTGTTCTTCAGTATAATCCATTAAAATTTGCAAAGCCCAAAAAAAGGGGGAAGGGGGGCATGTAAAACATGCATGCTATCATGCATTAAAAAAAAAAAATCAAAACTCTTTTAACAGCATTTGTAAGTTCACACTCACACAGCTCAAACTTCAGTGCAATGGCTAAATCATTCAACAGTCAAAGAACAGAACCATGCAAAGAAGAGCAAGTTCTTAAAAAAATGAAAAAAAACAACAACCAAACAAAAAAACCCGAAAACTGTTATCCAGTATCCATTCTGCAATGCAAAGGTGAGAAACTAAATCTACAAAAAGGCTGTTATGGCTTAATTTTGTTTTGCAGATTAATTATGCAGCACTTGAAAAATGGAAAGGTGTGGCTTCACCTCTGACCAGCAGAGTTAGAAATCTCTCCATTTTCCTTTATCATCATGGGATACTCTTTAGGCAATCTAAATTATTAAAGACTTGCCACTTTCAGATGGACACAAGATCAAGTGTACCAGTTAGGATTTCACATTCACAGTACATAAGAAAATACACATGGAAGGAAAAGTAAAGGGTTAACTTAACAAGGATTTATTCACAGGAATACATGTAAGTAGAGAAAAAAAACACAACAGAAAAGCTAAACAAATGAAATGAAGAGGATCCAAACCAACTTTCACTCTGTAGCTTTAAACTTGCACCCTTGTGCATTTAACTACATCACAAAGGGCCACCAACATGCGCCGATACAGTATAGATACCCTGCATTACATCCATTAACTTAAACATCTCATTAAGATCATGCTTTGAACAAAAAGAAAGCGTAGAAGGTAATATGTTGAGTGGGAATAAACACAAATATAGCAATCATGTCATCAACTTCTACAATTGTCTTTACGTGCCAACTAACATTTATGCAGCCTTTAACGGGTCTTACCATGTAACTCATTTTTAGAGATTCTGATAAAATCACTAGTATATAACCATGCAGAAAGCACATCACACTGACAGCACAGAGGCAAATATTTTGCACAGCTATATCAGCTTTCCACATTGTGCAGGTTACACACAATACAATATCAATTCTATTCTTATAAGATCCTAAAAAGGTATTTCAAGGCCTAATTGTTAACTACAGTACTTTATATCTATATTCTTAAAAAAAAATCCACAGAATCTTAAAGGAATTTTAAATGCAGGGCTATATTGAATTGGTAAACTGCAACACAAAACTGGCGCAACATAGGTAAATGTATACCAATTTCACTCTATGTGATGCAAGCATGCTACTTTCCCACTAATTTAAATTACTTCTGATCACTATGAGCCAGAACGCATGCCTGAACCTTAAACTGCACGTTAAGAATAATGCCTTACTCTAGAAATTAAATCTAATGAAGTACAATAATCAAATCATATCCACTACTTTAATTCTTTTTTTTAATGTAAAAATTAAGATGTCAATCTTTCCTTTAAAGTGTCCCTCCCCTTACCCCAAAAATGAAAGGAGTGACTCATTTGGCAGCTTGCAGGTTGCTTCATTTTGTCCAAGTTAACCTTTATTAATTTACGATGGGGTTTTATATATTGTACACTGCAAGTGCCTGCTCCTAATACAGACACAAGCTGCATTTTAACTGTACTAACTTCATCTGTGTAGTTCTTCATTAACATGCAAATACCTAGGAATCCCATCAAGCAGGATGAAATAATGTAGAAAACCCTTACTTAAAAAAAACATAAAAGAAAAAAGAAAGCCTTTTACTGTTTGTGACCCCCATTCTTAGGTTTCCTTTATTGTGCGCAAAATAGTTTTCCTCTTTATGTATCCCTATGGTTCAATTATATGGTTCTTATTTTGGTACAATTCCCCACAATATTCCAGAATGTGCTGTTTTGTGACTAGATTCTTTTTTTTTTTTTTTTCTTCTTCACATCCAGTGCAGAGTTGTAATAGGAGACAGATTTCCACCCACAAAGGCTCCAGATGTTAAAACATTTCCCAACATCGACTTAATACAGTGACGGCAACACCTCCCTCCCGCCCCTCCCAGTAGGGTTGGGATTGTACTGTATTCCCTACTGGTTTACCCTTCCCCCCAGTAAAGGGTAACATTTTCCCTGGGTGCAGAGGCTCCCTCATAGTCTCCCAGACTGAAGGACCTGTAAAAGGAAAAGATAAAGGTGTAATTAAATCTTACCTTGAACCTTAACTGACAGGTCTGTGCATAAACAAAGAGCTTTTCCTGCCTTTTTTAAGCAGTAGATGCCAACCTTATAAACAAATTTATGCCTACATTTTCCTATTTAAGTCTGTTAAGAAAAGAGCCCATTTATATCAGGTGAATTATTATTCATGAAACGACAATGTATGCTTTAAAGCTACATTGACAATTCCACTATTGTGACTAACCTTAGATTTAAGATAAAAGCAGCCCTATGTATTCTAACAAGCTTTTCTATTTTCAGCACAAAATTATGAGGTAGTTACGACATTGGGAAAGAATATTAAACATACCTGCTACTGACGTAACAAAGCCATTTTAGGTGGATTAAACAAAACAGCCATAGTGTCTCATCAGTTCAAACTAAGAATTATGGCAAATTTTATCACTTTGGATTCCTCTTCATTAGGAGGAGAAAACATCCTTATGTCAGAACTAAAATGCGCTCATTGATATATATGTAAATATTTGAAATTGGTCTATTTTTATTCTATTGTTCAGATCAAATGTATTAATTCAAACAGGATTTCTTATGTCACTGACTGAAAAAATCTTAGGCTGATTTTTAAATAGTTGTCCATTCAATAATAAAACAGATTTATATGATTCACTCCCATAATTTCAGTATAAAAATTCTACAGCAAGTATCAAATAAAGACTGAATGAATAAACTTAATTCACCCTCTTTTTTGGGTACTGCAATAATGTTTTCACAGCATCACACTACTTTACACATGGGAAATTTGCTTTATACAGTGTGCACAGATAGCACCCAAAGCAAGGTGGTATAATAGTATAATTATTCTAGAATGCACTATCACTGTTCTCGGCTGAAATTGAATCATTCTCCGCACAGAAATGTAACAATTGTGAATTGGTGCTCAAAGTGGAACATGGCAATAGTAAACACATCAGGCTCCCCAAAACATCCAGCTCTACAGTTACAGTGCAGTTACAGATTAGCTTACCGTCCTTTATTCAGTGCAAAGATCATCTAGCATGTGGTTAAGAGTATATTGGACTTCTCATGGCTAAAGTGTATTAACAAACTTGCTTTCCTATCCTAGAGGAATATTGCTGCTTAGACCACATCTGCCATCTACTCATTCACAAGACATAAGGGAGCCCATGTCTTTAGTGTGATGGCTTCAGGATCATACTCATCACTTTGCTTATTGAACCTGAACTGGCACTTTATTATACCGACACTTGCAACCTCATCTTGATACACTACTGTGTATATTATACACTCACTTTTTCTTTCTTTCTCTCTCTCTCTGTAAAAATAAAATAACAGAGTCAGACAATTGCTTTTGCTACAGCTACCATCATTTAGGTATACTTTCATCCCTTTTTATTCCTTCTTATAGGAAGGAAAGATATCTCATCCAGCATATCTGAAAAACTCTAGTCTGATGAATTAATTATGTTTCATATAATGCAAACAGGGAGGAAGTCTGTTATACAGCTCTATTTAGCAAGGAAGATTTATGTGCTTACCTCTAATTATGGGACTGCAGCTACAGTGCATGAGGTTAAACTCCATAGTAAGCTGCAAGGCGCTCTTTTAAGGGAAGAGGAAACTGGTCAGAAAAACGCCTCCAATTCTCATCCCCAACTTGATTTTTAAATCCATGAAGAATCTACAAATGAGAGGGGGGAAGTCAACATAATCACTAAACAGACGATACATGATTTACTAGCAACATAGGCAGTAAGCCACAAACTGCTGGATTTTATGTCTGTCCATTTGAATTCTCCAGTTTAATACTGAACTACTACTACGAAACAAATAAAGTCTAGTAATGACTTATCTGAAATATTTTTTAAGAGTGACATATAGACTATAGCTACCCACACAAATTAGTGTGTGTATACATACCTATATGTATTTTTAATGAGTAAGGTCACTTACAACCTAGAGTTAGGGCATTTCAGAATGCTAAACGTTTTTTCAATTGACACACTTTATATATCTTAAGGTGACTGTATTAACATTTCTTTTTTAAATGTGTAATGTGTTGTGGGAAGAAAGCTGAGCCAAAACTGCAGCTGGCATTTGACAGAATGAATACCTTGCATGTTCTAACACAAATACTAAAGCATCCTGTGAGAGCTCTTTTTTCCCCTTGGAACCTGTAAGACAACTGCCACTAAAAAGGAAGCTGTTAAAATCTTTTTGTGTTTTGAAAGAACAGGGATCCACACTGAGTGGCAGTCAAAAGCCAGTGAAAGAGGAAAAAAAAAAAATCTACAGGTTTCAGTCTGGATGTTCCAACGTAATAAGTTATGTAAAAAATGAAAATGAAATGATACTATCAAAAAGGTCTCAGTATGTTAGCTCTGAAAACAGCAGATTAAAAGGCAAACGTTAGAAAGAACAAAAGCAGAAGAAATGGCTCCTCCTCATACAAAATTATGCCAAAAGAGTCTAAAGTTTTATTTTTCTTTTTTAAATTCAATGATACTGAATTCTGGAACAGTCTGTCATGAACAAATCCTCACAGAAAAGGCAATGTCAAAGTTAAAGCTTATGGTATCAAGTTCACCCTCAATACAACATTCTCAAGCAGAGCAGTTCTTAAACAGGATGTAGCAATAAGGACAACACAGTGTCACCAGTTAACTTACTGCTTTTCTCCCTGAAAGAGGCTTTCCCTAAGCAGGCGCACAGAGACTTGCACACTTTTTCCTATCCCAAAGAGTCAGATTAGCCAGCTGCCAAGACATTTCTGAAAATCTAAGAATGTTCAGGTATGACAAAAGAAACACTTTTTAAATCATCTTCCAGTAGTTTTAGAAAGTGAGCCTCAGCTAAAGTCTTCAGATACCTTGCTTTTATAAAAAGTGGTAAAATTCTTAAGATATGCGTCAGATTTCAACACTGGCAGCTCATCTACCCATGCTCTTGGAAGTGGTATTTTCTCTCTCAGCTCTAGTGCTAAAAACCAAACCAAAACAAAAAAACCCCAAACACTGGACAATCCATTTTTTATTGATTGCTCCTGAAAGGCACTATTATTGTTGGAAAAACATCTAACTGAACTACAGCAATCATGTATTAATGAGGAATTAATCTAAAAACTGTGCATGCCATCACTTCAAGAAAGCCTTGTCTCCTTTCTTGTATGGCAAAAAGGACAAAAGAATACACTTCAAAAAGCAAGGACATCCTTATGCCAAGTGACCAAGAAAGATTGTGTCTAGTTTGAATGCATTAGATCCCACATGGATAACTTGGAAAGAATTTGAAAAAGAGGAGCCTAACTTATTGAAGCAAGTATTCAGTGCTGAAGGACCAGTGCAGAAACACACACTGAGACTGCTTTGGACAATCACCACAGACAGCATCCTGAAATTTCTTTTAAGTTTGTAAGTATTTGCTGTTTCCTTCTGCTGATGTGAGAATACTCACAGCTGTGCACTTCCTGGACCTGATCTTCCTTCAAAGGATACCAGTTATCTGAGAGGCTAACTAGGACAGTGAAATTTCTGTCTTTGCTCTTAAAGATGGGATACAAAAGTTCTAGCTTCTGTTCTGATGCTAACACATAGCATTGCTTGAAGGAAAAGTGCCAATACTGACCCATGATCCTAGTAAGTGCTTAAGAATATGCTCCATTTTTGCTTTAAGAGGAATATCATTAACTTTTGACATACATCCTTCCTAAAAACAGAGATTTCACTTTACAGCTTATGAGGGGTGCCACACTACTGAACAGTAAGGGCATCTGTTCATTAAACTGAAATAAGTTTCTTGTCTTTTTTTTTTAAATCTAAGACACTAGTGCCAAAACACAACGTATCACATTCTTGGTGGTTTTTTTTTTCTTCTCTAATTTTACATGATGCAAACAGTCCTTTTGCTGAAATTCTATTGACACTTTGTCCAGGGATGCATTCTGTATAACTGTACATTAGTTTCTTGAAACTTGCTCATCCAAGAAGGACTCTAAGTGGGATTAAGCAATCCCAAAAATTTATTTTCAGGAGAAGTAAGAGAAACAGACCAGGATACCACTGGAATGTTTTTCATTTACAAGTTTCTAAATATTTCTCCAAAATGAAGTAGGCATCTTTGTGGTAAAAAAAGTCTTGAACCATACAAATCTCATTTTCGAGAAAAAAGTCTTAAACCCCCCATTTTTCCAAATGCAGGCAAAACATAGTAGGCTGGACATTATGCAAAGCTCTTTGAGGATGATTATCCCTCTCAAATAAGATCTCAAGTGAACTTTTCAATACTGTTAAAAAAAGTTTGGAATAACCCAAATGCATATAGGAAAATACAGGTTAAAAAAAAAAGTCAGGATTTTTATGTTGTTTTGTCTGAAAATTTATGACCTGGCAAAGAAGCCTCCATGACCGCAAATACAGTAAGTGCTAACAGTAGAAACAGAAAGCAAGGAAAAAACAGAGGATCCAAAGCAACCATCATTAGTGTATACTGTTATATTAGAAACCTTACCTTACAGAACATGTCTCGGAGATCATCTTTTGGGCTAATCCACGATGCAACAGCATCACAAAAAAAAATAAAGTCCTATAAGATTAAACAATCACATAGGTTAGAAACCTCAATTTATAGGACTGAAAGCAACACTTGATGTTCATTCTATGAACTCTGAAGGGTCTCTGATCCTAATTCACAACTGCTTTTGTTTTTATGTGTTTATTTTCCAGTTAATCCAGACAATAATGGTAAATTATTGTATGCCTAAGTGTTCAGAAACAGAAATAGCTGACTGTAGGAATAGCTTTGTTTAATCAGGTTTTTGATTAAATAAAACTACAGTTAATAAAAAACTGTCTCCTCCCACACCACACTTGTCTAATGTTAATTCTTTCAGTACACATACCAAGTTCAAGAACCAATCACCTTAATAACAAGCAACAAACTCAAGACCACAGTCGCCACACTCTCTCTCTCACGCATTTCCAGTTGGAGAAAAAAGCTGTTGTATTTCTTTAAGCAGAGCTAGATAGTTTTTTTTTTTCTGGGACATACAGCATATTTATCATACACGTTCAAAACTAAAGCCACCCCAAAAGTCCCTATACTTAGTTCACCTGCTGTCATGCATTACCTCCTACTACACCATTGAAACACCAGCCTTTAATCATTAAGTTGATAATTCGTGTGTTTTTGTGTAGGAACTGAGGATAACAACTACAGAGAAGGAAAGATGGGATAATGAAAAGAGACCTTAAGTATCCCCTCCCATTAAGATATGTGAAAGAACAAATGGACAGCAGAAGAGGGAAATGCTAAGTACAGAATAAGACATAATAAAATTAACTGAAAATTTCAAAACAAGGTAGAGGTTCAATTCTTATGTTCCAGGAAGAATAACTCCTGGCACAGGAAAAAGAAAATCACCTTCATTTTCCTCTTAGAAAATATTACATTGGTATAGCTTTACTTTGGAGGTGTGGAAACTAAAGAGCAAGTAATATTCTATTCTTCAGATGTACCATTTATTTTAAAGAGATGTATGTTCCTTGTCACATTGACTATTTAAGCAATATATCCAAAGTTGAAATCAAATCTTCCCTACACAAGTTTTAAGAATGAAAGGGTGGTTATTGTTTTTGTTCTGTTTCTTGTTTTACAAGCCTAGGTTACATCTGGAAAATAGGTTTAAGTATGTAAACTTTTGCCTTATATTTTCATACAGATCCTGACCACAACCTGACAGAAATATCCAAATAGTGATTTTGATAAAACTTAATTATTTATATATTCTTCATAATTAAAAGAAAAAGACTGAATTTAACAATACTCTTCTCCTTTCCTTTGCTAGGTGATAATTACTGAAGCATCATGATACGTACCATTCACAACATTAACTTTTTGGCCTCCTTAACCTCAAAATAAAGCTACATCATTTACTGCAGGGAATCATGTCAAGCCAAACTTTTTCACACTCCATATACAGCTTTCACTAAATTTCACATGAGTAAAGAAAAGCAGTTAAGATCTATTCATGTATCTTACTTGGACTACTCCACTGGGGTTGACCGAGATCATGGTACATATCCCACGGAACGCTGAATCCTTTTCCTCATTGTCTCTTATGTTTCGCAGAGAGGTGCACCTAGCAAGTTGGAGAGCAAAACTTAGCTAACTATTACTTTTTCTTCAATCAAGTCAGAACTAGATGACAGTATTTGATGGAATAAGTCACACTGATAAGATGATCTGAAACACTATTTTGAATGCTTAGAAAAACACTTGTTGCACAGAGTCTTTACTAGCACATTCCCACTGGGCATCATCTCCAGAACCCTTTTCTCCTGTTGCACTATATACAGTTAGAAAGTGTGACCTGTATTCCATTAAATACAAAAGAAACATGTATCTGAAATATTTATAGAAACTATCATTATTAGAAGCGAAACATATAATACTATCACAGTATGAATTATGTCAGATACCACTTACAGAACAGTTATTTAACTTCTACAGCAGCAAGCAAGCTATTTTATACATAACATATCTATAAACATATATTCCTTACAGCAATTCAAGCCTCAGACCGAATTTTAAGAAAGTAATGCACGGTTTAAATTTTACAGTATTTGCATGCATTGTATTATCATTCTGGTGGATTTTAAAATGCTCTTTCATAGTCAAGCTTTAACACAGCAAGCATGTGACAATCTTATCCCATGCATAAATTAGTCGTTAGCCACAACATAAAGAATACATGACGGTGCTACTAAAAACTCACAAACCTGATAGGACAAGATTAGTCACATGGTTGGCAATGATTAAGGATTGAGATTTTGTAACCAACTGAAAATATATCTAAAAGTGAGATAGAGAGAAGAAAGAAAGAAAGAGAGTGAAGAAAAATGAATTAAAAAAAAAGATTGAATAATACACACCAGGGTCTTATAAACTGCTGTAGCATGGGGGCCACCTCTTGAGGACAAACGTAACCAAGACGACCAATTGTTATTGCTAAGGTAACGCAATCACGGTTATACACCACCAAACGCCAACCAAGACATGAGCAAATGAGGGGGGAGGAGAAAAAATAAAGAAAAAACAACAAATAACTCAGAAACAGAAACCAACAGAATCTGTGTATGATAATAAACATAAGATTTCACCAGTGCTGTTTATTACCACCCCCTAAATAAGAGGCAGCAACATATATGGTATACTCTCCAGGGTAAAAGAAAAATTAAAGAAGTAAATGAGAGAACACCAAAAACACAATTTAAAATCCAAAGGCTTTCTGATGTAAGCAGTCATTCTGCCCTCTTCAGAGTAATCTCTTACAGTAAATTTACCTACCATACATTTTGAAGTTTTTACTCAAACGCACTATTGTGGATACTCTTGATAAAAGGAATTAACCACTTTCAGTTTTAGTATCAAGTATTCTAAACATTTTTTTCCAATATTTAGAATTCAAGATTTTAATAGATCTACTCTATCAATAAAAATACATTTATAAATACTTTTACATAGAAAATATTGTGGTCTATCTAAAAATGCTAAATAGATGAAACACTTCTCAAAGAGCACCAAATATTTGTCTTCTTCATAATCTCATAGAAAATTTAATTTAAAGTTGCTAATTCACAGCAACTGACTGCAGAAAGTAAATTCTTTAATCCCCGGTATTTCTCCAGTTTACAAAAGGCTTCCTCATAGAAGTCGTATAAGAATCTGACTTCTGATACCAAGGCATAAGGACACATGAAAAGCAAAATTGCTTCATCACATGATTAGGTAGTTTGTTCCTTTGTTCCGAGGGACAGAGTGAAGAAAATATCGTAATGCAGATGTGTTTTAATGGTGTTTGCTCAACTCACGAAAGATTAATCTTTAGAAAAAGGAGAGGGTGGGGAATAATGTATCAGGATTACTTGAAGCAAAATACATGAATAATACTAAAATCCAGCAGATTTATATGAAGCAGAGAAAGGAAACCTATGTTCAAGGGACATACTATGCAACACTCTAATTAACAGGCATTTGAGAACAGTTTCATGAAACATGCAATAAAGCAGATGATGCTTTCTCCAATAGAAGTTTGGTGTAGGATATACTAGCAGTTTGAAACATACTCATTCCATGAAAGCTGCAGCTCACTGATAATGTACTGTTTTGCCCTGATGTAACTCAATTTCAATATGTAGTGTCTAAAATTTTTGGCAGATCTAACTTACAAAACTGCATTTGAAGTGCTGCTTTCAAATGAAAATATACTTTCAAGTCTTATCTGTAAATTACGTCATCCACAGCCTGTACAAGGAATAGTAATCTCTGTCAAAGCTCAACTTTTTGGCATCTACTGGTTATTTTCTATGCAATTACTTTCACTTAACATGGTCTCATGTTTCTATAGAAGTGTTTTCATAGCTCATTACATAGCAAGCTAAAGCAGAAAACAGTAATACTCTTGCACATACTAGTGGCCTGCAGCACAATATCCCACAACAAACTTATTATAAGTACACCACACAACATTTATTTGCAGTTATGCATCCACATTTAAAGTAACTATTGAGAGAATAAAAAAAAAAAAAAGAAGTGTTTGGATGCTTCCAAAAATTCTCTAACAATGATGGAAGCAAACATTTAAGTACTGAATGCCTCTCAGTTACAGGTATTACACACCCATCAGTGCAGAGGAAGGGGTTCAGGGCAGGGGCACAGGGAAAGAAAATTTACATTGCTATACTATTCCATGGTGTATTTTACAACAAGTAGGTATTTGCTCCAAAATTATCTTTTCAAAAAGTAATACCTATAATATGCCAGACAACTAGGTAATTTTTCCTTCAAGTTCACCTTCCATACTAAACAGGGGGTAGGGGGGCAGAGAAAGTGCAGCTTTTAAGTTTAGAGAATACTGGACAAAAAGATATGCACTGAAAATCTCTCTCCAATTTATCTCTTCCTTAGTTCAAAAAATATAACTGTACCACTGAATTTGCATCAATTGTGTCAGGTACAATAACTAAATCATCACTTCCTTACAAGACAGTTTTCAAACAGGAAAAGAAACCACGAAAAAATATTTTCAGTTAGTAAAATAGTAAACTAGAAATCTGACAAATTATTAATAAAGTTTTGCTGAAGTATGGAAGGTGATCTTCATACCAGAACGTGCCCTCTATAAATGCAAAAGAAACAAGCCTCAGAAATTCCGATTCAGTAAGGCATTTGGGGATTGCTCCCAATTTGGAAGGCAAAGCTGTGGGCCAGAACTTAAAACATGCATGCCGTTATTAAAATTCTTTTCAGAAATTTGTTATCAAGTGACCAGGTACTGGAAGTTATACATAATTTCAGTTTTGTTGTGGTAAAACTGCCATCACAGATCTAGATTTTTGTGCGTGATATTACAAGTTTATTAAAAAAAAAAGAGTGCATTTTTTGTAAATTCAAAGAGTTCATTATTTGTTTTGTATATGCCAATTACATTTGTTTCAAGCACTAGACATATATATACAGTACACGTGTAAGGACATGCATATACTAAAATCAGTATAAACTAAGTCTTTAAGTGTTACTGCATACATTTGTCATATTCAATACATAAATAAAACTGGAAGAATACTTAATAAAACAGATGATAAATAAATATAATGTTATAAAAGTGAGAAACAAATAACTTTAAGAATCTAGATATATGATAGATGGTTTGCTGCAAGACTGAGACTTGTCAGAGCTTCTGCAAAACAGAGTTACTTTTGCTTATAAAAGCCAAATACATAGCAATAAAATCAGTTCTGGTGTGGTTCCCCTATGCATTTTTTTAACTCATTATAAAAAAAACCTTCTTAATTCCCTTCACCAGGTATGGTTCAGTTTTTGGGTACCTGTGTTCTCTAACAACGTCTTTGGTGTGTTTGGTCTGTTAATTATTTCTACAAGCTGGTGCAACACCATTGGAATATAAGGCTGCATCTCTATACCTGAAACAGCCAAAAAAAGAAAAAGATTCAGAAGAAGATGACCATTAGTATGCATAATCTAAATAGTACATTGAACTTACTAACAAGGACAAGAATCTCAAATTTAATTTAAATTTGATTTGAATTTAATTTTAAATTTTAAAATGAAAGTATCACTAAAATAACCCCAAGACACCCAAATAAACCATGCTAAACATACAGAGGTTCAAAGAAAAAAAATAAATCTTACCCATCTGGATGGAGATTTCTCCAATTGCCCAGGTGGCATTGTTACACACAGAAATGAATTCAGGGTTTAGGTTGGTTCCCAAAATTGGCATGAAATCAGCTAGAAAGAACAACATTTTAAAATCTCATCACACAATACAACCATTTTGTCCCATTACTCTAAAATCACAGGGGGAAAAAAAAGAAGTTTTTTTAAAAAAATCATGTAAGCTTATTTAAATGCTTGGAAAGTGTTACACATGAATTAACAAGAGCTATATTTCTGCTGTATATCAGATTAACCTGGGTTTTAGAACCTAAGCAGATCAATGCAAATCTTTTCAAATTATGGTTTTAAAATGTTTCTAATAGGCTTTATCTTTATGTAGCTCTAGAAACCTTTTTTCTCTCCTTCCCTCACTGGGGCGCTGGGAAGAGAGGAGAAGAAAAAAAATGCAGGTACAAGTACTTGCAATTTTATAATATAGTAGAACAACCCTCAAATCACCTGGATAGCTATGTATTCAGCTATGCTTAAAAAAAACCAAAAAAAGCCTAGAAGGCAGTCACATTGTTGGTTAAATTTTAACAAAAAAGTCAGTCACAAAGATAGATTATAACATCTGCCAAATAAATTTTAAATTCCAAGCTTGTCCAAGCATTCACTTGGCAAGTTAAGTGTACGTCAAGACTATCGGCGGGGTCTGCGGGAAGAGACAGCAAATATCAGTGTATAACTTATGCTACTTCCCTACTGAAATTAAAAACAAAGCAAAAACCCAACCCCAAACCCATCCTCTACCCAAGGTTTCTGAGAGATATATCTATCAAATTTTATGTAACAATAGATTCTAGTAGAACAAAAAAGCTATAAATTCAAGAATTTACCAAAGCAAGCAACTATTCTAACTGAAGTCCAAGTACACCTGTTTTGCTGTATTCCAGCACCAGGTACCTTTTTACATCATAAAAACCAAGGATAAAAATAAGAACATGCCTTTTAAACACATGATTAGCAGGAGAAAAGACTATAGACCCTTGCTTATAAAGGAAAATTAAAACTTATACCACCATGAAAAGGCAACCCACAGGGATAACTTAACAATGGCCAAACCAGCCTCTTACCAGTTCGTAAAACAAATTGTTTAATATGTAAAAGAAACATACCGATGCAAGGCTTAACATGCTGAAAACACGCCTTTGTCAGATCACCTAACAATGCAAAAGAACTCTGCCGTACCTCAGGCATTTTATCCTAAAGAGAGGAAGAAAAAAGTGACAATTCTAGAAGCGTTTCTGATTTCCTTAGGAAAGAAAATCCTTGAATCAAACAGGTTACTCATCTCACCTGCATGCATTGGTACATTAGTGTCAGGATATTGCTGCGAGCCACTAGCTGTTCAATGTTGCCTCCAAGTCCTTCAGCTAAACCACTGAGTAAATCAAGAGCCACAATCATGAAATCTTTATCTGGAGCCTCATATTGGTCTGGCTGAGCATTATGCAACTGCAACAAATACACATTTTCAAAATGAGTATTAGATTTTCTTAGGGGTATGCATTAAAAAAAGTTTCAGAACTGCAGCTTCATTTAGATATTCAATGGTTATACTCTAAATCTCCCTGCAAACATGTAACTTTACACAGTTAATATATCGGTTTAAGGAGATATTCCGAAAACATCGGAATAGTAATAGAAAAATACCATGGCTTGTGCAAGGGTCTTCTGCACCAGATTTACACAACGCTGGTACACAGGTTCACAGTATGGAAGAAAGCCAGATTGCAAGGCAGTAGCAACTGACGACAGGCACTGGAATTAACAAAAAAAGAGAGAAAACAGTCACCACCTTTCCTCAGATCCCTGAAGCGCCTTCTACTTGGGAGAGGTAAATTAAAAGATATTAGCAATTTAAGAGTATCCACATGATTAAGTAAACACAACCTAGAAAGGCAGAACCCTTTGCTGAACCAGGGCAACTATCAGCAAGTTGTTACTCTCTCCTACTCATGCCAGTTGAGAAAATTTTTCAGCAGCAGCATCTTAGAGGTTCCCAAGAAAGTGCATACAAAAACAATTATGATAATTCAGCCAGCACTTACACTAAGCTTCAGTTTCTTGACCATGTACAAGCCCTAACATTACCTAAGAGTTTTTAAACTAATTTTTCTAGAGATGCTTTCCTGCTTCATAGTCAGAAAGTACAGAGAATAGACTAGATGGTCTGGTTCATACCTTCAGCTTGTCTGACAACAGAGATGAAGGGAGAGCAAGGAGAGACAAGACAAGAATAAAAGGAGGATGGAACATTTTTATTTTTTTTTTCTAAAAGAATCCCATGAAAGAAAACAGTCAAGAATGGCATAACAAAAAAAATCTAAAGGATTTCTGCTAAACCTAATGACATTTCCTCAGTCTCAAAATTTTCTTACTACAGTCAGAATAATTTCTCCATAATGGGAAATACCTAACACTGTCAGCTTTTATAGTCATATTTCCTTGTAGGAACAACTTTAATAGAAAGTGTAATTCCTAAAATAAGTTGATAACAAATATTGAAATTTTAACATTTACCTCTAATAAAGGGAAGAGATCTTTATCTTCATCCTTCAACATGTTCCACTTCTGGATTAATGGAGGCATTAGCATCTGAATATATTCCTGTTTAGGATGAAAATCCATCAGCTGCTGAAACATTTCACTACGTACTATTTTATTTCAAAGCTAGAAAATTGATGTATTAAGAACTGATAAATATTCTACTTTTTCAGAAAAAGAACCCCACCGTGATGTACTGTAATTCAATCATTGTTGCAGCACATAGAAGTAGTTTAATATTTACAATTTTTGTCTTAAGATTTTTTGCTGAAGCACATTAAGTACCTTTGCAGAGTGAAACTTTTCCTCCAAGTTTTGTTGCAGTCCAGATGCCTGGATTATTACAAATCTATATGATTACCTCAGGGCCTACGGAAAACGTTTTTACTAGCAATGCAACCTGAATGTACATCTGCCACCTGCTTTTCTCAACCATCTCCCATGCCCTGACGCCAACCTTATCCCCCCAAGTTCCTGAAACTTCTTCCTCAAGCAACTGACCATCCACGAATAAAGTATTTTCCTATCCCTCCAGAAGCATCCCCATCTGAATAAAGCCATTGCATCTTCCCTGCCACTGCACAGCCACAGTCACAAGGACACTGAGCAAGGCATCCCTCTAGTGCTGTTGCTCCCAGGTGGTCTCTAAAGAGCCAACAGATGCTGCCAGCTAATGCTATGTCCAAAGATACAAAATTCACAGTGACTGAAGAAAGTCCCACCATCACCAGGAGCTCCCGTTTAGCTCCCTTCTAGTACTGTCAAATGTCAAGGTAGCCAGGCCCAGAGAGAGACTGAAAAAGAGGTCCTTTGATGGTGTGAGGTCTCTGATGGCAAGTAGAATGCCATGGAAAAAACTCAAATTGTTTCATTCTAATGTGTCTATGTCATGTGAAGCACTATCTAGAAGTAAAACATTTCAATAACCATCATAAGAAGATGCACACATGCAACATGTATGCATATTCTATTATTAATATACGTACACTAGAAAAAAACCCAGTATATTTGCCTGTGTGTTATCTGTACTTTGTCAAAAGGATTCTGTGTTTTTATATATAAAATGAATGCCTGTCTCACTCTCTGATAAAGCAATTTCTAGTGATGGTGTGCTCCAATACACTGGAAAGAGACACACAGAGTAGCTTAGCTATACTTAAAGTGGTTACAAAAAAAAAGTGTGGTCATTATAATTTAAAACACACATTACACCTATTTCTCTAAAGTCCCATTTATCTAAATTGATATATGTATCTCCTCTGAGATGACAACTTCTGAGCATGAGAAAAAAAAATCATGATGAGAAGCACATTTCATAAGCTATCACACACACACACTTGTTTATTCAAAATGGTGAATATCTGCATAGTGGGAAAATTACATACAGTTTATGTATTTTATCTGTAAATATTTAGTATTATCGAAACCTGCACAGAAACATCAGCATTTCTGTTTTATAATATGTAAGGCACACTACAAAAAACACTGAACCATTTTTTCAATTATTATGAGTGCCTCTACAGAACATAAGGTATACTCACTGGTTTATTTAGATGATGTCCTACAGAATCTGCTAGAGTTCCTATAGCATCATAAAGAATGAGCAGGTTTTTATGCTGGTATTTACTAAATGCGAAGACCAAAGTGTCAAGTATATATGCAAGGTAAGGAACAAGCTCTGTACAAGCCTCCTCTTCTAGAGTAGCAAAGGCACTGAAGGACAAAAAACCACACCAGTTAGTATCCTGGAAAAAACAAGATGACCCCAAAAAGCCCCACACTACCCAGTTCTGTTTAAACATAAAACTGTATTTAGTCCTCAAATTCATCTGAGATGTTTTCAAAATGGTATTACTGAGATAACTTCGATCTATTTTGATTGAACACGTAAGGATTCAGCTCTTGCATTGTGATGAACAAAATTTAAAAATATTGCTGTAAAACCTATGATATATACGCAGGAAGCCTCCACCAAGAAAAGCATTACTGTACACAAGTTACTATATAATAACTGAAATAGTAAGAACCATAACAAAAGGTGTTTACTCAAGTTAAAAATGGCCCACTGTCTTTAACATATGCTGTAGCTGCACCTAGAAGCCCTGGTACTGTTGTGCCAGACAACGCCAACATCAGCCTGTACTCTCAACAGTTCACTACATAGAAAAACAGATACAGAAAGACATGGAAAACTGAAAGCAAAGATAGAGGATGAAGAATTTCAGTCAGCCTTGATCAAAGCACACATCATGGCATCATGGAAACTTTTCAGGTTGTCTCTCAAGTGTTTGTGAACAATAGCATTAAAAAAACCCACCCAAATCAAACACACACACACCACAAATCAGATATGCTGCTTCAGAGAAACACGAAGGAAAGGAAAAAATTATGAGCTATTGAAGATTTACTGGCCTAGCTTGTGTCAACAAGATTATTATTAGCCTGTCCCTGCACTAAAAATGCATGCATCACTGCATGAGGTGAACAATGCCCTACTAGTGTGCTACCAAATAGAGAAATGCCTTTTTCTTAACACAATGCAACTGTGAACACTAAGTTGCTAGCATTCTTATTTTACTTATTATTCTATTATATTATTATGAAGCATTCTTTCAGAAAGTCATACTACATAAGCAGGAAAACATGTTTCAGTAAAATATATTTTCGGGTGTCACCAACTAAAGGAGCAGTTCCTCAATAGTACAGAAATGAACGTTAGACATCTGCTATGATACAGAAATTAGTGATGGAAACATACAGTATCCTATGACCAATTTTAAATTTGGTAGATATTAGCTATCTGTGCAACTTCTCACTGTAGCAATGCAGATTTTTGCTCCTCCCCAAGAAGGATCATTGTATTTTCTTGCAATTTGGAAAGCTAATAAGTATGTTTTGACTTGTAACAGCTCTACATTTTCCTTAAAGTGGACTTTTCCAGACAGTTTATTTTTTAGGTGCAAAAGTAATTTTAATGAATCTCTGCTCTAAAGAAAGCATTTCAAAACACACTAGTAATCTGATATTGAACTTCAAATAAAAAAAAATCAGGTTTATTTTTAATATTTCTATTTTATCTCTTCTTATTACTTTAACAGTTTCCACTGCCCATTGCACTTCCTTCATAAGCACTACATAAGGTTATTTAACAACTGCAACACAGCTGTGTTCAACTACATGAGTGCATTTCAACCATGTTTTGAACAAGAAAACAATGAACAGAAGTGTGGGGGTTTTTGTTTGTTGTTGTTCTGTTTGCTTTGTTGTTGTTGTTTTTTTAACAGAATCTGTACATAATCTGATTCCTTGGATCTGAAAATACATGAAGCAAGTAGTCTTTTATTACCATTTTCCTGCTTATTCAGGAAGGAACAGAAGACTGTCACTATGAAAAGACAGAACGGAGCAGACACTAAAGCCCAACAAATTCGCTAGCCCAATGTTTGAAAAGGTTTAGAGACAAAAAGGAAACAGTGTTTAATACTCAAATCTTACTAAGTACATGTCATTACATTCATTGTATCTGTTGTCAGGCAGTGATACATCTACTTCTTTTGTGCAAAGCTTAAGAACTCTGATCTCAGCCTTGTCCTTAGGCACTAATAATATTTGGGGGTGGGGTGTAATTACAATAACAATAATACTATTATTATTGCATATTTCAAGTGTTAAGAATACAATTGGATGCAGATCTAACTCTGCTTTATGAAGAAACCTTCTTGGCAGTCTGCTGTGTACACTCCTGCCCCACACAAACTGACATGTAAAAGCTTCATTTGATGAGGTTCCTGCACAAGAGGTGCACGCAGACCCATTATGTTATTGGTGTGGCCATTAATTAATTTATTTATTTTTTTAAGAAAACGTCAGCAGACAAGGGGGAGATGGGAATCTTATCTCCCAGGATCTCCCTTCCAGAAGAAGAGAACATCCCTTGAAATAATCATAACCAAAATGTTTTGGTAATAATGAGCTAAATATAAACAACATCAGTGATGCAATGATAGGACAATTCTCCATTGCAACCAATATTGATCTTGTTCATAGGCATATTAGGAAAAAAAAAAAAAAGGATTCCTGGTCAATGGAACATCATATATTGAAAACAGATGATGTCACAAACAGGTAAGTTATTTTACTACAGAAATTATTTAGTTTGGTGATTCATATACTCTGAAAACAAACCGGACAAGAGAAATACAAATTAAGTTTTTTCAGGTTATTACAACTTGGAGTAATTTGTGACTACTATAGAAGAAGCTGCATCTTCTCCAATTTGCAAGAGAAAGAAATACCTTGAGAGCTAGAAATGGAGTCATACATTCATTGACAAAAGCATTAAAATAGTTTCCCATGAAAAAGCATTGTCATGGACACTGCTTTTGCTTAAGCTTTGGCTTACCTGCAGGCAGCTTCTTGTACTCTCTTGTTGCTATCCAGGATACGCTTTAGCAACTCAGTCATTAATGGCTTCAAGTATGTGTCTGGGGGTTGACTAACTACCCAGTGTGCATAGCGACTAAGAGTCCAGCATGTAATGGAGCGCACAAGAGCCTTTTTGTCGGAGAGGCACTGAATAAGGTGAGGGATCAGCTCAGGAAGATATGGAATCATGCCCTGCATGCAGCCTAGAAGGAAAAATATAGCTATTGCAGTACCAGAATTAACAAAAAGTTCCATTGTTTTCTGTTTCCTAGAAGGGACATATTTTCATTCTCTATCACATAGGAATACATTTTAACAATATACAAAGCAAGTCTACCTAATTTATATTAAGTCCTAAAAAGAAACCGTACATGAACAATAATTAAAATCCCCAATTAAACTTACATTCATTTCAGCTACATTTCTACTTCAGTGCTTCCCCCATCTCCAGAAATTCTGCTTTAATAAATGGAGTATGGCAAGTACATTCAAATAAAAGGAGTTTATAAAGCTTGGAGGTCCTATGTCAGCCTACTCAGAATAACCAAGACAACAAGTAAAGACAGACTTGGGCTTGACAACGAATCATCACATCATTGAAAAGGATTCCTTAAAAAATTTAAATTTCTTCTAGTTTTCTCCTAATACCATACAAATACTGACCAACAATAAAAGCTACATGTTTCAAGTCAGTAAGGGCAGTAATACACTGAGATTGGCCAGAAGTAGTTTTACCTTGCTTGACTTGAAATCAAAAGCAACAAAAATGGTTTTTAGCAACAAAGAAAAAAGTATGTTCACTAGGCACTGTGGGAAAAGAAAGATAATGCACGCGTGGACTCAAATATATTCCTTCAGCTTGCAAAAGGGACAGAGATGCTGGAAATGCAGGCAAAAAGCCAAGCAAGACTGTAAGTACAGCGGAATGGAAGTTGTCATATTTAAAGTGGAGAACCATCCACAAAAAGCAGCTCAGGGCACTGAAGTCAACAGGAGTGGTCTTCTCCATTTCTGAAAACACTTCAATGAAATGTAAGGCTCAAATTTATTAAATATTCCTCTTGAAATCAAGGTAGTATTTCATAAGAGACCAATAAATATATGCCGCAGAGTGAAGATAGGGAAAAAGAAATTATCTAACCTATTTAGTCTCCAAACATGCATAGATTTGAAAACTAAAAATTAAATAACTGCAGTCACCAATTAGTAGATGTAGAGAGATTAATCACTGAAGCCAGAACAGCTAAGGACATCTACTTGTTCACATAAGTAAATTCACCTGGAAGGAATCACAGAGCTGCTTTAGAACCAATCAAAAATTCAGCAACATGATATGCACTGTTGCCTTACCTTCAGCAATTGCTCCAAGAACAAGGATACCAGATTCTTTGACTACCCATTCAGGATGGAAGAGCAATTCCTTCAAAAGGGGCAAGATGTGTGGCAGAAGTTCATCACGAAATACATTGGCTAGGACATCTAGAGCAGCAGCAGAACATTTCCCTGGCAGGAATTAACAGTGTTAATCTCTGCTTATTATACAAGTAGTTGCAGTTAGGCAATATAATCCTCATTTTAACTTTGAGCTGCCAGTGGAGTCTCAGGGCATTAGGAGGAAAGATACTTCAACTTCATTACAATACACAGCGATCCACTGTGCTGTGGTGCAAAGCCACAGCTCTTAGAAAGCCAGTTTTGCAGCACTTAAGTAGCCACTAGAAGGATTTATACATTGGGGATATTAAAACACTCACTGACAGGAACCACACCATTAAATTGCAACATCATACACACTACATGATTTCAGGCTGGTGTAACACTAAGGAAGAGGGAAGGTCTGTGACATGAATGTAACATATTAGATGAACTAAGAAGAAAGGAGAAATTACCTAAAAATACCATCATTTGATTCAAAAGAAAATAGTCAAATATTATCCATGTCTCTAAGTAATAAAAGACAAAAATCAGCCAACTCTAGAGACTAAAAGGAATTTGCTGACCTCTGCTCTGAGCTTTTATACCTTACTCCTATTCTGATATGAAGAAGAACACCTCAACATTTGTTTGAAAGTTTTAATCCCATGTTTTTAGCAAACAAAAGCTCATAAAAGAAAAATCAGGAACAACTTCAAAATATGACTCAGTAATCCTTACTCTGTTTTTCTGCTGTGGTGTTGTCATGTCCAGAAAAAATAATGCTAAGATTGTTTTATAAAGGATGCTTGTATTACAGAATTTATATTGCACTTTTTGCTTATTATGATCTCAGTTCCTTTTTAATCTGTCAAAATGATCTAACTGGTCTCATTAGCAAGCAATGCTGCTAATTGTCAGGCTGTGCTGATGCTTCCTCTCTGTTCAAATTGCAAGTCAAATATAGAACACTAGATAAGAAATAGGGCACACAGTTCTGATTTTCAGATAATCCAAATTCTCCCAAGTCCAGATAACTTTTGTCAATACAGATTTCATAACTGTTCTGCTCTTTGTCTTTCTGGCCACCATTCTTGGACAACTTTATCTTCCACACCATCTTAATCAAAACTGTGGACCACAGGGCACCCTCTGTCATTTCTAGCTATCTTTTTCAGAAAATATATATTTAGTTCTGCAATCTCTACACATGGCAGTGACAAGAACAGCATTATGAATCTAAAACTATACTTTTTAAAAAAAGAGGCTTTATTGAAACAAGCGTATTTGCACTCATATTTTCTTCAATAATAATAACAACAGTTATTATTTTAAAAATCAGGTATGTCTCAAAATTGTTTGACTTCAGGGTACATTCACCTTTTGTGAAAACTTGGGGCTTTGGAAGAAAAAAAAATTTATGTGGATGTGTCCAAATCTCAAAACATTATTCCACAATGACACTACTTGCAAAGAATATTTAAGTCAGATTTGTCACAATTTCACTAGCTATTTTCTATCACTAAGCTTAAAAATCAGTTTGTGCCGTTTTATTTCCTTACCACATAGCCTATTGGCCTAAAGGTCCTATGACTCGTACACCAGCCATCAGAACTGTGGTTTCCTCACAGCTATCTCCTCTCTTCATAATTAACTGGTCAGAAGCAAATTCCTCACATAGAAAAGAACTATCGGTAATGGCCATCAGTAGTAGCATATTCATATGGAAAAAAACCCAACCAAAACAAAACACACAAACCAATTTTAGAGGGAAGATTGAAGCAAAAGAAAGCATTATTAAGCTTCCTCCAGCTATCAATGTGGAAGAGCTTTTTTTTTTTAAACTGGAGTTAAACAGGTGATACATGGTTTTTATTATCTTGTAGAATTAAAATTCTAAGTCCAAAAGTTCTGTTGAATCGCACACATCCAGTTAGTGTTTGTAGTTCAATCTGCCATAGTCAAAATAAGAAATAAGCTTACAGATGACTAGTTTTTGCCAATGCCAATGTCAAAGCATCACCTGAAAATGTCCCCCCACCACCCCATCTACCAATTATGTCAGTGCATAGTTCTTTTTGTATTCAACAGCAAAGCCTATTTTAAAACATTTTACATGTTACTTTGACATACTTAAATTCCAGTCAGAAATAGTATCATCATCATCAAGTTCATCATCATCATCGTCATCATCTTCAATACCATCTTCTTCGTGTTGCTGAGCCACCGTCCGTGAACGATGAAAACGAGGTCTTATGTCCTGTTCACTATCTGGAATAGCTTCATCTTCTTCAACATCCCCCTGTCATCAAAATGTTTTATCAGATAAACTAGTCCAATTATATTGCTCAAGGAAGTTAAGAACGTAGTTTTAGTTCCAGGTTTTATAAGCAGATAAAAGATTCACATCACACTTGTATAAACCTAATAAAAATGCCATTGCTTCTGCATTTTGCTACTGCATTTACCACAAAAGTGACAGAAAGACAGAAGCAAGAGGTAAGCTCATGCACAAAGTATCCTTCTTTTTAAGAAATTACTCTTAATGGGCATGAAATAGAAAGAAGTGACAGAGAAATTCTGGTACACAGACATATTCTAAAGAGTAGTGATGGAAAAAGCCGTGTATTCAATCTAGAAGGCATTATAACTAGTTCAGAACATTTTTTTTTTAAGGCTAAATTGTTGCAGTAGTTCATGGGTAATATCCCAGCTCTAATTTGGGTGTGAGGGAACAGGGGCATTCTTACAGACTAAAATAAGTTGATGCTCACCTTCAACAGAATAATATCGATCTCTGAGTATTTCATACCATTTACCAGCACAGGTATCAGCCTACAAAGAAATATTGATACATTTCAAAATAACATACACAAAAAAAAAGACAGGCCAGTTTTCAGTTACCTGGGCCATAATTAAAGTTGTAAACCTCACCCCCCCAAACCCAAAAGAAAAAGAACCCTTTGCCTGATAACAAAAGCTAGTACCTAAGGTCTTAAGGTTCGTCAATACTTTATAATCTGAAAAAGCATAAATTTCAAATTACAAACTTTTAACTGAAGATAGCCATATGGCACAACTGAACTTTAAACTTTAAAAAACAGATATTGTTCCATATGATGAATTTATTCTGAAGCACCTTTCAGAAATTAAGTCTGAAGGTTTTCAGTTAAAATTCAAACTCCCATAATACACATGATAAACAAGTTTGCTCTCACCAATAGTAACTGTCACTTTATTTAATTGTGGCTGAAGACTCTACCTCGCTGCTCTTAATGACAGAAGCCTAACTACATTAAGCCTATCCTTTCATGATTACCTCAATAAGGCAAGTCCCCAACATTGCAGACATCTTGATAATCTGTATTAGGATTTATTTAGTTATTAAACTGGTTATGGCTATGGGACTCCAACTGTACAGATGTATAGCTAAAAAAAGTACCGAGGTATAAAAGTCAAATACTTCATATAACAACACATTATATATGTATTATATATTAATATATAATATATATTATATACTAATACACATATATTTAAACACATTATATATATTATTAATACATATTATATATATTATATATTAATACTCTTAATCACCAATTAATTGGCATTTCTGCAGCATACTTCACAACGTATGCATGAGCTATGTATTTTATAAGAAAGCCTACAGGAGCAAAATGGAACAAGATGTTAGATACCACATGAACAGGTTTTTAGAATATCTTGTCCCACTTCCAATTTAATATAAAATATTTCAAGATTATAACCAAATATTGAAAAACTTTTAGAGTTCTCTAGTCAAACAGGACTTGCCATCAAATAAGTTTCTTTCAACAAATATGACATTGAAAGATCATGAGAAATGTAATGTTAATCTTATTTATGTGTTTTTCTAGACATTTAAAAGCACTTTTTTTTTAAAAAAAAAAGACACACTTGCAGCGTCAATGTTCACATAGGCTAAAAGAGGTTTAATACGCGTAGTTATTAAAATTCTCAGTATAAACATGATGTGTGTTGGGAAGGGGGAGGGTAGATTCAATAATTGTGCTATTGCGGTTTGTCTTTTGAGCTACAAGAGTAGGAATTAAGTAAAACCATTCTAAAACTTAAAAATTACTTCTCGTAACATTGGTTCTCCTGTTTTCAACTCCTATTCCTCAACTGCTACAGTAGGTGTTCTAATCTCAATTCTCTACTTCCTAATTCCTTATGAAAACTGAAATTTTGCTGATTTTTTTTTAAATTGCTTCACATTTATAATGCTGAGAAGAATGTGTCTCTTCTGTCCGTGATTCTGTTCTTCCACTCAAGATCCTGAGAGAACTGCCCTAGTAAGTTCAAAAACCTTCCATATATATGTAAAAACAAAGAGCATCCATTTACTGGGAACACTGAAGAATTCAGCTCCTATTGCAAAATCTTCAGATTAGTCTGGAAAAAAGTTACAAGCACTGTTGCAGACATGCAGATGTTTGTGTCTCAAACACTAATATTCATTCCCGTACATTTTGAGGCATAGGATAATTTTTGAAATTTAAACTACTATGAGGCTGCAGAAGTATGAAGGAACACATTGTACATGCTTTCTTCAAGTCTAAATGGCAATAGCAATTGATTATAAGATTGACTCCTAAATCCAAGTGATGCCATGCTGTTTTGTTACATTCTTTGTAAAATGGGGAACCCCTTGCATGACTATGCACATAGAAGCATTGCACAGAGATGCCCACATCAGCAGTAGTCAAGACAACATGTTCATGGTACACCAGATATTACAGATAATATCATGTGGAAATGTTTGTTTGAGCTTAAGTGCATGTTAGCACATCTTTGCATCCATGTGAAGCTTAACAGCCTATTAAGCTTGAGGTAAAGCACCAGAGTAACACAGTTCAGGTTGCTTCTGGAGGTCACTGGGTCTGAAATCCTCAGAATTCTTTTCAATGAACTCTGTGCTACAGCCATTTTTACTATGTACAAGAACTAACTACAGGAAAATTATTTTAAGTATACTGCAAGTTAGATACAGTCTCTATAAGAGTAACTAGGATCAAGTCAACAGAAGTATAAAGATGGCTGTTTCAAAATAAATAGGAGTTGTAATTCTTAATACTTACTTAGTAAGATGCCGGCATAATACATCTTTACAAATTGGCTGTTCAGCCAAAGTCAGCCAAAACTCACAGGCCTCCAAAGCCACATTTTCATCTTGGTCCTGGGTCCTTTGAAGCATGTACTACACAATGTAAAAATAAATTACTTGTATAAGATAGAAGTTTTAAGTGTCCAGAAGAAGCCACTGACATTGCAAAGTGTGTTAGCAAAACCAGACTATGCTACCATAGCAATTTTGTTTCTTTGGGGTGAGGGGAAGAAATAAACATAAGAGACAACTTAAGGCTATGGTGAGAATAAGCTACAAGATTTCTTAATGCTAGATGATTCAGACACCAAGAAACTGCAGAGACCAAAGACAATAAACAGAATTTTCCTGTGCATAGAATTTTTTTTAATCTTTTGTTCCCCCTTTGCACTTTTGAATAAAAAGTTACAACTATACCATTAATAAGATGGAAATACTTTTTATTTCCAGTACCATAAAAAAGCTTCCCTTCCAAATCTTGATTATCTGACAGGATGTAATTAAGTAGAACCCATAACGGGGGGGGGGGGGGGGGG